>CM029787.1:13257991-13857991 GCA_017562165.1 Ectropis grisescens | reverse complement strand
TTCGATCCTTGTCTTGGGTCCTTAAACCGAACGGCACTACTTTTAAGAGTTTTCCAACGCAGATATCAAAGTTCAATGAACCACAGAAGATCAGCTTCCATCCTACATTTGAACGGAAGTTCGGAGATTTCGTAATTTAGTAATGTGGCCTTATTCATATTCTTTGTGGACTACATCTTCAAAGCTTAGTCCTAAAATGAAATAAAAATACGTCGAATATTATTGTAACACTTGTTTTTGGAAACTACACATTGTTCGAACATATTTTTTTGGTCCTAAAGGTCGTGACCCTAGAAGTTTTCCTTACGTAAAGGTTTTGCGTAAAAAATGTTTTTAAGCTTCACAAAAGAATGTTCTTGTACCTACGTAAATGCGAAGGTTACATTGTCAGGATTCTTTCTCGCGTTCTCAAGACTTCCTTCAGACAAAATCTTTGGGAGTTTCGAAACAAATTTTTCTTGTTAAAATCGATGTCACAAAAGCTTGTGAGATCATAGCGATAATAGCGTTAAATTCACTTTAGGTACGTCCACGTCCTACTTATATTATATATGCGAAAGTTTGGATGTTTGTTTCTCAAACACGTCGGAACGTCAGAACGGAAAGGAATGGGCACTACGCAGGTAAAACCACAGGGCGGTCTAGCACCGCCCTAGATACCGCACCGCACAATACTAGATTGTGGTAGGTGCCTCCTTAAAAATGCCTCTTTCGTATTTGTTACTGCAGAAATACAGAATTACTATACGGCCTAGTGACGGACAGACATACTGCTGGACAACGGAGTCTTTGTAAAATCCAGTTTACCGTCCGTTTCCATTTTACGCCTTAGGTACGGAACTCTAAAAACGAAATCTTCGATTGCCAACCCATATTGCGAATAAAAATGAAAAATCTAGCTAAAGCCGCATATAAGTAAGTGCAGTATACAAAAATCAAAAATCAAAATTCATTTTATTCTGTCGACACTACAGTGCACTTAGAAACGTCATACATACAATAATATCTTAAATTTAAAATTTTACATGAAGTTTATTTTACACAGAGGAGGTGTCAATCGAGATTTCTGTCAGTTTAATGTTATACAATTGAAAAACTTAAAACTATACCAATAGTGATATTATCACCAACCCACTAAAAATCAGATGTTATTTTTCCCATAGGACAGTAGAGTTGAGAATCACTTATCGTTACAATAGTCAAATTAATAGTCAGCAATAGCATCGTTATAAATAAAATGTTATCAATTGTTACAGTAACATTGACATAATACAGTAATACGTATAGTAAAAACATATATATATAAATATAGCTATTCAGTCTAGTCAATAGCATCGTCACAGTTATAATCCAGCAAAACAGACAAAACAATAAAAAAATTGAGTTAAGTAATTAGATAGTACACCACACTGCCTGTTTCGATTAAATTGAATTTACACAAAAAATCAAATAACTAGCGTTACTCAAATATATTCCTGTCTGCTAAAGCGTCAGCCAATTTATAATAACTTTTCTCAAGTAAGCGAGTTTTAGTGAAGTTTAACATATCATTTTTAAGGCTGTTTTTAACGTCATTGGGCAAGTTATTATAAAGATTAATCCCCACACAGTGAAAACTATTTGACGTTTTACATAATCGCCTTGTCGGCTGTAGAATTAAGTTCCTCTGTCTGCTATTCTCCCCATAATACTCGAAACCTCTCCTCATAAGATGCATATTATCTAGGACATATAAAATACACTGATATATAAATTCACCAGTTAGTGTCATAATACCTAATTTCTGGAAAACATTTTTACAGGAGTCTAAATATTTAAGCCCCATTATGTACCGTACAGCTCGCTTTTGCAGTAAGAACACTCTTTTTGTGTGTCGTTCAGCGGCTGATCCCCAGAAAAGTATACCATAACAAAGGAGTGAGTGAAAATAAGCAAAATAGACAGTTCTGGCCACTGCTGAACCAGCCAGTTCCTTTATTTTTTTTATTGCATATGTTGCAGAGCAAAGTTTTTTGGTTAATCTGTCAATGTGGCTAGTCCACATCAACTTCTTATCCAGCCAAACACCTAAAAATTTGACCTCATTTGAGAGACATAGATTAAAACTCTCCAGAGTTTGGTTTATTACATCATTAGGGTAAGCTAAAATTCTTGAGGCAAGATTAAAATTTACAATATGCGTCTTCTCCACATTTAATAGCATATTATTTGCCGAAAACCACCGTTTCATACTTTCGATGCAGATATTAATTTTAACTTACACCGTTTGCAGATTTGTCCTTAATTACTAAGCTGGTATCGTCGGCAAACAATACCATGTCCATTCCTTCTGCAATACCACAGACATCATTGACATATATAATGAACAGAAGTGGCCCTAGTATTGAGCCCTGTGGAACACCAGCTTTAACATAGCCTGCCTTTGATCTACAACCACTCAATTCCGTTACTTGTGTTCTATTTGTTAAGTAACATTTCAATAACTCCAATTCTTTGCATCGAACACCATAATGTTCAAGCTTAGCTATGAGTATTTCATGTGATACACAGTCAAATGCCTTTGACAGGTCGCAAAACATACCGAAAGTTTTTTGCCGCCCCTCAAGACCAGAAAGTATATCAGTTATTAGCTGCGATATGGCATGTTTACAAGATTTACCCCTTTGAAATCCAAACTGACGAGCATTAATAAGTTTTTCTTCTATCATATATGCCATGAGCTCTTCTGTAACGTATTTCTCAAATATTTTACTAATGCTCGGCAAAACGGACACAGGACGATAATTATTGCAATCAGTGACGTCACCTTTTTTAAATATTGGGACGACCTTGGCAACTTTCATCTCATCCGGAAAATAACCTCCCGCTATACAATCATTTAAGATATTTACTAAAGGAGCCACAATAACATCGTCCAGCTTTTTCAAGAGATAAGGTGAAATGTGCCAGTAATCATTTGATTTCTTTGGTTTCATTGATTTCAATATTCTAATTACCCGATTAACAGAAATTGGTCTTAATATAAAATTCGATTTATGTCTAGGAATACAATTATTTAATAATATCAAAGAGTCCTCAGTGGAGCAATTCAGATTTTTCGTGAGGTCATGTGCTATGTTAATAAAATAATCATTAAACAAATTACATATATCATTCTTGTCAAACAATAAGTTTCCGTCATTATTTAAAATTTTATCACAATCACCATTACAACTTACACTTTTACCTGTCTCTTCTTTGATGATTTGCCAGGCACACCTGATTTTATTACTAGCACAGTCAATGCGTCTTTTTAAATGTAGTTTCTTTGCAGTCGTACATACTTTTTTAAAAACTTTACTATATTTATTCAAATATGCCTTGCAAATATTACGACTTTCGTTATACATTGCATACAGATTAAATAGTCTTTGTCTAGAAATTAGAATACCTTTTGACGCCCACTCACAAAACTTAGGTGCTTTATTGGAAGATTCTATGACAGGCATAACTTTGTCTATTTTTTCCATGAACACTTTGAAAAATTCACCATAGTTCCTATAAGATTGTGGAATCTGCCAAGCCTGATTCAAACTCATTCTAAGGTCATTAATTTTAGCCTCAGATAATCTGCGAAATGTTATTTTTGTCCTGTGTACATATTCAACTTGCAGCTCGAAATTCACCACCTGAGCAGAATGGTCTGATTTGATACCCTGTACTATACCAGCATTATTAGAAGATTCGCTGTCAGTAAATATGTTATCAATACAGGTCTTGGACCTATCTGCAACTCGAGTGTACCCTGATATAAGTTGTTTGAGGCAGAAGCTATTTAAAATATCAGTCACCATTACAGTGGAAGGTTCAGACACCAAAGCAAAATTTACATTAAAGTCCCCACATAAAATTATGGTTTTATTATTATTTTTAGTTATAGTATCTAAACAGCATTCAAGGCTACTACAGTAAACATCGATATCTCCAAGTGGAGACCTATAGACAACTAAAACGATACAATTATCTATTTCTATACAGCTAACTTCAAAGTGCCTCTCTATAGACATTTTGTTAATATCTTTCCTAGATTTACACTTTAACTCGTTTTTTATTAAAATCATACAACCTCCCCGGGTGCTATTCTCTCTACAAAATGCAGAAACCATCCTAAAGCCTTCCACTTTGAATGTATTCAACTTAGACTCCTTGAGAGCTAGATACTAGAGCAGTAAGCGTAAACGTGGCACGTAGCCGCGCGAAAATGTGACTTTATGTGCTAGTGCACTTTCGAGAAAGCATAAAGTGGTCTTACTGGCACTGCCATCTTCTGTTTCTAGCGGTTGAATGGCTTACTGCGTCTTGCTCAATAAGTCGAGCGGGAAGATACGGTCCCATAAAAATACATGACTCGGTGAATACTGGTGTTTTTGCTATGCTAGATATGTTGTCAACAGGTATTCTTTAAAAGGGTTTTTTCTTATTTATGAATTTAAAACCGGTACTTAAAATCCAGGAAGGATCAACTCGGTTGGGCAGCGTTCAAGAAACTTCGCCACATCTTTGAATCCAAAATGCCCCAATGTCTAAAGACGAAGGTCTTTAACCAGTGAGACTCGTGACTAGTGATTTCTTATGGAACTAAGACGTGGTTCTTCACTGTGGGCCTTATAACGAAGATCAAAGTCACACAGCGAGCTATGGAGAGAGCTATGCTCGGAGTCTCTTTGCGCGACAGAATCCGTAATGAGGATATTCGCAAAAGAACGAAAGTGGCCGACATAGCTCAAAGAGTAAGCAAGCTGAAGTGGCAATGGGCAGGCCACATCGCTCGCAGAACTGACAGCCGATGGGGAAGAAAGGTTCTCGAGTGGTGACCACGAACCGGAAGACGCAGTGTTGGACGGCCTCCCACTAGATGGACAGATGACCTCCCAAAGTTCGCTGGAAACCGCTGGTTGCAGGTTGCGCATGACCATTAATTGTGAAAATCTAGGGGAAGGCCTATGTTCAGCAGTGGACGTCTTGCGGCTGATAATGATGATGATGCATTTTTTGGCACGTTTAATTAAATATGTCAAAATATCAAACCTTCTATTTATTGAATATATCCCAAAATTATAGAATAATTTTGAACACGCTAATATTGAATTAAAAAAAGATTTCTAAAAATGTACCCTACAGACGTCGAGAAGTCACAAACGTCAAGCCAAGCTTATATATAACACACCTCTATTCTCATAGTAGGCAACGGTTTTGTGTTACTCTAGAAGCCTGTCCATTAAGGTTGCGTGGGTCTGTACCCACGCAACAGAGTCTGCTGCCTCGTAAGCACATTTGAGTTTGGAGCACTAAGGTTGCTAAAAATAAAAGTTATTGATTAAATTATGAGACTGGGGAACATCAAAAGTAGATTTTAGGACTAATGGTTCATGAATATTCTATTTTAACGAAAATGATAAACCCTACCTATCCTATTAATATGATAAATGTAAATTTTTCGATATTTGGGTGTTTTTGCTCAATCACGTCGCTCAATCAAAGTACTTTTTATCCCATGAAAATAACAGGAATTACGTACGGGTAAAACAGCGGGACAGTGCTAGTGAGTGAGGTGAGTAATTGTAGTGGTTGTACTCTTTACAGAACCCAACACACTTGCTGGGATCACACTTAGTGAGTTACTGAGCGTACCACTCTTGTTAATTATTCGACTGCAAAAAAGTAATGTGCAAAATTATTGTGTTCTGTTTTAACGAGTTACTTTAACTGTTCTATAATTTTAAAAACCAAAAAGGTCAATGATCCTAAATCGCTGAGTGATAAGGGCAGTGCAGTGTTATGCAGTGATTTGGTCTCATTGTATAAAAAAACTGCATGATAGTTTGTTTAAATTATCATATCTCTCAAGTTAATAAAAGTAACTTAAAATAAAGCTACTTAATAAACAAAGTCGTATCAGCATACAGTGTGTAAAGTTTTATTAGAAACAGTTCTGTAGTTGTTTGGATATTCATCGTGGGCGTTTAACCTGACTCTAAAATTTTAAATGAAAATATATTTTAAAAATACACTACATTTTTCAGTCGTTATCACACTATTTGTAGAGTCAACATGTTTGTACTTTATTTCCTTAATAAACAAAGGTCTCGAATCTTTGAACTGTTTTGTCTATAGACTTAAATCTAGACACACTATGTATTATTTAAGTCTTTAATACATTGTTTCCAAGATTTGTATTGTTATTACCTTTAGATATTTTTAGGAGTGAATTATCGCTAAAAAGTTGGGATATCTAAAAGACACAGCGAGATAAAATACGTGATATAATTAGAATTATTTAGATGCACTCGTTAATTGTTTTGAGAACCAAAATTGGTGAAAAAGGAAACTAAGCTACCCAAATGTATACTTTCATCCTGATAAATCCTGATAAGTAAGTGTATCAAGCAAGTTCAATTTCCAATAATTTTTCTATCAAGGAAAATCTTAAGAGGCAGTAAGTTTCCAAAAGGTAAATATACTGAAATGCAAAATAAACAAAATCTGATAAGGGCGACAGGAAAACCTTTTAACAAAAGCCTGAGACGTTTTAAAATTAGCATACACTTAATTAGAAAAAAGTACTGCAAAGGGCTTCCTACAGTTAATAAAAAGGGACTGCTCTTGTGTTATGCGGTCTTTTTCCTGTTCCGCCCAGTTGTTGTTATTGAATATACAATGTAATGTTTTCCATTATGCTGACCTAAAACAACCAATATTTACAAAAAAAAAAAAAAAACAATTGAACTTTCGTTTTAAACAGGAAAAATAACTCTTGATCTGTCTTTGGTTATACATGAACATACAAGAAAAGTAGCCAAGAACTTATTAAAATAAGAATGATTTGTTTATAAATAATATTACTTGTATGGATTGAGAGTGTGATAGACCAACTAACTAGACACATTGGACTGAATTTGGTTGGACACTCTGCTAGACGGTGAAAACAGGTAGAGTATCAGCTGTGAGAGAGTGGTCGCAGAGGAAAGGTTGGGAAGTGACAATAGGAGTGAGAAGTAAGAGAGAAGTGTATAGGTGTAGAAATAGAGGCCAGCTTCTAGATGGTTCAAAGATATTGTCTTCCTTTGTGTCAATATCTGAAAAAGTTGAACAATTAAAGTTATAGCATTTATATTTTATTTTTGAAGTGGAAATTTCTGATGGCGCACCACGTACAGAGTTTTCGTGTCTGTGAATGGCTGTGATTGGAGCTCAAGCGTCACGCTTGTAAATGAAAGAAAACTTCGGGTGAACTCTAGCATTTCTAGATGGCCATGGTTAGAGGCATGTCCATTTAGTCTAGATGCCCATGCTTAGAAGACTTACCGCGACGACAATACTTTGAATATTTATTCCAGACTAGCAGTGCCCCCGGTTTCACTCGCGTAGTTTCTAAAGTGAGCTTTCAAATTCCGAGTAATAAGTTTTCACTTCTATCGGCAGCCTACTGCCAATTTTCTTTATTTAGCTGTGGTCGGACATTTTGTAGTATCCGCCTAGGAAAGTATCACCTTTTCCAGGCATTCCACCGCCAAGCAGTAATGTGTTAATATTACTATGTCCTGGTTTGAAGGTCAATGTTAACAAAAAAATTACAAGTCCTTGCGATACATTTGTCACTCTGGGAGACGAGCGCAGTACAGGGCTGGGTAGCGTTAAGGAGTCTACATGTTCCAATAGCTGAGTGACTGAGAGCTGTTATGAACATACACGTTATTTACTATCAAGAGCTTTTCTTGCCTGTCACTCTATGCTATAAAAATTCTATATCTGTATTAATATTAGACAGCTGAAAAGTTTATTTGTTTGAACGCGTTAATCTCAGGAACTACTGAACCGATTTCAAAAACTCTTTCACCGTTAGATATGTACGTGATTCCCTGAGTGCTATAAGTTTCATATGTACCACAGGCAAAGCCACGGCGGACTGATAGTTAAAAATTAAAAGGTATGTCAGAAATATTCTAGAATCGTACAACACGCGAGGAAAGAGACATTCTCGTAACATATGCAACGCCGACAAGTTGGATGTTATACCACACTCTCTCACGAGGTCACAGAAGTTGACTCACATTATGGGACCGGAAGTTTATAACACTCTTCCGAAAATAGTTATATCGGCCCCTAGTTTTGGCAGCTTTAAAAACAGATTAAAGTGCTGGCTTATCGATCAAGCTTTTTATAGTTACAGCGAATTTTTAGAGTGATGGCAAAGTTCCCATAAAAATGTAAAGAAATAAATTTGACATGGGTCAGTACAATTGTATTAAATCCATATTATACTCGTATAATGCTTGACAGTTTTCTGTACAATAATTATTATAATACAGTAAAGTAGTCATTTCAAACTTTGAAAATGTATACAATTTGTATGCTCTTTCTTTTGTTTTTGTTTTTTATTAATTGACGTGTAAATTGTACATTTATGAATAAAGTACTTTGACTTTGACTTTAAATATTAATAAATGATTTTCAAAAGATTTTTATCCAACTTTTTAGAAACAAGGGGAGAGATATTTGGAGGAGATCATTTCATATTTCGCCACGTTTCAGTCCTTTCTGAAAACTTTTTCCTTTCCTTCGAGACATAAAAAGCGTAACCGAAAGGTACTCGTAATAGCAGCTAAATAGGACGGCTCAAGACGGTCGGTGTTTAATTGTGTTAATTCTCAGCATCGTTACCGTGGGACTCATAACTCTTAGCTACACTCCCTTGAGCAATTAGTGGCCACCAATGAAACTGAAAAGGTTCTTTTGAACGCCTTCTGGTTTATTACTTTTTATGCCCTGTATGAAAGAGCATCTCTTTTATACACACTTTTAGGTTTTGTCTAGAGAACGACCTAAATATTGGTAGAATATTGGTAGACAATTCACACACAATACCATCTGAATCCAAACTAAGCACAGCTCGTACTATGGCAGCCAGATTGTCTATTACCAACCGACCAACCACGCTGTCCACCTAGTTGGAAGGTTAGTAAATATTTTTCTGAACCAACAAACTATCATAGTTTGTTTGTTAGTAATCTACATTTTCAATCCTAAGCGACAAACTGTACCAACCGGCAAACTACGCTCTGTCTGTCAAGTTGAACTGATAGTAATTATTTGTCTTAACCAACAACCTATCTAGTTTATTATCTCCATTTTTAATCCTAACCGACACGCTATCTAAGGATGAATATAGCAGCAGCGTTTTTTTAGCAACAATGTTGGCAAAATCGGGATAAAAACTATCATATCTATCAAGTTGGACCAAGTTACATATAAATAGCAACGTTCGTGAAAATCGGTTAACTTGGTGAATACTCGTATTACTGAAATTCATGTCTTAAGACTAGGAGCGTCCCGTGGTTCTACCCGCGTAGTTCCCTTTCCCGTCACTTTCCCGGGTATAAAAATCTATGTCTTCACACTATAATCTAACAGTGTTCCAAATTTAAACCCGATCCGTTCATATGTTACGACGTGGTTGAGCAACAAACATCCAAAATTGACATTATTATTGGTAGGGTAAGTGTGACATTATATCCAGCATTAGTTACTGTGATAATACCAGCAACAAAATATAACATGACATATTCATTCCCTACAATATTATAGATACTGACCAATAAAACAATTTGCTCGTCTGAAACGGAGATCCGCAAATAAATATCGACAGTGAGTTCGCAGTTTCTTTTCCTGCTAATGGCTTCTGTATCTTCATATAAGAAATAGAGCGTTTCTATTTCAGAACCGTTTTTGGATATTTGGATATTTTTTTAAGACTGGGTTAGAAAGCAATAAGGTCTAAGAACGTCTAAATTACAAGAGCTAGATTTTAGATTCAAAATTAGCTTGTCTACTTTGAGTAATTAGCAATGGCTGATTAGTGATTAATAAGTATGTCGTTGGCACTTGCTTTAATGTTGATAGAAAATTTCGAGAGCAAATTAATAATTCCAACTGATATGTTTAAAAAAAATTACAGTCACAGGGACTGCCGATAGAAATGAAAAGTCATAATTTGGAACTTTAAATCAAACAGCACAAATGTGGCCTTTACCTATAGATATATTGCTATTAAGCACGTCGGTGACGCGAGGTCACAAGATTTATCTCATCCAAAAGCGTCTAACGCGCGCATCCCGCGACATGAGGCTAGTTTTTAAAGCTAGGATAGCAAGCTAGTGTTAGTAAGATAGCAAGCTAGTACTTCTAGTGTAGACAAAAGTAGCGTTGTCTACACGAAAGCAGACAACTACATCAACGGGTCTACAGCCAAATTTTTTACTCTCCTTCGGATTTCCTATTGCTATCTCAGTAATTTTAAGCGAAAAAAAGAGACGGCTATGTCATAGCTAAGACAGTTTTACCTAGGCGGTAGACTCTCTGCTTTCCGTATGCAGCGCAACTGAAAGCAGATGTAGTTATCAAATTGGCATGTGACGTCACAGATTAAAGCATAGCAAAAAGCAAGAGAGTAGGAAGTAGACCTGCGTTAAAGAGTTTTTTTCTAGAAAAATCCATTCACTCTAGATAGAAACCACTCAGATTATATCCATCAGCGATTATCTACTTGTGTTAGATAATATATTCCACGGTTTAAATGTTTTTGTTACGAAAGTGGAGTTCAAATTGAAGTAAAGACTCGAACGGCTCCTCAGTTCAGCTTTACTTTTATCTGTTACTTACACAAAAAAGTATATATTTCATGACAGCAATTTGCTGAAGTTATGCCAAACTAAAATGAGAAGCAATTTCGTACGTAAATAAGTTAAAAACAATAGTCTAGTTGTGCGAAACATTTTCAGCCCCTTAGGTAAAATTCTAGCAAACAAGAGGCTCAACTTCAAAGCGTCAAACAAACTGTTGTCGGTGACATCTCTTGAATATTGTAAAATATTTCCTCGTCAATATTAGATAAGCTTAAATATTTCTCGTCGAGTCGCTTCCCTTTATGGTCTCGACTTTCGCTGTTATCAGAGCTCAGGGCGATAAGCAGCAAACGAGTTTGCTCCCGAGAAAACCGTCGTCATTTTTTATAACGCAATATGCTTCTCGTAAATAGACAGAGCGTTTTACTCTAGGCTATTTGCTTTGTCTTAAACGAGACGGGAACGAATGTTTAGAAATGTTTCATTATTTGAATGGAGATGTTTTCATTTTTGACAGACAAGAGTTAGTCGTGTTTAAACCATGTTTAAACACTCGGAAAATCTTAACACCGAATCAGATAAACTTTTTTTTGCTCAGGCGAAATTCTTATGAATAGGTAGACCTGGCGGAGTAGGGTGGATATGTGGGACTCACCACCAGTGGCGGCCTACCCATTAAAATCCTTGGGAAGGTTTTGTTCATGCGCTTTTGTACGGGATCTACGGATACGTTTTCGCGCTCACTTATGGCCCTGGCCACGATTGAACCTCTTGCTTGGAATCTGATAATATCCACGACTCTTTCTTTAACTGGCTTGCGGAAACACTTTGCGTATTATCTCAAAGGCTACCCGTTTTGAGCAGCGGGCCCCTCGAGTACATCGCTCGCATCGTATTGTTGTTCATGGAGGTTGGAAGCGTCGAAAACCCTTCTACGACGTCGAGGCCTTCTTTCTTACCATGTGAGATCAGATGTGATCCAACGTTTGCACTCGACTGTTTTTTTAAAGCGTTATTTGTTCACAAAAACAAACAGCCACATAGCACGATCTCTCGCATCTCAGCATTTAGTTGCTTAACTAGGGAAGCAAGAGATCGTTTTCTACAGCTGTGACGAAGACTCGACGCTTACGCGTCTACGTTGGATTCACTTCTACCGTTTGCTGTACCGTCTTCTCTGCAGAATCACATAACCTGACGTAAGGTCAATAAAGACTGGCCTCGTAGCTTAGTGGGAGGTAACTCTGCCTGCGATGCCGAGGGTCGTGGGTTCGATTCCCACCCAGTGCAAATATTTGTGTGATGAATTCGAATGTTTGCACTGTGTCTGGGTGTTTCTATGTATAACAAGTATGTATTTAGAACTATATAAGTATTCTATCAGCTATCTGGCCGCCATATTACAAGCTTTGCTTAGTTTGGGGTCAGATGGTGTTGTGTATGAATTGTCCACCAAAAAAAAAAGCTTTAGCTCGTTTCGGTTTTGATTGCCTTTGAGTGCGTTTGATGTTACAATAACTGCTATATATCGTTACGATAGTTATGTCGGCAAACCGCCTTATAGAGAAAAGTCTCAACCAACATCTAAAGAGACTTTCGTTAGACGGTTGCATCAAGGGTCAGATACAGAAGGTTATCATCCTCGACACAGAACGCCTCGTCAGAAGGAGTCTGCAGCCCTAAGCACCTAACCCCTGTCTCTAAGAAATTGAAGAAATTACTGATTAATAAATATTGGTGCCATTGATCACACAACATAAGGACATTTTGTTTTCTTTCATTAACAGTGCTTAACAGTATTTCGAAAAAAAAAACATACAGCCGAATAGGGAACCTCCTCCTTTTTTGAAGTCGGTTAAAAACAATTATGTAATTAAATTGGTGCATTCCTAACTTAACTTAAATTAGCATCAGGCGAGATGCTGGTCAAGTGCGAACCTATATTACTAAAAAAATCTGCACTGTGATCCCAGAGTACGAGTACATACGAGTAATATACGATAAAAGAAAAAAAAATGTATTATCAGAAAATACAACTATTTTGGAATTAGATCGATTAGATAAGATGAGAAAGAATAATAAGCTACCCTTATGCTAAATACTAGCAAGATATGAAATATTTTAGTACACAAATTATCAAAACAATGTTAATAAGTATTGTTATTAGAAATACAAAATCCACAAATTATTATTCTGAGTAGGTATACAATTTCTTAAAAGAGTTTTCTTTTATTTAGAAGAAAAAATAAAATACAAATATCCCTAGATATATTTAGGAAATATGTTAACAGTTTCGTAAAATACGATAAAAGCATCGTGCATCCCGAAAATATGTCGCACAAATTACAAGGAAAACAAAGTCAAATTATTACCTAAGCAAAATATTGTAATGGCGGGCATAAAGGGGGATGAAAAAATTCATTTCGCTCCCTAACAACCCTCTTGTTTGCGAAAGCATTAAGTTTTACGTATTTCCAATAAATTTTCCCATCATATAATTTTTTATTGGGAAAAGCTCAAAATACCATTAATTTTGAGTGGCTTTTAGCTATGAACTCCAACATGTTTACATTATTTGATAAGATTGTAAAAAACTAATTTATTTTGTGTCTGCAATCATAAAAAATATGTAAAAGAAGCTCGTATTTCAGCTAGTACGTACAATTTCTGCGAAAAATGTTCTGTACCTAAGACAAATGATGATACCCACCTGAGTAATCAAAAATCTTATCTCGAAAGGATTTTCTCAAGAATTTAATTATACGAATACGACATTCGAGAATTATTATCATAATTTATCTGTCTGTGTATGTCATGAAAATGAAAATGAACTTACTAGTTGTGTCCCACGAAGTCATTTTCATCGTGGGTCGAACGTGGACTCTTTTTTTTTTTTTTATTTAAATTATCCACTCCACAGACTCCGGGGTCCGTGATCTTTGTCATTACAATTTTTTTTTTTTTTTACACATTTCTTGGATAAGGAGAAGAGGAAAATAGAAGGGATTTGGGTACATTTAAAATCTAATTCTAGTGCTCGTCTGTAGAGCCGATCACTACCAGTTGGGATTCCGCTAGTAATCGACTCGACATCGAGTGTTTGCCTAATTGCCTTTTGCCATTTGCCTAAGCTGCCTCCTCCCGGCCCAGAGCCTCCACAACGGCCGCATTTCTGTCCCTGATGGCCATCTGTAGGTTGAAATCGCGGATGGTCTTCGATGATGCAGCCCACGCTCGCCGCACGAACCGACCGATGGCGTCGTCGGTGTCGTCAGCGTAGTATGTGAAGGTCCCCGTGTGCCGTGAGATTGCAACTACCGCATGGGGCACGCTCGTGCAGCTTCATGTTTGCCTTGGTTTTGATTACGATTACCGACTCGTATGTTAGTCCCTGAGCTTCATGGATGGTAAGGATGCGTGACCCGGTGCCTGACCCATAACCCTGGTTTGTCAGGGTCTCCTTCTCCTCTTGAGTGTGAACTAAGAAGAGGGTGTTTGGTTGGGTGTTGGGTATTTGCGCTCCCTTATATCTTCTCTGCTCTAGGGACTTTATACGGGACGCTGAGGAGTACATACCGGAGTATATTTCCCTCAGTGCATATGCGACGTCCATTGGGTTTCGATGTGTGCAGAGCAACTCCTGGCTGATCTTTGTTACCAGGTTCGGGCGATGATACCTCATTTCGAAGAGATTTTCCCTGTCGATATAAGGCAACTGATTGACGTCTCCAATGAGGACAATTTCGCCAACACCAGACAGCCTTGAAGCCATCACAATGGCTCCAAAATGGTTCATGAGAGCTTCGTCCACCATGAGGCGGCTGAAACTTTCTCTACCGAAACCATTTACCAGAGCAGAAGCCATGGTTCGCACTCTGGTTTTGACCAGGTTTCCGATTCGGTGCGATAGCTTTTCTCTTAGATCTTTTGCTGCCTCAGTTGTTGTAGTAATGATGGCGTCCTTGTCCACGTCGAAGTGTCTAATCACCCATGTTGTTTTTCCACATCCTGGAACTCCGTTGACCCACTGTATCGAACGTGGACTCGGCTGGCACAGGACCGAGGAAGATACCAAAATCAAAGAGAGACTGTGGATGGTAATGATGATTGCGAGTGTGCTACAATATACCCGCTACTTATTGTACGGGAATATACACGTGCTTCGTCACAGTATTACTAAGTACTAGTATTATTAGTATTCATTAATAAAAATGAATACTAATAATACTAGTACTAGTATTTTATTAATAATAAAATTAATATGCTTAAATTGCTCTGCATTTTATACTTTTACCGACGACATATGTATTCCGTATTGTCTGAATTAATGAAATAAATTTAATTGGGATAACAGGACACTCAAGTATATACGGTCGGTCAATCCGACTCGAGTTTCGGCCGTCCGGCGGCCTTTTCAAGGAGAGTGCACACGCGCGAAGGCTGCCAAAAGGAAACTCGAGTCGGATTGACCGACCGTATATACGTGAGTGTCCCGTTATCAAATTAAATATGTGTAACAACCACGTTAATTTTAAAACTATAATGAAATAAACATGTAAATAAAAATTTACACTAGCGAACATTTGTTCACAACGCCATTTAGTCCAAATTTAAGCAAAGCTTGTACTGTCTGATACAGATAACTAATATATAACCCATAATTGCAGATAAAATATTTACAATAAATATAAACATCAATGTACTATTTATGAACAAATCAATCAAATATACTTTTTAACTAAAAATCTGAGTGTACAAAATATGTATGTATAGTTAGAACATGGTATGCAAGTATAGTTTTCATTGCATTTTAATTAAAATCAAAGATTAGATTAAAAAACACGCTGACATCACTAGTCGCGTTTCATTACAATAACATCATCCGTATAGAATCAAATTATTTTTTTAGTTTGTACCGCAAAGGCATCTATTGTACTCTCAGATTTACCATTTTACCAAAAATATAATCCAGTTCTATTTAACATTAGAATGAAAATGTACATACTCTGACTTGCGTTTGGCAATTGTGCTCTATTTTAGACCATATTGTTGTATTTTTACCATATTGTTTTTATGAAGCGAAATACGAGTAATTACGTCAAATGCAGCCTCATTTGATCAAAATCAAAAAAACTGTTATAAAATTCTTGTGATTGCATCCAACAAAAAAAGTTAAAGTGATCAAGTGCGAGTCGGGCTCGCCCATGAAGGCTTCCGTAGCAGCAAGTAACATAATACAAAAGTTCTTGTACTTCGTTGTTACAGTCAGTATTTCAACAATAGTCAATTTATGACGTATTAAAATAAAACTACTTACTAGATATCATTCAAACCCATTTTTTATAGTTTACATCATACACTTTTTTATTTTTGTTATTCTCTTATTTTAGAAGTTACAGGGGAGCCCAAGGGGAGGAGTGTGCCCCCCGGGCACACTTTTTACCACTTTAGAAGAGTCCCTCGCACAAACTATTCAGTTTAGAAAGAAAAACTGTGAAAAACCTCAATATCATTTTTGATGGACCTATCTATAGATACAACACACGTTAGGGTATTGATCAAAAAATTTTTTTGACTTTCAGTTCTATGTATGGAACACCCCCTAAAAATTATTGTTTTTTTCTTTTTTTGTATCAAAATTTTAATGCAGTTCACAGATTACATCTACTTACCAAGTTTCAAGAGTATAGCTTTTATAGTTTAGGAGAAAAGTGGCTGTGACATACGGACGTACAGACAGACAGACAGACATGACGAATCTATAAGGGTTCCGTATTTTGCCATTTGGCTACGGAACCCGAAAAACATTTAAATACATTAACAAATATTGAAATATAATAGGCAGTCATAGGAACTGCCGATAGAAGTGAAAACTTATAACTCAGAATTTGAAAGCTTACTTTGGAAACTACGGAGACGTGAAACCGGAGGGCGTGGCTATGAGCATGGCCATCTAGAAATGCTGACGTGTTTCTAGATATCCTTTGGCCATGGTCCCGACTTTACCCGAAGACTTCTTATCATTCCCGTGCGTAACGCTAGAATTCAATTCACAGCCCACGAACAATCTGTCTGGCGCGCTAAAAGAAGTTTTCACTTCAGAAATTTAAAACCAAAAAAAAAAATTGCAAACGAAAAATATTTTGAAGAATAATTTCCTTACTTCTAGACTATAATGAGAAGGATAATTATATAGGATAATTTGAGGGGGTTAAGTCGTCATTTCATGTACCTTACATATTTATTAAATAACTAGCGGCAAGCCCCAGCTTCGCCCGTGGTACATATACATAACATATGGCATATGATTACGTACGTATGAAATAACGGTCAAATTTGAATTTTTTTTTATCGGTCCAATAGTTCCCAAGATTAGCGTGTTCAAACAAATAACTTATTTAGTTTTATTATATTAGTATAGATGCACATCAAAGATACGTTTATATTTCAAGAGACATTTTACCATCATATAAATATCGACATCAAAATCATCATCATCATCATCAGCCGCAAGACGTCCACTGCTGAACATAGACCTCCCCCTAGATTTCAACAACGAACGGTCCTGCGCAACTTGCAACCATCGGTTTCCAGCGACCTTTGTGAGGTCATCTAGTGGGAGGCCGTCCCTCAATATAGGTACGTCTTATACGATGCTTACGTCAGAAAGTCACTTAATTGTTTTGCCTTCCTGGAACCACTAACACCACTGACACTTGAACTGTATGGTATAGTAATAAAGTTCAAATTGACTTATTTTTACGAATCGTTTGTATGGGAAAAGGAAAAGGGCTGTTTTAAAGTTTTCCCAGCAATTATTCGAATTTTTCTCACCGTAAAAACCATCCTTGGACTTCAACGAATTTAAAAAAAATAGAATTGGCCAAATCGGCCGAGGCGTTGTTAAGCTTTACTTACTTAGTTTTACTTACCAACACATTTCGCGATTAATTTTTATATTATGGACTACTGACATTCATTTTATTTCTATTTCAAAATATGTATCATGTTAATAACATAAAAAGCAGTCTTTCAAATAGAACTACAAATTAAAATAAAATCTAAAACGGAAAATTAATACATTGTTTTTGCTTCAAACATTTTCTGTCTTCATTCTTTAATCAGAAAGATCTGTTCAAGTATATGAACAAAAAGTCTTTCTAATACAGAACAAAACGTTTTGAGTGAATTAATTTTATTTCTATTCATCTCAGAACATAGGTTCGTTACTTTGATAATTTAATTTTGCTTTTGTTCTCAACATTTTGGACACGAAATTGTATCACAATGAGTCTCTATGCATCCTTCGTTAGTACTGATCCGCCAACCACTAATTAAGATTAGCCAAATAATAGTACTTATGAAACCTAATATCGACTGGTAATTGTATGCCAACCCTCGTCTAAATTTAAGGGCTAAAGTCAACTTTATTTTATTGAAGCTATTAATTATATTGTTAACTGTTTTATCCTCGTGACTTCGCTCGCGTAGAGGATATAAAAGAAAGATTTTAACTCATGGAACTTTTAATTTTTTGAGCTGGATATATATATAGAATAGATGTGATAAATATACATATATGTATGTATATAGGCTGAATTTGTCTATGCTCCAAATTTCAACCATATCCATTCGTTGCATCTACGGTTATTGAATAACAAACATTTATATTTTAACTTTTTATTAGATTAGTAGACTTGTGAGTGTTTATGTAAACTATTATATAAATGTGAGTGTTACGAAACCAATAGACAGAATCCTAATACAAACACTTACAAATCCAGTAATGTTAATTATTGAGAATTGTATTTTATCACAAAAATTTAGGAAACAGAATAAAATTAAGAGATCCCTAGAAAACAGTCCATATTAAATCTTACAAATGCTAAAAATGCGATTGTTTAGATGTTAGTTGCTCAGTCACATTAGAACGGTTGAACGGACCGGGAAAAAATTTGGAATACAGATTGTTTATAGTCTGGATTAGTCTTCTTTTCATCGCCAATTACGGGAACGGTAACTACGCAGGTAAAACCGAAAGCGCTGCTAGTATATACATAATGTAGAACATAACATGTGCATACGTTCTAAAACTATTCTATATCTACTTATTATCATGAGTAAGAAGGTTACGCATCATTAAAATGTGACGTAGAGGAAAATATTCATACTAAAATAACCAACGTTTACTTAGGCTAGAAGTTTTTTTGTGTCTTAAACTCTAAAGTTAAACGAGATCCTCTTATAGTAATTTCTTAAAATGTTAAATGTTTTCTGAATATTTTCTTCCAAATACACTCAAAAACATTTAAGTTAACCAACCATTACTTGTAAGAAAACGCAAATAATAACAATTAATTCCCAATTATAGTAACCATAAGCATAATAAAGCATAAATCTTACGTTATCTACTTTATCGTATTTTAAGTAAAAAACTCAGTAACGGTTAATCACGGCATGTTTTAACAGGCTACAGAAGTTTACCCGCTAAAAGCCGGAGATATTTCAGTAGGAAAACTTCCCACGGCCGGTTTCACCTTAGATATCCTTCCTTCCCATCTCCGTTTTATTTTCGTCTTACATAAGCCACCAAGATTTTCCCTAGACAAACGAGATCCCAAGCGGTCTACGGGTAACGAATAAGCAAAGTTAATTTCGTTCACTCGTTTATCGCGGTGTTAGCGTATCGTTTTGAATTCCACTCGTGTTGCGATATGAATATTTTTGCTCTAGACTTGTTCTATTCTAGAAGATTGGATGCTGTAATATGGCATGTCACGTAATAAAATTCGGGCAAGCGGATCGTACGGCGTGTTATTGCGTGTAGCCGTCAGCTTGTCACGCAGTGACGAATCACATGTGCCCATAACCTGCCTAGTTTGTGCTCCCTCATATATTCTTCGGAAAAAATGGAGATACGATCTCGTGTAATCCGTATTTGCTATGCCACTTTCGGTTAGTGCCGCTACCTCGTAAAAGGCTAAACATTCGTATAATATGCTATTATATTCAGTTTCATTTTATTAACAGGATTATTGGAGGGAATATTGACCAGTCAACAAAAATATTGGTAAACTATTTATGCATTGGGCAAACTAAGTCCACTTGTATACTGCTAGTAGTAGACTTAGTGTTTTTAAGTCGAGAGTGAACACCAGTATGTATGCACCTATATTTTAATCACTAATTTGATTGCAAAGTTCCTATTCAAATATAAACGTCATTTTGATCTGTCCTCTTATGGTCTACAATTTTCGTTACTTTGTCCATTTTGTTTCACGCAAAACATTAAGAGTTCAAATCTTCCAAAGTATCGAAACCAATCAACTGACATTGAAATGCACCCTTAAATGAAACTAGACACCAATTAAGCAATAGCTTACGCTAACTAACCGGTCAGAGCCCTTGTTAAGTTCAAACCAAATAACAATAGAACGACAATTTATTTGCGGACGACACTAATTGAAAGTATAAGCAATATGTGCAAATATGTAGTGTAAACACGAAGAAATAAAGTTTATATTGCGTCTGGGATTCGCGAAGACAAATATTGAGTCCAAGAAAGATGCGCGGAACTCTGTGCAAATACGATTGCTGACTCTATATGACCGTATTTGTTCTTGGTGAATCGGAGGTAAACATGTTATTATTATTACAGACTATGAAGTCAGTCAAGCGTGCTTTGCTTCTTTTCATACTGAAATAAAATATTTGGGTATCTCATAAATGATTGAAACGCAATTTGTTTCGTATTTACTTGAAATACTTAACATTTCTATTTACCTTTTCATGTTCATTTGTATTACTTTCTGTTATCTAGAAAACGTTGCAAAAGTATTTTTAGTTATATTTGCGATATAAATAACAATAGATACGTATTGTAATCACATTCTAACATCGTATCTTAGAATAAACAGAAATAAATTGAAATTTGATTAGTTGATAAAGGTTTCGTTTTCAAATAAGTAAAACTCTATGGTAATTAGAAGTCCAAATTACTTACTCGTATCTACATAATATACCCTTAACTATTTATAAAACTAATAAATTACTAACTAGTTAACTGTTTAAACGCCTATTCAGATCTACGCGTTTTTCGCTTCCGCGAGCGATAGACAAGGTCGAGTGGTTGATATGTTAATGTTCATTTCACTTTTCACATCTAAAAGCCGGGTCACACAAGGCGGGAGCCGCGAGAAAGCGATTGCGATCCGGGACGGGAATTTTTTGTAATATTCGAATTTGTATGCAACCTGACACATAGCAAGCGGGAGCGATCCAGCGCGATGCGATTTCCCGCGCGACAAGATCGTGACGACAAACAAGAGATCGCTTCGCCATGCTTCGCGGGAAGGACGCGCGACGGACGGCCGGCGCGGGCGCTGTATTCTATGGTAGTCAGTACAAGCTGTCACACAGGACAGAGCGTTCGCGTAGCGATCGCGATCCGATCTCACGAGTTGTATTTTTTTACAACGTAAGGTCGTGAGCAATTTGATCGCTTTTGGATTCACACCGGCTGTGTTCTCGCCATCTGCCCGCCGCGGGCTGCGGGCAGTAGCTTTGTGTGACATGATACGGACCGCTATCGCTTTGCACTCGATCGCTATCGGATCGCTTTCTCGCGGCTCCCGCCTCTGTGTGGCCCGGCTTTTAGCGAATAGCGTTATCGCGCGTGGTAGTGAATTACGCTCGGGGTATCTAGCGCCTAAGGAAAATGGACTGAGTTTTGATATTGCTGCCTCTTTTCTTTTCGCTTGAAATTATAGAGACAGCAATAGCAAACCGAAATCCGATTTAGTTCGGCGGTAGAAGGGCAGGCACATAAATGTTTTTTCCCCCTGTAAGTACTTTCTGGTTCATTGGTGAACACACTCATCACGCAGAGTAATACATTAATAAATATCTCTGTGATTTTACTCGGGTACTTTAGTTAGCGGTAAAAAGGAACCATAAGGCAAGGCGCTACCTGCTCTTCCGTCGCCGTGCCGAGCGATATTAGATTGCTACAGTTATAGAATCAGAATCATTTATTGCTAAACTGTGTACATAAGATGGTACTTAACATTTTATTAAAATAACAACAGTTTACCCATTTCGGGCGTGCAATTTAAGTTTTACATATAAATTATGAAAAATTACTTTTTTACACACGAAAATTTTCATACAAAATTAACATTCTATAAGTATTTAAAGTATTTAGTTAGTATAGATTTAGATTATAAAGACTATACAATTTGCCCGAGCGAGATTCTCGCGGTATTTTCCACTAACGCTCGCTATAGCGAATATCCCTTAGGTTAAATACATCTTGATAATTTTATTCTGCAATGAAAGGATTTTAAATTTCTATAATCATTATTAGGTGTATTTTGATTTGAAAAAGACTGCCGGACGCGGTTGAAACTTAAGCCAGGAAAATTTCATTTGATGCATACATAATTGTATGCATCAAATGAAATTCATCATTTCATCATCATATTCGATGCACTATTCATTTGAGCTTTGTCTGTCTGCTCTCATTCTTTTTCTTCCTATGTTATAATTCCTTTTAATGCGACGATTGCCTGGAGGTGATCGCTTTTAGCAATAAGGGCGCCATTTGTAAGAATTATTTCTTTATAACTATTGCAGTTACACAAATATATGAGTATATCTAACATTCTTAAAGTCTGCTAGTTTAAATTTTTAGCTGTACTTAAATTTAAAAAAAAACGACCTTTAGTAACCATCTAAACTGAGATTTTGATTAGCATAATTGGATTTGCTGTCAAGTTATTCGTGTGAACTGACTCAATTTTGAAATAAAATCAGTTTAAAAAAACTAAATTAAAATTGAGTTTTATTTTTCAACCAAAATTTGTCTTTACTTTTGACTTACTTACTCCTAATAAGGTGCTTTAAAAGTCACTGTCACATTTTCTCGAGACAGTATGAATTAAGTTATTTGATAAAATATTTAAATAAAATGGGCGTAACAAAATATTTCATAAATTAAACTGACTATTTTGAATATAGTGTTTGAATGTTTGTATTAAAATACTTCCAATGAAAATAAAACATGTAAGTAAACATAATAACTGTTTATATTAAGATTACAAAGGCTGACTGCTATTACACAGTCACATTATTATGGTAGGATTCACAGATCAGCACTGTAAAGTATACCAATTCCCAGACACCGGGACCTGAGTACCGATCATTTCAAGGCCTCAGTTCACCCTTCGAAGTATTGCACCCACTTATGCAAATAGTAGGTATCGAGACATGACCAGGATTGACTGAAAACTACACTACCACACTTTCTCTAGCACCATCTAAGTTATAAATATATATAGCACCTAAGGTAGAAGGCCGGAGGTGATCAAAATAATCCTATGTCATGTAATTGACATAAAGTACTCGTAACATAACCAACTAGAAAACCGTCCATGGCCATCTAACTAGGTACCAAAACCCTTTGTAAAAAAATACTATCAGAATTACTACTGAACTAATACTCACAGGTACACACTCGGTTGCCTTTTTACAAGTTAAATAAAACGACCCTTTTAGAAGTCGAAATAAACTCACAAAATTCATTCCACTTGTGAACGACATACATTTCGTATGAATAAGACGTATCGTCACAAAACGAGGCGAAAGGTATGTATGTATACTAATCTATTTGCCAAGAAGTTGTACCTCAAGAGAGGCAAGTTTTTACTCGCAAAAGTACTTTTATCAGTGTTATGAACTCTGGGGAAATCTACACTTACTGTGGGCATGACTTCTGATGAAATAACAGATACTCCCGCGCTCTATACCTAAGTATTTACTCTTTGTAATTCGAGGAGATAAGACCTACGAGTGCCGAAAGAAGTGTGCGGAAAAGCTTCAGTATTCTACCTAAATTCAAGGTTGAATAAGCCCAAAACTGATCTGGCTTATTGTGACGAGACTTGGGCTTAGATTTGTTACGTTGGCCCCAATCTGTGTCGTTTATTTCGGCTCCAATCCGATTTGCATTATTTCAGTTTGGTTCTTTTCCTTTCAACCCGAATACAAATGCATATTTGTGCGGAGAGATCATATCTGACGGGTTTTCATAAATCCCTATCATTTGTTTACAGATGCGACAAGCGCTTTGCATAAAGTACGACTTGTGGTACACGCATCCAATTTGCCTATATCACACGAGAACAGAAGTGACAAATAGTTCCACTCTAGCTTTACGGGTATTGTTTCATACTATTGCAGTACGTAGGCTTCGTTTAATAAAGCCAATTTACTTGCTATTTACGGTTATGGCACTTTCCACTACAATTTGCGTGTGTCACAAGAACGCCCCAACGCTGTTAAACAGTTCTACGAAGAATTAGTAAAGGTTCAAATCCTGGCTTTATGCTATACATTATAAGGTTAATATTTGCGCGCTGCGTTGTGAAGAAAAGGGAGGTGAAATAATTCTGAGCCCTATAGGTGGCCTTATATTGCACAGCACGCGTTGTGTTTATGGAGATTCTGAAAAACCTGGTGACAGGAATGATTATGTTGAGCCTCGGGATTTAGGAGACGTAATAGAACCCGTCGGGAATATGATACATTGCGGGAAATAAGAAATGAAAATTCACGCTTATTCGCACGAAAGTTACAAGTCTGAGTTCGGAAAGAGATAACAAGAACATTCGAAGGTTTCGTGCAGTAAGATTTGAAGTCGCCTGAAAGCTGCCGTTTATAGCTTGTAGTTAAGGCTTCTTTCAACTACTTAGTACTTTTTAAGAGTCCAAAGAATAAGACGTGCTCACAGATTACTTTATGAAATTACTTAGTCTTTTATTAACTCACTTAAATCATAAATCATTTATTGGCCATAAGTAACTATACATTACAAGCAATTACTTATAACACTGATTAACTAGGGTTTAGTGTCACTTGACATTATATTGGTTTTTGGATTTATGTATTCTCATTATTAATGACACTATTAATGATAATGTAAAAAGAATAGGTATGTTGGATGTATTGTGTTAAGTCAATATTTTTTTTTAATAATATTTCTACCTTTTATTTCAAGCATTTTTTATTTATTATTATTACGCTAATAAAACGAATAAAAATGTATTTGTTTATAATTGATTTTTTTTTAAATAAGTACACACACACTAGAGCACATTCAGCACTACTATTATTTGTTAATATTGTCCATATCTTTAAATTATTCCAAATAAAAAGTCCTATTTTTAAGAGACAAGATTGAGTATTCAGCACTTTCATTAATATATTCGTAAATTTTGAGTAACTTTTTATCAATAATAGCCTTCTCGCCTAATGTTGTGTGACGATACGGTCTACGAGGGAACGTGATTCCCCAGAGAAAAACGATATTATCTCGAGTCTCGACTTGAAGACACCAAGATTTGTCCTCCATGGGGATCTCCCATAAAACTTACTATGGCAATGATTTTTATGTTCTTATCGAAAAGTAGAGTCAAATCTCCTCGTTTGTCTTTGCCAATCAAGAAACGATGTCGCTATTTCAATCTACAAATAGTTCATTAGAAAAAAGGGCTGTATACTCTCCGAAGCATTTCCAGTAAAAAACCCAATTTGCCATGAACTAACGGAAATTACAGGCCAAAAAAATTATCTATATCTCTGAGTGACGAGCGTAGTGTGAGTAATTAGAACTATTTCGATTTAAATAGGCAATACCATTCAGTTCACGTATTTTTCAGTACAGTCAGAAACAAAAATGCGTAGATACAAAAAGCAGTAGTATTATTTTCTAGAGTGGTGTTATCGCTAACACAAGCTTTCATCTTCTGCATTGATGTAATATGTTAAAATGAATCCATTTTTAAATAAATAATAAAACAATATAAGAAAAGCTTTATTTCGATACCAAGTTAAATAGCAGACGTGGCTAATAACTCCATGACAGGTAGCTAATGAAATTTTAACAATGTCTTCACGGCTTCGCAATATTTTATCTCAAAACAAATTGAGAAAACGTGTTTCATGAAATTAAGACAAACTTGAAATATCTTCGCATCTTATGAAATAGAAAAGTTTGTTTTCGCTGCGGTTGAAACACGGGAAAGTAATATTGACTTGATGGTAAAATATACTTACTTAGTTCGACTCGCTTCATTCATACTTTAAGTAAATCTATGTAAATTACAAGATTCGTACGAGCTGATGTTACAAAAGTGAACCGTTAAGAACATACATAACATACATAAATGTTTTATACACATTACATATAGTGACGAGCAGGGCATGTGCCTGATGGTAAGCAACATGCCTGCCACATAACAGCACAGTGACACGCAGCTATTGGAACACGAAAAGTCCAAATCATTACCTAGCACTGCATTGCGCCCGTCACCCTGAGATATAAGCTGTTTTATTTCTATGTCTCGTAATTTCACTGGAAACATGCTTATCTAATTTAAAAAAAAGTGAAACTAATATGAGACGGCCAACTAAACGCATTTATTTATTTATTCAATGAGCACACAAAACAGAATGTAATAAACACAAACTATAACATAAGAGTATACTGTACAGAACTGTATTACATTCCAAACTATATGCATTGCTCCAAAGAGATAGCAAACGTTCAGAGCAAACGAAAATATTATCATTGATTTAGCCATTTTAAAGATTTTTGTTGGTTTCCAAAAACCACTCGACTATCGGCGGTTTCAAACGAATGTCAATTTCAATACATTTTAATGAAACCACCTGGGAATTAAAGCTTTGAAACAAAGAATATTTTTCCAAAGCGGTGCCTCAGGATCAGACTTACTATTAGGTAATTGAGCCACTAAGTCATTCATAGTATTCAGAACATAATGAATCAACCTAAAAACTGTGATATGGTTACGTTACATAACTATAATTTGATAGGTAATATGAAAGCAGGTAGCCCCTCAGGGTGACGTAACATGCAACACACTGTAAAAGAACACCCCCCCCCCTTATTATCAAATTATTTTTTTTAAAACATATCTTACCGAAGAGCAATTGGACAAGCTTGAACGTTTGCAAAACTTTTTCATTCGGTTCATATTTGGTTTACGCAAATATGATCACATTTCCGAATTTCGCCAAAAGCTCAAGTGGTTATCTATCCGCCTTCGCTGTAATGCTCACATCCTCTCCTTACTTTACAAGATCCTTTTCAATCCTACCACTCCTTTTTACCTAAAGGAGAGGTTTAATTTCATTGAACCTAAATCCTGTCCCCTACGCTCCTCTCGCACACTTAAACTTAAGTTTCCTTCTTCTACTCACGCTAACCTTTCTTATACCAAATCATTCACTGCGCAGGCTGTTGTGCTGTGGAATGATCTTCCTCTGAATATAAGACAGGCCAAGTCCCTTCCTATCTTCAATAATCTTGTGTATGAACATTATCTTTCCCCTTTGTAATTGGAATACTTATTATGTTACCTAATTGTTTATGTTAAGTATATACTTGTGTATGTTTTTGTGTTTTTATATATTAAAATATTTATTATATGTATATATGTACCTCTGTATATATATTTTTCAAGATTATTATATTTAGTATTTTAATTTTTATAATAAAGCTATATTATATTTATTTATATAGTATATGTACGTGTTACTTACATAACAACTACCTACATCACACGATATGTTTCAAAACAAGTTCTTCCTAAGGTTGCCTGGAAGAGATCGCTTTAAGCGATAAGGCCGCCCATTTCTCTGCAAATTATTGAATCGTAAATTGTATTTATTAGTGTTAAATGTATTGTGAAATTGTAGAAGTAATGAAGAATTATATTATTATTATACAGTTATTTATTAATTCTTCTTAATTTCTAAGTTTTTTACAAAAAGTATAAAAATATAAAAAAACTCAAAAACTAGGGTGCCGCCAGCAGCGGGGCAGGACCCAAGCTACCGGTGGTTAGGGCTGCAGAGAGAGGAACCTCCTGACGATGCGCGCTGTGTCAAGGATGACTGCCTTCTGGATCTGGCCCTTAACCCAACCGTCTAGCTAAAGTCTCTTGAGATGTTGGTCGAGACTTTTCGCTATAAGGCCGTTTGCCGACACGACTATTGGGACTATGGTCGTCGAATCAACTTCCCACATGGCGGTAACCTCATGAGCTAAGTCAAGGTACTTGCTAAGCTTGTCCTTCTCGGCTTTCACGAGGTTCTCGTCATGTGGTACGGTGATATCGACGATCACAGCCCGGCGCTCGGACCGGTCTACCATCACGATATCAGGCTTATTGGCGACAATAGTCCTGTCCGTGATGATAGAGCGGTCCCAGTAGAGCAACGCACGACCATTCTCGAGAACTGGCAGAGGTGCGTACTTATAGTACGGCACCTCGGACTCGACAAGGCCGTGTCGAAGAGCAAGTTGCTGGTGGATGATCCTGGCTACTAGGTTATGTTTGTGCAAGTACTCGCCGTTAGCAAGATGCGAACAACCGGAAATAACATGACGAAGAGATTCGCCTGGACGGCGGCATGCCCGACAAATGTACCGTCCTTCATTATGTATTTCCGGTAATTGTTCGTCTTGATAACCTCGTCTGCAATTGCACAGACAAAACCCTCGGTTTCTCCGAAGAGGTCCCCGAAGCGAAGCCAGTTCACCGACGCGAGCAGATTCACATCGGGTCCCGTTAGGGCCCGATAGAATCGCCCGTGCAGCTCCTTGCTCTTCCACACTTCCTTGCGATCATCAGTGCTGAGCACCGATGGTTTACGCCAGTTCTCGTTTGCCAGTGAAAGAGGCGTAAAGCTTCTGTCAACTGCCACAACATCGCGATGCATCCCGGACTCGCTGTTGCGGAAATAATCCCTGAGACTGCATACTTCGCGGTTGTGTTTAAAAAGCCTCGACCTCCCCACTTCCGCGGAATATACAGTCTCATAACAGACGAGCGCGGGTGTAGCATGCGATGAGTTGTGAGCAGTTGACGGACCTTCCTGTCCAGGGCGTCGAGCTCAGTCTGAGTCCACCTCAGTATGCCAAAGGAGTATATCAGCAGAGGCATTACCCAACCGTTGAAGGCTCGCGCTTTGTTACCGCCTGACAGAAGACTTTTAAGTACTTTTGTCAGCCGGCAAAAGAAGCGCTCCTTCACCGATTTCTTAATGTCATCTGCTGATATACCCAATGACTGTGACATACCGAGATATTTGTAGGTCTCGTCTTCGGAGAGAGATCTGAGAGTTATAGTCTCGGAAAGTTGTAAATTCTCTGAATTTACTACTTTCCCGCGCTGTACATGCATGACCGCACACTTGTCTACACCGAACTCCATCTTGATGGCGTTACTAAAAACCTCTGTGGTTTTTAATAGCTCCAACAAGTCTTGGCGTTTCGGTGCAAAATGTTTGAGGTCGTCCAAGTACAACAAATGAGATATAACCTCACCTCCTCTACGAAGACGATAACCTAACTCTGAATCCTTCAGCAGAGTGCTGAGAGGATTCAGACTTAGGCAGAACCACAGGGTACTTAGACTGTCACCCTCAAAAAATGCCTCTTTCAATTTTTATTAAGTCTTCCGAATCAAACGAGCTGTCTACGCTACCTGGTTGACGAAGGACTGTGACCCACTGTCCCATGCATTTGCTTAGAAAAGATTTTAGAGTTGGATTTATTTTGTACAACTCTAAAACCCTTTCCAGCCATGAATGGGGCACCGCATCATAGGCCTTCTTATAGTCAATCCAAGCAGTGGAGAGAGCTCCTTTGTTTCGTTTGACTTGCTGGCAAATGGTCGTGTCAATGAGGAGCAGCTTCTTAGTACCACGGGACCCAATCTTACATCCATTCTGAGAGAAGGCCAAAACGTTATTTGCAACTATGTGTGCGTTCATTTTTGCTCTCAGAATGGATGTAAGCAGCTTATAGATAGTAGCTAAGCACGTAATGGGTCTGTAGTTCTTCGGTTCCGTGGTACTACCAGACTTATGGAGCAGAAAGGTGAGAAGTTTATTTTTTTCTTATTTTTCCTCATTAAAAATATCCTACTTTCTTCGGAGTTCAATCTCCAGTCCTGTCCTTAATTTTTCTCTGCTTTCAAAAAATAAAAGAACACCAAAATTTGAACCTTTAAAAATAAAATTGACACGGAATACTTTAAAAAAAGTTTTATTTGAATTCTGTTAACGAGGTCGTACATGGCCCGTTACAACACGGACTAGCGTAAACTGAGACTGAATAGATACTCCGGAAGACGCTGTTCTCATTAACACGGACTAGCTATTTCGTTTACACCGGCAGTACTTAAACAAGCACGCGTTGATTAAGCTACAAACATCAGAAATCTAAATAAGTTAGGGTGCATAATAAAATTAGTTTCTCTGGAAGCGTGTGGCAGTGGAAACTTATTCAGTCGTAACCACGAGGGCGTATAAACGAATTAAAATCGGCGGCGTCGTTCGCCTACGTCACACGTGCTATAGTTTGACAACTTTCTGCATAAGTTCCTCTTCACACTACAGAGGTTAAACACAATGCAGTAAGGATCCTGAATTGATAATTTTAAATTAAATTATTTAAAATACTAAAAACTTACAGTGCCCAGATAAACGAAAAACACAAAATGTCATAAGCATGCGTTTAAAATTTAAAACCATAATTACAGCCCTTACGACAGCGTGAAAATAAGTTGTAAATTTCGCGAGTTTGTAAAAAACCGTTTGTAAATATTTATTAATCACCTAAAATTCTTCATATTATCATAATTAGTAATAATGAAACAACCCGAAATTTATAATTCGTTTTCAAGCTGTTATAGTCTATTTTGTATGAAATCAAATTTTGACTTAATCTAAATATCACGTTGATATTTCATCTACGATTTTGAAGTCCCTGTAAAATTTTAAATACCTCCAGTTTTCAACAAAACGCACGCGTTTTATTTTGATTTTTTTGTTTAGATTATAAAGTAACCTAACCTATCGCAGGTTAACAATCTCACGAGTTAACCTGCGATAGGTTAGGTTACTTCATAATCTAACGTCGTGATTTCATAATCTGACGGTGTTTATAATTTTACGGTGACATATTATAAATTGACTGGTATTGTAGGATCTGTACATAGAAACAAAAGTTTGCTTACATCTTGATAGGCAAAAGTAATAGCTTAGTTAATTTAAGCCGATGGTCGGATGTATTAATTACTTACTTGGCTTACTTCATTTAAGCCATTAGCAAAAAAGTACTACTTCACAAATATGATTTACACGCTTAGTGTACAATTTAGATTGACGAATCTAGGTTACCGTGAGATCCAGTTCAGCGATTTCATTGAAATCTGTCACGGGACTTGGACAATAATTTACGAATTATAGTTCCCCATACTGAATCTCTTGTGGCACTGTTCTGCATAACTAAGCGGTTCAACTAAACTTGAGCTAGTGAAACTTAGCTTCTCGCTTCTTGTGTTGCAAGCCTTTCATTTGTTCCATTAAGCTTCACAGTCGCGACTCGCTTTGAAATGCTGTTAATTTCAATGACAAATGCTTTATTGTCTGAATTCTATGCCGCATCCACCTTAATGCAAAGTTTTATGACTATGCTAAGCCTTTGTTTACTAAAGTCATTTTTGTTATTTTGCACTTATTGAAAGTCATAAACACCAAGTCTGTCCTACCGTACATCTAACATTGGGACAAGGCTGACGCCAGGTTAATAGTACCTACTAGTAATTAATGATACTTTTATTTTATACTTTATATTAAACAAAACTGGCGTCACTTTAAAATTAAACTAAATTCAGACAGTCAAGTAAATTTCACTATATCGTCTAGATTCTAGAAAACTAGAATAGAAATAGACTTTAGTTGATATTTCAAAACTTGTCACATTGATTTCAATAAATTTATACGGGACTACATTTAAAGTATTTTCTACCAAAAAAATCATCAAAATTATATTAGCGGATCTATACATACAAAAAAATACATATTATGATCGAATTGAGAACCTCCTCCTTTGTAACAAATCAATCCAATGAGAACAAATTCTCAGATAACGACTTGTAAAACCGCAAAAATAACTCAAAAATAATGATATTCAATTTTAAAATATGTTAATCATACTACCTAACTAACCTAAATGACAAATCCTTTGAATTGGCAGTCAAGAAAGTTTCAACTAATAAAGCAAAATAAATTATAATATCAAGTTTTTTGCGAAAACAGGCCAAACATTTAATATTGCAATATTTAAGGAATTATAAAGATATAGTTTATTGAATACACACTGTGTTTATAAGAATTTAATTTAGCGCTACTAACCAGTCGTGTCGAGGGAATTTTGAAACGTCTTACATCTTCGTTTATTCGACACTACTGAGTGCAAAAACGTTTTACCAGTAGTGCCGTAGGGAAAATTTCTGCACTACCAGCTAGGAGCTGCAGCAGTTACGATAAATTAACCCTTAATCATTTAAAGTAAATACACGGGTAGTCAGTGTGTACCAATTTGTCGTTCACAAGAACAAAATTAAAAATTTTGACTAACCTCCGACTACCTAAGATTTGTTATCTGTACAACATTCTACTAGTCAAGCCCTTTCATTTGAAACCCATATTAAGGGAGGTGTGAAAAAAGAAATGTAATTCGCCATTTTGTGATATCGGCCATCTTGGATTTGTAATTTGTCATAGTGCAAAGTATTCTACTAATCAAGCCCTTTCGTTTGATACGCATATTGAGGTAGTAGTGAAAAAAATAAATATAATTCGCCATTTTGTGGTGGCGGCCATCTTGGATTTGAAATTTGTTATAGTGTATAGTACTTTACTAGTTAAGCCCTTTCATTTGATACCCATATTGAGGTAGGTTGTTAAAAAATATTTTATCCGCCATTTTGTGGAAGCGGCCATTTTGAATCGATATTAACCAAACATAGCTAAGAACATCCGCACTGTAATTAACTTTTAAATAAAAAAAAACGCATCGAAATCGGCCCATCCGTTTGAGCTCTACGGTGTCACAGACAGACACACACACAGACAGACAGACAGACAGACAGACAGACAGACAGACAGACAGACTGACAGACAGACATCGACGTCAAACTTATAACACCTCTTTTTTTGGTCGGGGGTTAAAAACTGTACCCCTGTAGATACCGAAATGATAAATAAGTGATTGAATTGAGTTCGATCGGCCAATATATTTTCGTTATTAGTGACGAAATGTTATATGATTAAAATACGTTGAATACGTCAGAAGTTATTGAAGTATTTTATTAATAAGTAAACTTACTTCAAAAATTGTCTAAAGATTTGCATCATTACCCATATTAAGAAGTTAGGTTAACAAAACAAAACACATAAAAATTAGTACTGCTCCGTGGTACTGCTATACTGTTATTGTGCATTAAGTACATTGTGTTGAATCTAAATCGCAAAAATATGATTATTTTCTTTCGATTGCGAATCTAGAAATTCGTGAAATCAAATGGGCGGAAACCGATTCGTATCCACGTAGTAAAGATGTTTTTTTATTATCTATTATAGTGAACTAAAAAGTTTTAACACTTAAATCCTAAAATTTTACAGCTAAGAAAGAATAAAGCTATCCATTCACAGATACTCTCCAATGTGTGAGATTGTAACTGCTACATATACCCGTTGAACAAAATAAATCACGTCTACATCTAGATCTGCTTGCGTCCGGTGCAAGCCCCCTCAAGACTTCCAATATTCTTGAGCAAACTTCCGACAAAGATCAGATAAGAAGGCGTGAACATGTGAACTGAACCCACATTTCTTTCCGTGAAATTTCTCACTTCAGGTCGCTCGCTACGAATTTTTATTTTTACTGCCTCTTCCAATTACGAGCTACAAAGTTTACGCGTTACCTGGAGAATAATAAAAACCTTTATCATCACAGATTCGAGGATTTTCAATTAAACTTTTACGTAATCGCCATTTGTTTAATACATTGGTCTCAAAACTTTGCGGGGATTGAAAAGTTGAGCCGATCTAATCAAATACTTTTCTTCGGACTTAGTCATGGTTTGACGTTCGATTTATGATTGAATTATTCTGTGATACTTTTTGCAAGTTAAATCTTTTGAAACGAAAACCTTACTCTACTGTCAGCCTTTTATTGAGTTATATGTACAGGATTACAGTACAAGATTATTCGCCTGATGATAACTAACTCATTATGTAGCGTATACATTATAGAATAGTGTCACGCAGATATTTGAACATAAAACTCAAATTACTCCGCAGTACAGTTTTTGTCCACTACAGTAGCACTTTTCCTCACTGTTAGATTTAGGATAATGTATGTCTTTGCTGTGTAACTTTCACTTGTGCCTAGTGTAAATTGTTAACATTGTTATTTCGGTTTGTTAATATGTTTGCGTTAAAAAAAAACAACAGCATCTTCATTTTCCACCCACACATTAATTATGATGTAAGATTTGTGTATATAAGTGGGTAGCAGCGGCGAGCGAGTAGTCTCTCGCCCGGCGTCACTTGTACAGTCAAGATCTACGTTGGCGGAAAATTTCACGTTCTTCATGACGACTACCTCCTACCATGTCTAAGTACAGTGATAACATCGTAGATATCAATTTTGCGATAAAACAAACAACACACCACCAATGATGCTAGAGAGCGACTGAACTTTCAACTCAAAATTAAATATTCAAAAAAAAAAAAAATTGACAATTAGGGTTCCGTACTTTAAAACCCCAAGCCACGTAAAAGGTCGCGTAAAATCACGCATGCTTTTATTACAATGAAGAGTGACGAGACGAGTAAGACATGTACCTGATGGTAAGCAACATGCCTGTTCATAACAGCTACGTGTTGTATGTGCGCAGCTATTAAACACGAGTCCAAATCCTTACCCAGGACTGCACCGCGCTCGTACCGCATATAAGATCTTATATTTCTATGCTCTGTAATTGATCTGGAAAATTTGCCCTTCAAACCGGAACACGGTAAAGCACAAAACTGCTTGGCGGTAGAATAACTGGCAAAGGTACTTCCCAGACGGAGTCTTCGACCACTAGTACTATTACTACTTGTATCGGTGTGTAGTTAGATATCCTAGGTAGGCAGGTATCCTATGTGCTATTTCCAGGCTATAATCTACCTTTGTGCCAAATAAAACTCTTCACAATCGTAGCTCTCCACTAGGTCGTTCTGTGTTGGAGAACCTGTAGGTAGTTCACACAGACAAGGACAACGAAATCTTAAACCCATGGAAAATAATCGAATTTATCATTCAAATATCGACCAAGCCAAGAACCGAACTCACGATTTCCGTGCTCAGCCGTAAGTATGTTTTCTTCGTCAAGATAAAACAAAACATAAAAAAAAAAATTGACGGAACCCCCAACTTTTAAAAATCCATTTTTGACGATTTCTAGCTTGGCTTTTCGGTAAAGTACCGCCGCGACGTTTCGCCTTTCGGCACGGCCGGCGAGCGAGCTTCTGTTCTGCTATTGGTCGGCGCTGCGGCGGCGATGCACGGCGTCAATACGTTTGACAAAGCCGACATGCCGACAATTCCGTCAAAGAAAGTCCGTCGGGGAATTTCACAACTTCGCAAAGAATAAATATCTACGATATGAAGTGAAATTTAGTAAGGAATTTTATGAAAAGCGTTAAAAGACGGATAGTTGGCTTCTTACATCTTGTTGAATTTAACCCTACTATCACAATCAATTAAAACACATTACCAAAGGTATTTTAACCCCGGCCAAAATAAAGGGTATAAGAATGTGGCGAAATACATTTATTTTAACCCCGACCAAAAAAGGGTGTTATAAGTTTGACGTCGATGTCTGTCTGTGTGTGTGTCTGTCTGTGGCACCGTAGAGCTCAAACGGATGAGCCGATTTCGATGCGGTTTTTTATTTGAAGGTTAATATCCGTGCGGATGTTCTTAGCTATGTTTGGTTAATATCGATTCAAGATGGCCGCCTCCACAAAATGGCGGACAAAATATTTCTTCACAACCTACCTCAATATGGGTATCAAATGAAAGGGCTTTACTAGTAGAATACTATACACTATAAAAAATCAATTCCAAGATGGCCGCCACCACAGAATGGCGGATTACATTATTTTTTTCACCACTACCTCAATATGGGTATCAAACGAAAGGTCTTAACTAGTAGAATACTTTGCACTATGACCAATTTCAAATTCAAGATGGCTGCTGCTACAAAATGGCAAAATACATTTTCCACAACTACCTCGATATGGGTATCAAATGAAAGGGCTTGACTAGTAGAATGTTGTTAAGATAACAAATCTGAGGTAGTCGAGGGTTAGTCAAATTTTTTAATTTTATCTTGTTTTACTACTCCTTCAGTATGGGTACCAAAGGAAAGGGCGTGACTAGTAGAAAGTTGTACAGTTTACAAATCCGAGGTAGATAAGGTATAGGTAGTCGAGCTTGCATGGAACTTCTAATTAAGCGTTTGTTTCATTATTCGTAAAACCTGATTTATTTTTATTTTATTCGTATGAACTAGGTATCATAGTTGTAGACCGCCCGAATAGACTCCAAACGTCAAACAGTTCTAGTCATTACCTATTGTATTTAAGGATTAAATTCACAGTTAATAATTTAACCAAGTTATGTTTATTCCATTCCCAGCTTCGAAGTAGGCAAAAAAAATTCTTTTCTGCACAAAATTTAGTCTTTGACAGGCAAGGTCGTTTGTCAGCTGTACATGCATTAGGGTTGCAGCTGGTCAATTTTACATCAAACTTTGACTCGTATTATCTCGCGATCTAAAGTGCTGAGGGGAAAGAAACCTTCGGAGATGAAGTCTATATCAGTGTTGGAATGACCTGTTAAAATATTGTTGGACCTTTCCGCCACACGCTGTATAATTAAGCAATTTGAACAGTTAATACAGTGAAACAGGAGCTCCATTAATCCATTATTGAAAATTATCTGTTTGTTTTTTAAAGGTTCCAACCTTTTCATTGAAATCGGCACGTAACTCAACCTTGCATGTTCTAATATTCCTATCGTGCCTAAACCCGTAACAATATACAAAATGCCACAAGCCCCAAGATAATTAAAATAAAGCCTTTTTCAATATTGGCTTGCAGCGGATTGGGATACAGTAATTTCCTACGCAATCGGGTTTTGACCAACACATAAACTTTATGGCACTCCGTTATATCCGAAGCTTAACTTTATTGCGTGCATCTCGTTATAAAAGGAATGAATAAAGGCTACATTTTTTCTTTGCAAATATTTGTAAGAATAAGTATTTAGCTAAGTAACGTTTTTTAATTGTACCAGTGGTTTTATGATTTTTTAGGTAATAAATACTCGTATATGTGTTATAATCGAATATAATTTAACTGTAACAAACCAGAAATATCTGAATCAATAATCACCAAAATGGTTTAATATTATTGTAAAGGATTAACTAACACAACTAAGCAAGCAAGATTTTGCGTAGTGTTATGAAATGTATTGTCGTTAGGAGAAAGACTGACAAAAAGGTTTCTATATTCTGCTTTCAGCCTTTTTTGTGGTCAGTATATTTCATGATAGGAAAGGTAAGACCGAGGATCGCGGTGAGTGCCGTATTTCAGGAGAGGCTTGTGTACAGCAGTGGACGAACACAGGCTGATGATGATGATATTTCAAGATGTATAAAAACGTGGCGACAAACTTATCCGCACGTACCTAACAAGAATTTACATAACCCCTAAGGAGGTTGTTCTAATTTCATTACATTGCTAGTACTATGTGGCCAAGGCATCTGATCTGTATGTGTGTCGATAACGTTGCTTGCTTCATGTGTTTTTAAAGTTGACTTATGGTGGTTGGCCTCGGAGGGCCTTTACACTACAGTTAGGCTACATTTTCTGGCAATCGTAATATTATAAATGTGAAAATACTGTCTGGATGTACAGATGTTTGTTGCTCAATCACGTTGAAAAACTGAATAGATTTGGCTAAAATTTGGAACTCGCATCAGGTTATATAAATTGTGGAATAGGATATACTATTTTTAATCCTTTGGGAATTTCCCTTTTTGAAATTAATTGTATGCGGACGGTAAATACTAGTATATACTATGCGAACGTAAATATTTTTAGTCCGCTTGATTTTAAAGATTCGAACAGCGTATGTTATCTTTGACCGCATTAACACTTACTATCAGGTAACTTTTATAGTGGTATGACTCTTTGCAGAGTCCGTCTTTTAGGGAAGTACCACACCTATGCTAGTTATTCTACCGCCACGCAGCGATGTGCAATTGTGCATACATTACTATGTTCCGGTTTGAAGGGCAATATTTCCAGTGAAATTACAGGACATGGACTGCGCAGTGCAGTGCTAGGTAATGATTTGGACTATTAATGTTCCAATAACTGCGTGTCACGGTGCTGTTATGTGGCAGAAATGTTGTTTACCATCAGGCACATGTCCTGCTTGTCTCGTCACCCTATACTATATATAAAAATTTGGTTGTCAAACGTGAACCTATGGGCAATAAAAATACATAAAATTACTGGAAAAATTTTAGTACTTTCAACCGAAATTTGCAGTGACTAGCATTGATTATTCTCTTGAGTTATTCAAACAAAGACAAAATTCAATAATGTTTTGCTACGAAGAATTCGTAACGAAAATCTAGATATTGGAAGAGAGACCAAAAAGAAAGTCCTAAAACTAAATTTAAGTAAACTAGCAACTTGTCCGTACAGTTTCTATTTCAGTGGACATTTACATGAGCCCCAAACATGGGCATTCCATGTAATTCGTCCCGGAAAACCTGATTTTACGTAAAACTTCGAGCATTCACATCCTTTTTCTTTCTCGGTAGCCGATACTTTTTCTTTGACGTTACTTATCAAAGTTGTGATGTTATTACGGGAAGGTAGAACTATTTGTTACAGCACTGAATCGTTTTACGTAGAGGTATCCACGAGGTAAGCAAACAGGATTAAGTAAGATTAGAACTGTGTTTAGCTAAATGTGAGAACATTTTCTTGTCTACTCCTTGTAAAATAGTTGAATCTAGTCGTATTCGTTTCGTTGTTAAAGGCTTAGGTAATGGACGTAGATGGGATAGTGACAAATCAGCTATATACTTCGTAAAAAATTATAAGGTGTTTTTAGTTGAAATTTTGACTCAAATTTTATCAATTTTAACCGAGCAAACATTAAACATTTGCGATCCATTTTACGTTCCTACTTTAGAACTCAGACGATTCTAATCATTGAAGCCACTGATAATATAATTGCAAAGGTTTCAATAACTGAATATTTAGATTTTTTTATCTTTGTTGCTGAAACACGTCGCAAAGCCTGATCAGATGCGGTTAAAATTTGAAACAGATTTAGGTAGATTATAGTCTGGAATAACACTACGCGGGAAAATTACGAAAAAAGGAACACTACGCGGGAAAACCGTGGATTATTACTAGTATATAATACTATTTTACTAGTATATAGATTTTTGTCGACTATGTATAAGAAATCAACGTGTCATAGCAACGTATTATAGTAAGTATTGTATGGAAACATAATTATTAAATTCGTATAATGCTTTACAGTTTTCTGTACGATAATTATTATAATACATTGAAGTAATTATTTAAATCTTTGAAAACGTATACAAAAGGTATGCTCTTTCTTTTGTTTTTATTAATTGACGTATAAATTGTACATTTATCAATAAAGAACTTTGACTTTGACTTTATCCAGAAACTGACCGCTACAGTTATAATTTTTCAGAATTCACAATCTCTTATAACAGGAAACTTACAATACTGCTGTCTCTGATAAATGTGTGTGTGACCGTATACGTCAGATCAATGTGGTAGAAAACCCAAGGATACTTGGCGGCCCTCGTCCCGGATATATCATTTGTCAGAGGAACCTCAAGAGCCAGATAAAATGGACGGATTCCGAGCTGGCGAATGAGCGAAGCGGTTGTTACATTTTTCACTCTAGTTTTGGAGTGTGTTTGAATATTATATAAGTAGTGAGATGTAAGTTTGAGACACATGCTATAATGAAAGTGAAAACCAAAGTTCCTAATTCAAAATTTACAAATCAAATAAGTAATAATTTTTCTAAACCGACTTAAAATTAACATTACATACTCAGAAACTCGACTAAACTGTATAATTTTTGTAAAATCAACTAAACATACTTACTCGTTCTAATGATACAGCAAAGTAGTATGAATCCTTAAATCGTCCAGGTAAGCATATTCTAGATTTTTGTTGGTATTTCAAAAAACACTACACCGATTTTGATAAAATTTGTTTGGGATTACGATATATGGAAGACAGCAGACACTAGATGGAAACGGAAAGATCGTGGTGAGTGGAGCCATAGGAGAGCCTATGTCCAGCGGTGGACCAAGATAGGCTGATGATGATGATGATTTATCTAGAATATACCAAAAGAAATAATGTACTCAAGAAAGACCCAATCGCCAATAAGTCATGGTGGTAATTCCAAAAATTTTAACAAAGTGCTATGAATCCACATTTCACATTTGCACTTCGAAACTGTAGAACGCTCTACCTGATTCTTTGTTTTTCGATACATCTGGATATCTATCAAACTAGAACAAATAGGTAGTTTTAACAGAAAGTACTTGGGAAACTTGATTCCAAAAAGTCATTTTTAAAACAAACTGATTTAAACATTGTATGTACAAGTATTAAAAAATTTGGTTATCAGTAAAGTTGGTTGGTTGGGTTGGTTGACGGACGATCATTTAACGTACAACGTACAATGAGCGTAACGGGGCATAACGGGACACTTTTTCGTGCATGCAGCCGGCGTTCATCGATTTATTAGACGTTGTCACATCAATAAAACGATAATATATTTAATTATTATAAATGGTATAACACACAATTATCTGTCTACATTAAAGTAAAGTAAAGTAATAGCTTATATTGACTGCCAACTACATCCTTTTTCAATTATTTTGCACAAAATTTACTTGAATTGTGGGTAGCTTTACGGTACGCCATTCAATGCACACTGGTAATTGCCACTTGACGAAACCTTCGCCCATACGTGCGTATTCTCTAGTGCAAGTACTATTCGATACTCATTAATTGGAATAAATTTGAAAATCTACGAAACAATTACGCCAGGGCATTATTACAGTTTTGCTAGTAATCCTACCGCAAAGCAGACACGTGTAAACATAACTGTTCCAGTTTGAAGGGAACCATAACCCCGACGACGAGAGCAATGCAGTGATTTTTGGTCCCTTCATGTTCAAATAGGGCGTAGCCCTGTGTTGTCATAAACAAGCGTGTTGCTTACCGTCAACCACTTTTGCTCATCCTTTCATACTATTTTACAAAAAAAGCAGCCATAGCGACTGCCAATAGTAGCAAAATCTTACAACTTAAAATTTTAGGAATAAACAGTCCTATTGTTGCACAACCCATCACCAGTTTACAGACAATATACTGATTTTAGGCATATCAGTACCGCAATACCCAACACCAAATATCCTCAAACTTAGCATAGCTTGTAATATAAAATCAGCCACATATTAAAGGCACGTTCTATTTTTAATTTAACATTAAATAGTCCAGTGTAAGTGGTCCACAAAGCAACCTCTGACTCCATTTATAACGTTGTGGCTCTACAGTGATCGTTATTGTTCCCAGTCTGCATTTTATATGCCAGTGCGAACAGTAAAGCAAAGTTGTTACCACGTGAATTATAACTTTAACGCCGGCGTCGAGTAATCAAAATTTTAATGTGTACCTCGATCAACAAAAAGTTAGGAAACTGTGACGTGGCAGTACAATACATCGAACAAAGGTGCCACTTATTTTCTAAATGTATAAAAAAATATCTTGTAAGTCTTTTATAGAATCGTAAACTATGCATTTGATCATGTGGTGATCTTATGCAAAGTTGATGAGCATGTGTCAAGAAGGCTTCTAGATTGGTATGACCAATTTTCGACAAGTTGCGTAACAACACGCAGAGGGTACAGATACAGATACAGATACAGATGCAAATATTTATTAATAAATCAAAAGAATTTACACGTCACGTATAATATATATTAATATTGAGTACATCATTCATACATATATCTATCAATAACAATAATAATCATAGTGTGTTATTAAAATATTCTTTAACATTTGTCATTTAAATATTCCTTAACAGAGTACTTAGTACGCTTTTTCTTCTAAAAAAAGAAGTTTTAATCTACTCATAAAGGAACTGTCTGTGGCTGCATCCATTATACACTCTGGTAGGTGGTTGGGTTGTTGTGTTGCGACTTCGCAGACTATGTGACGAGCGCATGACCTCATGATGATGTGTCCTCAGTCTGCCCCTGTGTCTCAACGTATTCTGATCACGTGATGCTCCACATTTTTTAACCCCCGACCAAAAAAAAGGGGTGTTTTAAGTTTGACGTCGATGTCTGTCTGTCTGTCTGTGTGTGTGTGTCTGTCTGTGGCACCACTAGTACAGCTAGTAATAAATATAAAAATCCAGTATCATCATCAACAAACATGATCTTTGTTTGCAGTGAACTCTTCAACAAATCAACCTTTAACCTTACGAAAATTGGTATTTAGATTTGTGTAATTTGGTTTAACTTGAGGGATAGGATAGTTGTTATTTCCTTATTTCGATTAATGGTCCTCAATAATTTACAATTAACAATAAACTTATTACTTATGTTAATTGTGGTCATAGGTCGTAAGATTCATACGTCTAGAATAAAGGTCGCTTCAACAGGCTACAGTTGGTCAACCCAAACGAAAACGAAGTAGGCATGGGCCACTAGTAACTATTATATTATAAATATACCATTGGTCTATGGATAATTCAGAAGTGCATAGTGAAAGTAGTTGTTACGTATGTAGCGTAGTGTAGTTCTTATTGTAATTTAGTTTTGTTAATAAAGGCTCTGCCCATTTAAGAAAACCTGATTTAGATTATATTACATAAGTATGTATACGAAACTGTACAAAAGCAGAAAAAACTTGTGAAAGAAGAAGCTAACGTTCAATTTAACAATTGTGAGTTCGTAGGTTTGTATCCTAATGTGTTTGCCAAGCGTATAGGTATTGTGTGTACGAAATTATCTTGGCTACTAATATACTATAATGTACACGTTTGGTAACTTTAAGCAACGTAAAACAACTTTTCGCAAGGCTTAGCAACGTTTGGCAACAATACAACACAATCACTCTTTATTAAAATCACAAAAACATAAAAAAATACATACTACAAACCTTCGGCAACGTGTGAGAATGTTTTAAACCATTCAACTTTATTAACTGATTGATTAATCAAAGTTTGTCTACGTTTTGCAAGTTTAAGCAAAGTTAAGCAACGTTGTAGTATGTTTGTAGACGATTTGTAACATATGTATAACAACGTTTAGCAACGTGTTGCAACGTTAAGCCACGTTTAACAACGTTTCGCAAGGTTTGGCAACGTTTGGCTACGCTTTGCAAGGGCGCTAGATGTTGTGCGTTCAAATGTTGCAAATGTTTCTATGTATGATAAGTATGTATTTAAAACTATACATATAAGTATTACACCAGATATCTGGCCGCCATAGTACAACCTTTGCTTAGTTTGGGGTCAGATGGTGTTGTGTGTGAATTATTGTCCACCAATATTTATGTATTTTTTATTTACTATTTTATTCAATCATCTACAAACATAGTGAAACGTTCCTAAACATACTAAGCTTTGCTTTACGTTGCAAAACGTAGACAAACTTTGCTTAGCGTTGCAAAACATTGCCAAACGATGCCGAACTTTTCACAAGTTTGCCAAACGTTGCCAAATGTTGCAAAACGACGTAAACATCGTAAACGTTACCAAACATAGCTAGAAATAACGTGAAGGACTCTATGTGGAGTCCGCCTGGAGAATCACCACACCTTTGTGAGTTAATTTAACACCAAGCTGTTATGTGGAAACATTATTGTGTTCAATTGATGGTTAGAAGGGCCATGTTTTTAGAGAAATTGTAAGGCATACGATAAATATTTGATTAATCTCAGGGTGATGAGCGCAGCAAATTAATTATTAGGACTCTTCATGTTCAAATAGCTAGGTGACACTGTGCTGTTATGTACAGGCGTTAACGTTAAAAATGTTTCAAAAAAGTATTCTCTCTTTTGGTCATGTCATGCATACCTGACTAAAAAGTTTTATCTTTGTGTTAACAAATACATGAATGATATAATTTCATCCCCTTAAACTGTCTGGCATCGCAATCGTGGAACTAATTTCGGAAAGTAATTAAGCTAACACAATGTCTTACTGCCCTTAATTCCAATCGTACTGAAAAGGGAAATATGCCACTAGAATATTCATCGGAGAACAACAAATTGAATTTATATTTGCGCTAAAGATATTTGAAGGAATTTAAATCATTGTAAGATTTAGAGTGTCACATCTCTCCTGTCAAAACTGGTTCAGTAATAAAGACAAGTTAACTTCGTTGGCGTATTGAGAAGGTTTATAACTTTGTTATTATAATAGGAAATTGTTTTATTCAAAGGCTTTAAAGCGAAATGTTTTACGATGTAGGTATATCAAGCGAGATAAATTTTACAATTGTATTCAGGAAGGTGTTAAATTACGTGAGAAAGGTCAGGTTGAAGGTAAATTGAAGCCCCAAAGTGTTATTACGTATGTACATTCGGCTTAAGTTTATTATTACGATATCTTGCGTTTTCTTAATCTATGGAAATATGGGATTTGAAAGCAGTCTACTTCATGTTACCGTTGCTCTGAATTGGAGTCTTGTCTGTTAATGAGAGAGTCAATGACTTAACCCACCACCCTGGCCACATAGGGTTGGCGGATGCCCCTTGTCTTCTATAAATGATTTTCTTGGCACGTGCCGGATTTATTTCGTTGCTTTCCTTCATAGTTAAAGTCAATAATGAAAAGTAAGTACCTGTGATGTCATAGACAGGCATGTCGCTTACACTCAGCTGCGTGTCTTGCTCGCTCACACTATTTTATATTACTAACAAACCTTGTTTAGTTTTAGTTTTGAGAAGTGAAGTTCACAATACGCAAAATCATTTTAGTTAAAAAACCGTGACATTTTTTTTTATCAATTACTAGTATAAATTGTGTTTGGTTAAGCAAACGGAAAATCGAGGAATGGTAGAAAAATAAATCCACAGGCCTAAGTATTTTCAATAAAAATATTTTATTTTTCAATGAAAACGTCTTACGCAGTGGTTTTATAAGGTCTTAGTGGTTTGAGGAATCTACTAACTTATAATTGACCTATTGGTTTTCACTTTGGACTTCCTAGAAATTAGAAATAGGATTCAGGATCTATCTAAGCATGTATCTTGTAATTATGTTCCTTTTCCTCAATTACTTGTTCAAGTTGAAATAGCAAAGATTAGTATTGAAATACACTACAATTTGTAATATGAAAATATACGTGATTGCTTCTTTTTGACGCTACATAATATTTAAGTGATCACGACCATTGTAACAGAACCGAAAAGACGAAAATAATAAAGCCCTGATTTGGTCAAGTCATGTATGTTTTCAGTATGAGTTAAAATAATCAATGTTGTTAATTTACTATTTTATTTTAATAAAACTTAACTAATATCCAATAATTTTGGCTTGGTTAGGTAAAGTTACTCTTCTGACACTGCACAAATTATAATAGCTCTACTTTTTAGGTAACATTTCCCACACAACTCATTGTATTCATCACACAAAAATATGCACTGGATGGGAATCGAAATATTGGGTAAATGGAATCGATTTATATCATATAAGTATATGTGCTCCATAACTGCATCGTCGCTTAACTTCAGACTAGATGACCGCCAATAGCAAATTTTTAATAGAAATGAAAGAAAGACGTTGTTGCCTGCTAGGTTTTTTTTTAAATAAGAAGTGACGAGACGAGAATGACATGTACCTGATGGTAAGCAACATGCCTGCCACATAACAGCACAGTGACACGCAGCTATTGGAACATGAAGATTCCAAATCATTACCTAGCACTGCACTGCTCTCATCACCCAGTTACTAAGACGTTATGTCTCCTGTTATTTCTCTGGAAACATTGCCCTGTAAACCGGAACACAGTAATGTTATTTGTTTACCGGAACACAGTAATGTTATTTTTTAAAGTTTGTGCCTGATGGTAAATCCTGACACATAACAGCACAGTGACAGCTAACATGAAGAGTCCATATTATTACCTAACACTGCACTGTGTCGTCACTAGGTATTTTAATAATTTCTCTGGAATTAAACATACCTATAAGAGTTACCACTTATAAGGCAACCATCTGTGTCACTAGGTATTTTAATAATTAATTACATACCTATATTTTAAAAACTTGACATCAATTAACATTATCAGAAAATAGAAAATTTGTTAATTTAAAGTAGTAGTAAAGTTGTTTTACTAAAAATATGTAGTAGTAACAAATCTGATACAAAAAAAATGACGAGCATAGGTTGGCTAGGGCTCTGAGAAATCTGCAACTGTCAAAAGCCTATTTAAGTCCGTCAGAATTTTTACCTAAGACATTTCTAGATCACTTAATTAAATGAAAACACCAATGGAATAAAATAATGATTGTAAGATTCTAATGTTCTCTAATAGGGCCCACAATTTGGGCTGTGTTACAGCATCAGTGATCTTTTGTATCTGTTACGTAATGTAGCAATAAAGAATAACAAGCAAAATATTGATAATATTTTTTCTGTTTAATTCCCTGCTTTTGTTACTTGTTCTTTTGGTACTGACGTAAACGATTACAGAAGAAAGCAAATTGAAGATTTACACATTCCTTTACTCCAATTGACGAACATAAGCGTGTACATGAAGTTGCGTGTTCCTGACCCATTAAGATAAGCTCCCCAAACGAGACGCGCTACTCAGGATTAATGACGGGAAACAAAATGGTGTCTAAAACGGTACACATTTGAATGGAGCGCGCAAAAACGACCAGCTTACACAAAAAAATGCGATAACGCGTTTACGAATGCACACAAATCATAAGAGCGCTTACACTGATTTTTTATTGCGCGTAATTGCCAAAACATCCACGTATTTTTATGGTGATAGCATATTTGCTCATCTGAATATCTATATCGTGCTTCGTTTGGTTTACAAGGCAATAATCATTTTCGTAACGCGAGCACGGGGTGAAATTGTTTCGGTACGGGTAAAACCGTATGTTTACGAAAATTATTAGATAACACATGGTATTATCTCGGCAGATACAAATTGGGGACACTCGAAGAGTTTACATATACTACTTAGAGAGTTGGCACAAACGCTTTACACCGTAAGCACGGGTAGCAAATTTCTTGCCTTATCACTCTTGTGGAAGTGTCATACTTTTGTCGCGGCACATCACTATGTTTTCATAGAAAGTATGCTCGTCATCTGCTTTCAATTGACACAAAGGAACTGTGTGGAAAATCTAACTCTATTCGTAGTATATGTAAACTCTTTGGAGGCACCACATAGTACCAACTCACAGTATACGTTTTGATTTTAACAGCGGTATCTTGACGTGTCCTGTTTGTGCACGGACTTTTCGTGCAACTAAGCTGATTATGATGATGTAATATGTGAACAGCGCAAACTCTGTTGTAGTATAAAATACTCCAATTTCAATATAAAATGCTAAACATACTTGTTTATGTGGAGGAAAAGCATTTACGCTTACCCATCTGCTTGAAGGAGATCGTCGAGTTAACACGTCGGGCTTGACGCTATGGACGGACAAGGTGCCCCTACCGACGCACCAACTAAAACCTCCACTAAATCCACCTTTGACGCTTACAGCGGCGACGCAGGACCGATCTCACATTCTTTCGCGAACCCGCCGCGGTTTGCCCGTTTCCCGGGCCAACATCCTATAAGGCACACCCCCATTATCGGCGCGCCCAAACCTAAGATACGCCGTGACCAGACCGGCGATCAACCAGTAAGTTGATTTAAACGGTACTTAAATCTTTGTAAAATAAAAATGAAATGTTGCTTTCAACTACTCAACAAGGTTGAAAATACAGCTCTATTTCAGAATAGTTGCATTTCAAAGCGCTCAGAATAAAATCAACGACAATAAAACGGGTGACACGGAAGCGACGGTAGTCTCGCCGGAACTTCACGACACACGCTCTCAGCAAATTCTGTTGTGCACAAAAGCTGTAACGTTTTCTTTCCAATTAAAATGCAAATTCAAAGGAATAACTCAGAAAAGGGAACTTTTATACCCTCATTAACTGTGCTCCTTTTTATAGGCCTACTACGGCATAAACGCTGAATATGCCTAATTGGCTTTATATTAAAATTATGTCTAAATTATATCTCAGACGAAGACAATTTAGGATGAAAATTATTGCTTTAATCCATTCAGCTGAGTTTAATTTTTTTTTTTATAAAGGCAGCCTGTATAAAGATATTTGGAGTTTATGATTGTTTACATTTCATTTTTATTCTACTGTGACTTTGGAACATAATTCTGATCTTGTTTTACATTTTTTGTATGGCCTGGAGCGGTTTTCAAATTTTTCTATAATTATGATCGAGGTGTCATTCAATTCGGAATGAAATCTAGACAGAAAATACACCCAAAAACGTTTACCCCGGCTTACGCAAGCTACCTCCCACTTGGACCTTGCATGAATCAATATTATTAAAACATATTAAACATGAAACATAAAAAAAATTAAGGCGCCCGCAAGATAGATCAATGAACAGTAAATCTATGGTTCAAAACTTTTTTCGCGAGTTTACAGTAATTTATCCATTAGTTAATTATTATTTTTTAGCAGTACGAGCATTAGCATTGTAAGTGCGATAAATGTTAAATTATTTATCTGAGATTGTTTTTCTTTCGTGGAGCAATTCTCAAAGATTTGAGAAAAGATTCCCGTCGGAAAATTAAAATAAGTAACTTTTTTTTTCATTTTGTTATTAACTATTTTACTCCGGTAAAACATTATAAAACTGCATTAAATAAATAAAAATCAGTTCCCGTTACTTTGCAGTGAAAGGAAGTAAAGTAGCCAATGTGCTAATTAAAATCTATATCACTATAATCTAAGCATGTTCTAAATCTGAAAACTATCCATTCATACATTCCGACGTGATTGAGCAAAAACATGCACGCCTACACTTTTATAATATTATTAGGACTATATTTATAATATTTGTGTAAAACTTTATGAATATGGATCTAACCATTTTGGAGGCGTACGAACATACCATGGTGGCACGGTATTTATTTTGTTAAAATATTGCATTGTTATTTTTAATAAAATAATTTTGGCACGCGTAATGATGTAAGAAAACTAAGATCTTTTCTAAATCAATGAAAAACAAACCATTCTAAAAATACGCAACAAAAATCCATTTACATGAGATCCTTCAACATCGAAAAAAGTTAAATCGTCATTCGAAGGAAGTATTCGCAGAACCGCAAAACTCCATTCATCCCAAGTCCCAAATAGTCCTAAATTAAGTGGAGGTCTCCCAATTAATTATTCTGGAATAAAGTTTGTCACAAACCTTCTACTCCAAAGGGTGCAATTTTTTATTGAGATTTCGCTAACTTTTTTCATTAAATCCCCCCAAGTATTTGAAAAGTTTTACTGGTTTTTAATGTTAGGGGAAAAAATCTTTAGCAGTTTTTCACTTCGTTTATGTCGATCTCAATTTTAGAAGGATAAGCCCACTTTTCAACACTTTGGTGGTTTGTAAATCTAATTTGCATAATTATAAATACCTCCCATAAAACATAAATTTAGGTAATTAAAGTCATAATTGACTTACTGTGTGTACTATTTTAGCAAAATTTTAACCAGGCCCACAATTTAACGTGTCCTGCTATTTGGTAGCATTCAGTTGATATAGCGACATTTGGCTATACCAGCTGAATTCTGTGGAACTGTGTTTTTGAGGGGTGATAAGTGATCCATTGAAACGTCCTCAAACAGTCACAGTCCAAAGATGGTGGCAACTATCAGTCAAATCAGGCTATCGATAGACACGTACACATTTAACAGAGTGTGTAGACTACCCATTTCTTGAAAAAGCTATTCATGGCTGATGTTTCTTGATGTCAAAAGACTTGGAAGAAGAGGTTTAATTTCACTGTCGTAATAAGAATGTGTTGGTTGAGTGGGGTTTCTTGATAGATTCAATCTTAGTGTCTTCAAATCGAAAGTGAATCCGTTTCTTTGTCGGACGCACATTAGTAAGATAGCAGTCAAGAGCAAACATATTGTCGATAATTGAATCCAATCCAATATTGGGCCAAATAAATGCTAGAGTTTTGGTGATGCGACGTACAAGTAATATAATATTATTATGTCACAAAATCGCAAGTTGATTAATTTCATCTTCTTCTTAAAATAGGTCACTGTTTGAGAAACAGTACTTACTCTATCAAACTATTTGGTCCATAGCCCCTGTTCCCATTTCGAGTTCTAGTTTTGTCATAATACTAAATAGTTTACGCTATTGTCCGACTATAACCGTCCTCTATTCCGATAGCTATCTACAAACCTATTTACCAATTTAGGCGTAATATTATGTCGGTGTAATATTAAATACACGCCCGGTTTATGTCGACCCTTATGAGACATGATGCTAATATTATTTAATTGTGAACGGCTGTGGGCATAGTTTTTGATTTATGTTGTGTCTATGAATACTTAAGAATAGTTACTTAGTAGGCCGTGCACACGGATTGATCTTATTTGGTTTTTTGACCATAATGACATGTTAGCAGAGTACCAATAAAAGGAATATAATGTTCAGGAACATCAAAATTAATTCACTATCTATTTTCTTTAAAGTTGCCATCAGTTATACAGAACTTTTGCATTCGTGTACACTGTAGTAGTGACAAAGAAATAATTTAATAAGCAAAAAGCTTGTACTATGGAAGCCAGATAGCTGAAAAGGCAAATTTTATTTTTTATTGAAATTTTAAAAACTGCTTCACTTTGACGGAGCTATCGTAACATATCATAAAAAACATAACTGAATAGAGAATCTCCTCCTTTTTTTTAAGTCGGTCAATAACTAATTTAAATGGTTATAGTATATACAGTATCTTACACTAATTGGTTTTAACCCGCACTGAGTCACCGTGGTGGATGGTGGGTCGTGAAATCTTGACTCTCTCTTTGCGAAAGATGGCCCCGAAGTGGAGTGGAAATATTAATGGTCTGCTTATACAGAGCTCACAAATTTTATCTGCCATTTAACTGATCACTCTGTACTAAGAATGTTTCTTTCTTAAATACAATCTTAATACATTTAGAGAAAATTATGATAATCCTGGCATTAAAATATCTTCCGGTGTGAAATTAAACTAAAAGCAAAATATAAACCGAAATGTACCAATGCAATGCACAACATTAACATACGGATATTATTCGACAAATTTTACGTAGTTTATGCCATTTTGTGATAAGACAGAAATGAAATATCAATATCAATTTAAAGCATCGGCCACTGAACCGGAATCAATTAATTCCCTACAAAAATACGGTCGTAGCACTGGTATATCGTGAATGGCATATCAACATTTTCACAGAACGGGTTAGTTTGTAGTTGAAATAATATTTTTTATTTAACTTTTGTCAGACTGATTCAAACATTAAATAAACCGTTGGTTTATTTAATATATTGGTTTTAAACGGGCAGCCATCGCGCGCTTGCGCTCTCCTTGAAAAAGGCCGCCGGACGCGGCCGAAACTTGAGTCAGATTGACCGACCATATATACGTTAGTGTCCCGTTATCCAATTAAATATGTGTAACAACCACGTTAATTTTAATACTAAAACCATTGGGTTGTTTGGTGGTTTTCTAAAACCTTAGGAAATTGCTATATAGATAGTACAAGAATATTGGTCAAATGACGACAAATATCTAGTAATGACAGATAGTAGTCAGTAGTACAAAAAGGCCGTCCGACGCAGCCGAAACTTGAGTCGGATTGACCGACCATATATACGTTAGTGTCCCGTTATCCAATTAAATATCTGTAACAACCACGTTAATTTTAATACTAAAACCATTGGGTTATTTAACGGGTTTCTAAAGCGTTAGGAAATTGCTAAATAGATAGTACAAGAATATTGGTCAAATGACGACAAATATCTGGTAATGACAGATAGTAGTCAGTAGTAAACTTGAATATTATGTTATCGTACCTAATAACCTATTCCCAACACCGTCAGATTATAATCTTATGGTATTTACAATTATAGGGTGACATCTATATATATAAATCAATGCCACTTTTAGTTGTAAGAAAACTCCTCCTAAACGGCTCAATCGATTTGAATGATTTTGTTTATATACTTTTTTTTTTCAGTATTATGGTTTATGTTCACAGGTAATAAGGATTAAAAAAAAAAATTCTATTGTACAGAAATTTGTCAATGCCACTGGCTTTAACGATGAGATAAAGCTTTGTGAAGACATCGAAGATCGAAGAATACATCTACCGAAGATATTTGTGACGTGCCAACATATACAAAATCAGATCATTGGTATGACTTTCCCCTTACGAGAAAAGTCTTAACTGTGGGAACATTTTTTATTGTTATTTATTTCACTCGTTAGAATAGCATGACGCCAATAATTATACTGACGATAGTACTAATAATATTACAAATTAAAAGAGTCTATTATGATTTAAATTAAATGCAGATATTTATGTCGTGATTATTTATTTATAAATTGCACTTACATACATTTGTTTGTATCTAAAAACTATAGAACAAAAATGTAGTAGACCCTGCATTAAGGGCGCTGCAACAGTAGTAATTTGGTCGCAGACCAAGCCTTAATATTAAAATTAAACTAGCATTACTTTACAGTCTCTATACATAAACATCTTATGTTGGTTTGTGTACGCTTCAAAAGCTCAAAAAGTTTACATCAAAATACAAGATAAATAAGAAATAAAGTAAAATTCATGAGTCTAAATTACGTAAAGCTCTAATGTTTATAACAATAATATCTTTTTATAACGTTATCTAGAATAATTCCGATAATATAGAGAATATGAGAGAAGAAGCGAGAAGTTAAAATGCGCCAAAATTGCATGGTTTAATATTATTAGGTATCGTCTTAATTAACACTAAATCCGAATAATCTACGTAAAATCATTTCCATTAGAACGGGTGCGGGTTCCCCTGAGTCGCGCGTCAACCCAAGCCACAGACAATGCCGAAGAGTGGGGTGCTGTCTGATCAGACTCCGCTATTTCAATAGTATTTTTTTTTTTTGAGACGTTAAATTTCTGATCACAATATTCCACATTTGCTTAAGGCATGTCAAAAGCCTGTGATTTTTTTCACTCGAGTCAAATCGATTCCTATACAAATCTCAAGCGATCTCAGATCTCTTTCAATCAAAATACATATTTAGTTTTGCTTTCGGTGGCAAATAACGGCAAAATAGATGAATTACTAGTTATTCTGATCTTTTTAAAGTAGTTTTACCGATTGTATAAACGGGAATTTGCTTTGACGTAAATAAAAGTAAAAAGTCACGACGAAGTGTAATCTCCAAATTCCATGTTACTGTAAAGTTGATTACATTTTCGAGTAGATCATCATTTTAATACACAGATGTTGAAAATTTAAACAATTTAAATTTACTCTTTAACTTGTCAACTTTTGAACTCACGTGTGATGGGATGGTAAAGTGTGGTGCGGTATGGTGTGGGTGATAAAATGGAAAAATCTGTGAGAACTGTGTTAGTTTTCCTAAAATAAAATCTGAGGTAGCCAACTGTGTACAGGCGGTGATAAAAACCCCGAGGGCACAACTGCACACATTCTGAACAAGCGTTGAGTATTTGCATCTTTTGTTAAACGAATTAAAAATGTGCTCGTCTTTCCTCGTATTTTTCCTAAACAGACCACTTTTTTACGAAAAAAGGGAGAATGTTGTACAAGGCCTACAATTTGTTAAAATATTTTCGCCGCCCAAATAAGTGGTTTACCAGTTTCGACAATATTTTCCGCGTGTCATAATTGGCGTGGAAGAATATTTTCCTTATGGATGGTACACGAAATTCTCGGTGCTAAGGGAGTTGTCACATTATGTACGCTTGTGGGTGCGTTCTACGTATGAACGCAAAGATTCTCATTTTATTTTATAGGTTGTAGAGTGCTAATTATTTTGCATTTGCAAAACTGACCATAACTATATCTTGTGTTTATTTATATCTTTAAAACAGGTACAGGTAAATTTATATTTTTTAAACTTTATCTTCTCACTTTATTGGGTTCAGGGGTGCTTAATTTAATAATTAATTAAATTAAGCATCCCTGAACCCCTGATTAATTAAATAATTAAGTAAAATATAGGTTTGTATTTTTAAAAGTTTAATTCTTCAGTTTTAAGTTTCAGGGGTGTCTCTCATGAGCAGAAAGTCAATCTCAAAATACAATATACTCGGCAAGGATTGGAACACGACGGTACCCTTATGATGATGATTTCGTTAAAGTTCAAATGCACTAGGGAAAATGATGAAATTATCCAGATATATGATGATGTCTTCCAGTCGATTATTCTACGGCAACTGCTTCTGTTTTTTTGTTGAAAATATTCGGAAGTACAAGAGAAAAAGACGCATTTGTGAACTTAGAATACCATGCTTGGAAATGAGACGTTTTCGCCAGTAGCCAAAATAATAAAAATGTTTTGAAATCTATCTATCGTTCGGTAGATTCGTCAATTTTATTATTTATTTTAGTAATTCATTAGCAGCTACCAATTATCACTTATACACAATCTTTTAGAAATAGTTACTTAAATAATTCGTAAAAAATCGAATCACGAATGAACAATTTTAGAAAAATATGGTGGTGTTGCAATATTAAATCACATTGATGAACAGTGTACTATTTCACTATGCCGTCAATATTTTACTTTTGAAGTAACAACGGCAATTTAAAAGATACACGACGTGTTTTCTCCAAAAAAAAAACGAACTACAAATTTAAAATTAAATTCTGACACTTGACCAAACTTCATAAGAAGCTATAACTACGTCGCTCCAGCTTCGTCCAGATAAACGTGTAAAAAATTTAGACGGGATTTTCCCCTATTAATATTATTAGAAACTTACATAGTACCGCGCCTGCTCGCGCAGGAATCCAAGCAGATTCACGTAATGGCTCCGGAGGCTCATGCACAACCGTCTCCCGGATCAAAAAAAGAATCGCCATCAAAACACACATTAAAATCTAAACTAAATAAAAGTGGTTAAGTGCGAGTCGGACTCGTCCATGAAGGCTTCCGAAGCAGCAAGTAACATAATTTAAAAAGTTCTTGTAGTTCGTTGTTACTTTAATAATGTACATCACACATTTTTGTTCGACACACATACACATTTTACCACTTTGGAAAAGATTCTCGCGCAAACTATTTAGTTTAGAAAAAATTTGTTAGAAACCAATATCATTTTTGTAGACCTATCCATAGATAACCCACACGTATGGTATTTTGCCATTTGGCTACGGGACCCTCAAAATTGGCTGGTAGAATGGTCATTCTACAAATTACATTTACCCAAGGGCATATAGTAGACACTATTATGTCAATAATATTTATTGCACTGTATGGTGTACGCAATAGAAAATATGTTTAATTGTTAATTAATGTTTTATATATTGTTATTATAATAATTTATATTCACTCATTTATTAATTTTCTTACGTTTTTATTCTTACAATAGATATATAACTCTATAAGCAATACATATCTATACTAATATTATAAAGCTGAAGAGTTTGTTTGTTTGTTTGAACGCTAGGATCTCGGGAAGTACTTGCCCGGATTGAAAGATTATTTATCTATTGGATAGTCCATTTATCGAGGAAGGATTTAGGCTATAGAAAATAACGCTACTATTAATAGAAGCGGAGTATGAATCAAGAATGTAACATAATCGGGAAAAAAATATTCCTTTTTGAGAGTCTTCGTACGTTTCGTGCTTTGACATGACACATGACAGCATGTGTCTAAGATTGCGTCATTGAATTTCACAGATTACATAACTCTTGAATATAAAATTTATATTCAAGAATATTTTTCTAAATCTGAGTTTGGTACAACCAATTTCCGACAGATGGCGTAGCAGATAGCTGAAGAGGTGTTTTGTTTGAAAGCGATATTCTCACCGATGCTAAACCGATTTCAGTCATTCTTTCACCGTTGTATATGTACGGGATCCTGATGAGTACTATATAATGTACCACGGGCAACGCCGGGGCGGACATCTAGTATAATATATAACCCAAGCTACCGGTGGTGGTGCGGTGGTTAGGGCTGCAGAGTGGGGAATCTCCAGACCATGCGCGCTGTGTCGAAAATGACCACCTTCTGCATCTTAAAACATACCAGTTTCAATAACAGGGACAAAAAAAATGTGACTGGTATTGGAACCTATGCCTTGTTTTAATTAATTAACTTTCCATCGGTTTTTTTACTGTATCATATTATTCATTAAGGACTATCATTACTATGTAAATATCGTGACGTGAACCCCTGGTTATGGTATGAGCTTAGCATTTTTCACCGAGAATATTTTCACCAATTTTTTCTCAGGACGAAAACAAGACTATACGTCGTTAGATATTGTTCTCTGAGAATTATTATCCAAGTTTAGTAATAAACTTTGCTGTTATGTAAGTAAAGCTCATATTAGGTTGTTGGTGAAGTCAGGAGTGATTAAGCCGACCTGAAAATAGGCATTTCGTCATTCCACAAAAATATTTTTTATTAAGAAAAAATAAATGTGCAATATTATTGGCCAGTACTTACAATAATTTGCTCGTCACCGTTTATGAATAATATGAAAATTATTTTTCGAGTAGAAGTAAAATACTCCAGGATCCCTGGCAGAATTTTTGTAATTGATTACTATCAAGCTAATTTTGCATGAATAGCTCTGCTTAATTTTGACGAGACGCTCACTGAGTAAAATTTGTAGGACAATATGACTGTGAGTAAAGTATGATGATGCTACAGGCGCGGTCCCAGCCTCGAATTTTGGGGGGTCACCAGTACGCAGCTTCGGGTTTGGGGGGGGCAAGTAGAAATGCAAAATTGTTTTCCCGCGTTAAAAATAGTCTATGTAATATTAGATACTTTTGATTTTCTTAGCTTTTTTTGTTTAACGTATACGATCTTCTTGGAGAGGGGGGAGTCATGTCCCCTGTGACCCCCCTGTCTCGGACCGCGCATGTGATGCTATTCCAGAGTATAAACTAACTGTATTTCAACTTTCAACTTGATCCGTTCAGAAGTTCCGACGTGATTGAGTAATAAACATCAAACTCTCATATTTATAATATTGATCGGGTTATTTCAAATCTTGTATAATATGTTATACGAGTTAAGATGCAGACTGCCTGTTGCTCAGTAAGTAAATTTTTGATAAACAACTTGCATCACAAACCGACAAAGTTTACGCTCCAAACAACCACTTGGAATACAACTTTTATTATTCATGCATCAAATTAACACTTACTCGGGGGAAGGTGAACCACACCGACTCCTTTCTTTAGGGCAAAAGTTTGAGAAACTCCTCGCCTCTTTGAAACTTTGGGAAACCCTCCGTTTGAGTTTTCCGCCAACTTCAAATACGAAGAAGTTTTTGTAGTCAATCATAATCGTTGTAGAAGGCCGTTCTTTATTTGCTAATGTACAAAGTAGAAAGGTATTTATTATAGGTATATACATATATATATATACTCGTAGTTCAAAGTTATAATTTACATCACACCGCTTAATATAAATAAGTTTGAATCACATCAGTAATTCGAATGCCAAGCATTACTGTGAACTAGTTTCAAGGGTAATGTTTCCAGTGAAATAACAGTGCATGGAGATAAAACATTTTAAAGCTCCGGGTGACGAGCATAGTGCAGTGCTAGATAATGATTTGGACTCTTACTTTGGGAAGCTATCCGATCACATTAACAGTAATAAACAGAGAACTTTTTTAATCCATAAAACTCAGTTTTCTTCCAAACAAGGTTCAATTACAAATTCTTATTTTTTGCGATTCTTATAACAACGGAATGGTAAAACAAACATTTACACATACAAACTTTAACATTTTTAATATTAGACGAGACAACCCGAACTGCCGAACTACCGAAAAGTGATTTGTACCGTGATTAAGTCCCGTATAAAATATACAATATAAACGGGAAATTTCAATATTTTAACGAATAGACCTCAATAACTGCTAAACCAATTCAAACATTAATTTATTTTTCACTTTTACATGGTTTTCTATCCCTGCTCTATCAGTACAAAAATGTCTTTGCTAATTCTACGAGTCTATTCTTTTTGATTTTAATCCTCAATTCCTTTTCTTAAAAAAAAAGTAAAAACCATTTAATTCATTGTTTTTCATTAATTCCACTAATAGTACGAGTACTTATGTATAAATAGGTAATTTATTAAATCTACCATACAAAATAAGATTACCGTAAGGTTAAGCAACCTATTTTATATTTCTACTGTTGAGACTCTAGGCCTTATCCTATAAAGAGAAAATCAAGGCTATAACCCATTACGCTGGTCAAATGCAGCTTGGTGGTTGAGACATGTCCTCGAAAGATAACAGTCATAGGGGATTAGAGTCCTAGAAAGAGGTTAGAACGTCCGATTTCACAATTGTAAGTTTGAATTCTTCGAAATTGTGAGGTCCTAAGTTTGAATGCGCCCTGCAGTTTTAAATATTTTTCAAGTGCAAATGTATGAGTTTGTCATCGAAACTGGCTTTAACATTAAACGAAGCCATCGTGAGGAAATCGGCGTTCGACTTGTGTAGCTGTAACTAGGTGTATCAAAAAAGAAATATACTTTTAAAATTTAGTACTCATCTAGTTTTTCATATGTAAGTTAACTCAGTAAGTAAATATACATGTACTAGCTAAAACTCCTTTACGAGACTCCGAGGCTTACAACGATGTTAAGGTTGGCAAACACGGTAGGCGTCGACTATTTCTCGACAAGGCTGTCACAAATAAATCTAGTTGAATGAGGTATATTTGTTAAAATAAGGAATTGTTTCTGTTTCAAATACGATTAAAAACAAGTAGCACAGGTTCCTACATTTTTTTCTGTCTCTGCATTTTAGTGGTATTTAATTTATAACTGGCTTACAAAAAGGAGGAGGTTATCAATTCGACCACCATATTTTTATTGTTTTACCGAGTTGACCATTGATTACCCTATTAAATTTAAGTGTCTCTTGGCAGGCCAAGCGTGGTAACGGAAGGTGGAGTAGATGGCAGCTGATTAGCGTAAGCATATGGCAAATTATTTGTTAGATCAACATCCAACAGGGATAAATCGCATCGCAAGACGTGAGATCGACTCAGCATAGAGTTTAGTGGCGCAAGGGGAAGAGAGGCCAATCTTCAGGAGTGGGCTTGTAAAGGCTGATGACGATGGCTTATAAATTTACAAGCCCTGCACTTTTATATGCGTAGATCCAGTTCCCGTATTCTTTCCCCAATTAGAATTAGTCTCTGTGCTATTCTAGACTATTATCTGTGTTCAAATTTAAACTTGATGCGTTCAGAATTTCCAAACGTTTACGTCGATTGAGCAATGAGATGTTCGTTCCAAACATCGAAACTTTTAAATCTATCTAATATTACGAACGCGAAAGTTTTTAAGAATGTGTAGATAAATATATCCACATATTCTTGTTACTCATTAAAAACTGTAAAAGGGATTTTGATGATATTTGGCACATTGATAAATAATGGTCTGTAATAACACAAACTATTTTTGTCTCGGGAAAATAACAGAATCGGGAACTCTGAGGGTGAAACCGTAGGGCGCTGCTAGTTTATAATAAAAGTAGGATTTGTTAAAAAAACGTCACAAAAAGATAGAGAAAAAAAGTCATAAAAAGATAGAGAAAAATATTAGTTTCATTAGTTAGATATTAAATCTCACTCGAAAAAATCGCAATCATTTGATTGAATGAACGCTGAAATTTGGAGCCACGATACTGTTTGTAGGAATCTACCCTCCAAGCCATAAATCTTGTAGGCCACCTTGGCCCTGATTTATTCACTCGATAATCTCGCCTTGTCCGGGGCTTATCTCTTTGAAACTTCGATGCCTTCATAAAATGTATTTTGATGCTTTCATAAATTGTATTTACTCGCGGAAATAAATATGACAGGCGAGTTTTCTTGTCCGGAATACAGGAAATTAAAATACAAAATTTTCGTACAAGTAGGAGAGTTTTGAGTAAGTTTTTTATGTTACAACGTAGTGTTTACTGAATAGAATTCCTAATATTTAATATTTTATAGTGGACTATTTCGGAATCCAACTGGGGAAGTTCCACAGCCTTGCCAGTTACTTTACTGCGAAGCAGTAATGTGCAATCAAATATCACCGTGTTCTGGTTAGAAAAGAAGTAAAGTAGGAAGGAATAGAGATAAAATCTCACCTTGTATCTCGGGGTGACGAACGTGGTGCAGTGATATGTTTTATCTCTTCATGTTCTAATAGCTATATCTGTTCTGTAACAGGGTGTTGTATATACAATTATAAATATAACTATCATCTGGCTTCCATATGCCTTGCTTAGCGCTGATAGTGTTGTGTGTGAAATGTTTACGGATATTTACTAAAATACTTGTTTTTAATATTGAATACAACCACATTTCAGAGCACTTCTTCAAAGACTACATTTTGGACGTCTATGGGGTTATTTCCGAAACTAACTAACAAAATGGTGTGTTATTTTTTTATACAGTTTAGCTTTAGCTCTAACTGGGACATGTGATATTTTTCAAACAATTGCAGTCTAAGTATAAATTAAAAATATTTGAAGTTTGTTCTTCTGATTCATATGGCGCGTCCGTTTCCCATTTTCCGGAGAAAATAGTCTATACCGCTTTTTCCCTGTGATAAAAAATCATTATGAATTATAATTATATCACAAGGAAATGAATTGCCCTTTTAAAAAAAAATATTTCATTAGTTATACCTACCTTAGTGTGTTTATATATCTATACTAATATTATAAAGCTGAAGAGTTTGTTTGTTTGAACGCTAGGATCTTGGGAAATACTGGTCCGAATTGAAAGATTCTTTTTCTATTAGATAGTCCATTTATCGAGAAAGGCTATAGAATATAACGCTACTATCAATAGAAGCGGAGCATGAATCAAGAATGTAACAGAAACAGGAAAAAATATTCCTTTTTGAGAGTTTTCGTAGCGTGCTTTGACATGACAGCATGTGTCTAAGATTGCGTCAACTTCAACATCAACTTTTTATTTTGGCTTCTATTCGGTAATGTCACCGTGGTTTCGCAAATGTCCAAGATTGCGTCATGGAATATAAACCTTTGCTAATCAAATTTGTTTCTAAATCTGAGTTGTTACGACCGATTTCCGACAGGTGGAGTAGCAGGTAGCTGAAGAGGTTTTTTGTTTGAAAGCGATATTATCAGGTATTACTCAACTGATTTTAGTAATTATTTCACCGTTGGATATGTACGGGATCTCGATGAGTGCCGTATAATGTACCACGGGCGAAGCCGGGGCGGACATCTAGTAGGCAAATAAGAAGTGTCCGGCATATAATACTAATTAATCTGGCATAAGCTGGATAGGAAGCCAGTCGTGTAACGGATGCTATTAGCCCCATGCCCACCTTGGGCATGGGGCTGGTTCTCTTGGATCCTGGAGTTATAAAGGTAAATATCTGATTCTGATCTTGGATCACCAAGCGCAGATGAACCAGATATTTACGTTTGATCAAGATCACTGATAATTATAATTGTTGTCATAAATAAAACATATTTTATGTGTGTTGATATCACGGAATCCGTGGTTGATATGATATTTTCGTCAATCAGAAGCAAATTACATAAAGTGTTTCATTTTTACTTCGGATTCTGAATCATCTGTAATACAAATTCTGATTAATATGGTCACAAAATATTTTAACGTAGATATCTTGAACTCTATCTAACTTTATCTGATATCTAACTTTATAAAAACAAGTCTCTCATTGAAATATGAGTTCTTTTGTTACCTTTTTAACCGACTTCAAAAAAGGAGGTTTTTCAATTCGACCGTATATATGTTTTTTACGTATTAACATGTGTGGCAGAGCTAAAAGTGAAATAAAATTTTGGCCAGATGAATCAGTCATTTAATTATACTCGTAGTACGGTTTGCCCTTTTGGGCATTTAAAAAAACCACTGAAATGGTTTAAAAATCTTTAATTTAATTCAGTTTTCTTTCATCGCCTCTTTTCATAACCGAATGAATTTCATTTCAACTGATAGTATTTAAGGAACAGAGAATTTTGCTAAGTTGGCTTGCCTACTTGATTCTATTATGGCTACTTACTCCCTGGCTAGCAGATGTGAACAGATAAGTCAATACTGGTAACTAAACCGATCTGATAACCGACGCAAATTGTTATTACAAAAAAATAATAATAATTACAAATCCAGTCATATAGGCTTGCCTGCCAAAGCCCGAAAAAAAGACAAAATAACTTTGCCACTAAATTAAGTGATTATTTCAGAATCGCGAGGCGCCGCAGTCATTATTTAAAACATCGGTGTAAATTAATAAAACACTTCATAAACAAATAGTACTAAAGCAACAACCGCAAAAGCGGCAACGCTTCACCGCTAATAATTTCGCACTTTAACCGAGTTGCCAGCAAACACGAACTTCGTCAAAGGGATTTGGTTAATTCAATTTCGGTGTTCAGCCGACGCCTTCTCGTGCTTAGCTTTAGGAAAATTTTGCGTAATATTTAATTTCAATAACATCTTAGGCTCGAAAGGCTTACGGAATCTCGTGAAAGTTTGGAATTTCGTCTCACAAACTTGATTTAAGATTTTATAACTTCCCCGGGAGCTCGCGTGTCCCTGCATCTGTTTTTCTTCATAAGCAAGATTAAAATATTTGACTCATCCCTGAATTCGAAATACGACAGTATAGATTACGTACACCTGTACTTACCTTAAAACTCTGGAGGTTAGATAAAGTGTTTCTTTTCTGTTAGAGACAGTTTCATTGCGTCGTTGCTTATTTAACAGCGTCTCATGTTTGATGTACAGATTGTGTGATGAGACGAACCAAACGCACGTGATGTTAATGATATATTTTATCAGAAAAAACAAAACCTGACTTCATTAGAAAATTAAATTCAGACACTACAAAAATTTCAAAAGAATCATCACCACATGAAAGTAAATTTTAGATTTTTGTTCATATTTTAAAAACCGCTACACACCGATTTTGATAAAAATTATCTGGGACTACCTATGAACTATGGATCTACTAAACAAAAAAATAACCGTCAAAATCGATACACAATTGAGAACCTCCTCCTTTTTTGAAGTCGGTTAAAATGGCATCTAGTTATAATTGCACAGGGCCATGTAACTATCATCTAGGTATCGCACTTGTTTCTAGGAGCTTTATTTCTATTTAGCACGTTTTTGAACTTGTTGACTAAGTTACGATTATATTAGAAAATGCAGACTTCGATTTACTGTCTAGCGCTGCACTTCGCTACGAATAGAAGTTCGTAACATCTAAAGTCTGTTACTTAAATTATCTGAATTGCTTATCGCTGGCTATAAATTGTAAGGGTTAACTTGTTAATCTGAGAAGATTCAAACCTTAAAAGACACTAGAACCCGCAATCAGATTGTAGAGGTAGATTTATTTAGACTTACAGCCCTAACAGTTTTTTTTTGTTTAGCTGTAAATCAAGCCCAGCAGCGTAATGTAAATAAAAGTAAAACCGGGTTGAAATAATAACATTTCAGAAATAACTTTTGTTCCACAACATTGTTTAATTTGACAAATCTGGACCACACCAAGTATGAAAGGCTGCTAATGAAACATAAAGCATTTTACACAAAACCCGGTTAGCTAATTTCACGAAATGTCCTTCCTTTTTCATTCGGAGCCTCATAAAGATCCTTGTAGACAAGCTTTAGCCGGGGACACATTAACCCGGCTCGTAATGCATTGTTATCATATTATTCAGTGACCCAGTGGCCTTGAAAAGGGGCTGTATTATAGAGTTTAGAGTCTAGGGGGGTTGTTGAAGATTTTTGGAACAAAACTGCTGTGCAATTTAGTGGAAACCGTTAGGTACCAAATTGCCGTATGTTGTGTATGTAAGCATGTATTATATGCCGAGCCTACTACATGAAAACTATTTTCGTACAAAAAATTAAACCGACTTCAAAACCACAAATAGGCACTCAAAAGCGCAAAATAAACTAAAATCATTATTGTAAGCGCTACTCACTCATCTATTTCAAGTCGGTGCCAGCCAAATCTAACAGGTAGTGGATATATACTACTTACCTGTGCCTATTTACCATGTGCCTACATAGCATCAATCTACTAACTTTTTGACCGGACTGGTACCAACTTCAAATAGATAAGTGAGTAGCGCTTATGATAATGGTTTTAGTTTATTTTGCGCTGTTGAGTGCCTATTTGTGGTTTTGAAGTCGGTTTAATTTTTTGTACGAAAATAGTTTATTTTACCCTTTTTAGTGTACAAAAACAAAATTAAAAATGTTGATTAAGCCCCGACTTGGATTTGTTATCTGTACAACATTCTACTAGTCAAGCCCTTTCATTTGATACCCATATTAAAGGAGTTGTGAAAAAAGAAATGTATTTCGGCATTTTGTGGTAGCGGCCATCTTGAATTTGAAATTTGTTATAGTGTATAGTATTTTACTAGTCAAGCCCTTTCATTTGATACCCATATTGAGGTAGGTTGTGAAGAAATATTTTGTCCACCATTTTATGAAGGCGGCCATCTTGAATCGAAATTAACCAGACATAGCTAAGAACATCCGCTAGGGTATTAACCTTGAAATAAAAAAAAACCTTATCGAAATCGGCCCATCCGTTTGAGTTCTACTACGGTGCCACAGCAGACGGACAGACAGACATCGACGTCACTTATAATAACACCCTGATTTTGGACGGGGGTTAAAAACAAGTTTTTATTAAAGCATTTACACAACTTTGTATTGACAGGGTCGAGCTTCATAACTTTTGTGAAATCTACAACAATGTCATCCAGAAAATTGTACGCAAATTTTAGTTTTTGGTTCATATTTCAAAAACCACTTGACCGATTTCAATAATATTTATATGGGACCATTCGGGAAGCATACCCATCCGAACACAAAAAGAAAATTTTTAATCGATGCAGAGGTTCTTGAGAAAACATGTAACATACATTAAAAAAAACATAGGGGTCGAATTGATAACCTCCTCCTTTTTTTTGGAACCGGTTTTAAAATGAGTTCACTAGTAAGTGACTATGGAGCCAGGAGCGCATCTCTCTCTCTGTCCTTATCATTTATCTCTTTTCATTTGTCATTTACTAATTTAATCTTTATATACCGTAAAATATCCAGTAAGGTATTGCACAAATTCGGCAGTAAAGTAAAAAGGTAAATATTGTTTTTTATATATGACAAAACATATACCAAATATTCTCTGTTCGGCTATCTTGGGTCAGAGAAAGCAGGCACAAAATATGTTTTTGATGTGGTAATAAGTAAAACATTTTATTGTCGCCTACTTCTTTTGGTGTATTCTGCTTAGTAGAAAATAAAGTTGAAATTATAAGCCTAAAACATTTCGCGTAGCCTATCGGTTTCGTTACCTGTGATTGATGTCATTTGATCAATCGCTTTTAACGGGTGGAACCTTTATTAACAAAATTAAATTACAATGAAAACTACACTACGCCATATACCCAAATCACTAATAACCTACACAACAACAATTTTACTGATTTTCAGCTTGTTGTGTGAATGCATGCACATTAGAATGTCTAGATTGAGCAGGCTACTAAGCACTTCTGAATTACTGAGGTATAGAAAGACTAATAAAGGTCTCAGGATATTCAAACCCACTACCGATCAGAAGCATGCCTACCATGCTGGCAGCATTATCGCGCTGAATGCCAATGCGTATACATATTTATGTTGGGCCAAATAAACACCAGCATTTTGGTTACGCGTCGCGCAGACCAAACGCTCGGAAAAGCTTTTGAAAATGAGACGAGCTCCCGTTCCCCACGGGCCCAATGTCTCAACACCAAACAGCTCAATTGTGTTCTTCCGAGAGTTGCTTATCATTTTCTTACTTGCATCCTTATGTCAAAATTAAAATACGTAAACGATGAAAAATCGATGTGGCGTCATAGGACACCAGGTAGAAATGAAGTTCCTTATCCGATCGATTATTAGCAGATCGTGTTGATTCTAGAGAGAAGCAACACGATCTGCAAAAAAAATGCTTTATTTTATCATTTATGTACGATTATCAGAAAAATAAAGATGACAACACTGGTGACGGCAGTTTTTACGCGTTACTTCCACCATTTACTTTTCTTAAATCTCACATTTTTAGGGTTCCAAATGACCAAATGGCCAAATGACCAATATTTCAAATACGGGACCCTTATAGACTCGTCATGTATAGTCATGTATATAGTCATGTAGGTCTTCAAAAATGATATTGCGGTTTCTAACAAATTTTTTTCTAAACTAAATAGTTTGCGCGAGAGGTGATCCTGTAACTTCTAAAATAAGAGAATGACAAAACCAAAAAATAATAATTTGATGTACATAACCATGAAAACTTTCTACGATAATAGGTTTGAATGAGATCTAGTACCTAAGTAGTTTTATTTTAACACGTTATAAATTCACTATTGTTAAAACACTTATTAAAGTAACTACGAACTACAAGAAGTTTTATATTATGTTACTTGCCACTACGGAAGCCTTCACGAGCGAGTCCAACTCGCACTTGACACTTGTTATTTTCAGTTCGGTCGCACCGCAAAGTCCCTATCTCCTCCAAGCCTGTCGTAAGGAACTTCGTTCCAATAGAATTCTCATTTAATAACCTTAACCTTATGCCCCACTTAATTGAACTGAATGAGACCCTGTAATAAGCTCGCTAATGTAACTAATGAAACTCGGAATTATATCTAGTCTTGCGGTAATCCCTTCGCGCTGCGTGTGTGTTATCTTTAGGGAGACGCAACGGAAGCAAAAGTAATAGACCTTAAGGTGTGATCACATTTGACGAATGTGTCACGAATGCACTATACATGCACCATATGCGTATTTTATGAAATAATTAGTTTTGTATAACTAAAGGCTCGCTTGAAGTGCACATAACAACACATTTACCCACATTGGAACATGAAGAGTCCAAATCATTACTGAGCACTACACGGCACTCGTCATCGAGATATTTAAGATGACATATCTCGATGCCCTGTTATCTCTCTGGAAACATTTGCCTTGAAACCCGGAATACAGTGATTGCTGGATAATATTACTGCTTGGCTGTAGCATAACTGGCAAATATGTCGTACTTCCCTAGGCAAACTCTGCAAATATACCTATGACTACAAATTCTACTGTCAGCTATATAATATACATATAATATAATCTCGAACAAGGTTAAATTACTTTAGTCATAAAAACGTCACGGCTGTGGAATGCGTTGCCGGAGTGTATTTTTCCCTATGGTTACAATCTTGGTGTCTTCAAGCTTAGAGAAAATCGATTTCTTCTTAATTATACAAGCTGTTGCAGAAAAGTGCAATCAAGTGCAAGCTTTCATAGTAACCAATAAACTATATTATAATATTCACATATGTGAAAATTAGACATTTAGATGCTAAAAAAATATTTTGTCCATAAATTTTTTGTTTGTTATTTTATTTGACATACCCCTAATAGCCAGATCTCGGCACGGATTTTTGTACGACGTCTCGGCATCGGCGGCAAGACCGTTTGTCAGCTGTACATGCGTTAGGGTTGAAGCTGGTGATTTGGTGAGAATTTTACGTCAAACTTTGACTCGAATTATCTCGTGATCTACCTACTCTGCTGAGGGGAATGCGACCATGGGTGATGAAGTCTACAGTGGTGGAATAGACTGTTAAAAAAATTTTGTAGGGGGTAAATCCACCACGTTGTATAGTGTGCTTACCTAAGCATACTACATCGTAGACATCATCGTCACATAACGTCAATCGAGATACCGGTCCAGTGCAAACCTATGCCTAATAGAAAAAAATATACACTCACGCTGAGTGCGGAAAACGCATGAATTGCACTACATAATTAATACGAGTACTTGCGGAAAAGTCACGATCTTCCCGCAAATAAGCCCAACATCCAGGATTACAGATGTGGGCAAGCCTTTAGTGGCCAGGGAAATACATGAACATAGCACGATTGTCGTAAACTTGTGCTAGTTATGACGGGTTCCATTTCCGCATGGTTCATATACGCGAACTGCAGAACTTATTCGTAACAGAGTTACTGATTGATTTGCTGACACTGACAGGGTTATATTGGTCTGTTTCTTTTTCCCTTGAGTAAATAAAAGAATACACATTGATAAAAATGTTGCGTTAGTAATTAATTGATACTAATTTGCGATGATCGGTCAATGTAAATGTAATTATAAAACCAGATAAAATTAATAGATTTTAAGGTGGTTGACAAGTCAAGTTCAATTTTGCACTGCCTTTTGCATGTAGCTCCAAAGTTCGTGTAATCAATTTCCGGTTTTATTTTGAATTTCCCATAAGTTAAATAAATTTCAGAAATTTTAAAGTAAAACATAATTCAATCAACAAGTTGAAGTGATGTTTTCTTGTTTAAATTGAATTACTGATCCGTTTATGGAGACACGTATCATTGGCATAATTTAATAATTAAAAATAATGATAGTAAAACATAATTCGATCAACAAGTGGAAGTGGTATTTTCTTATATTATTGTTTTTATTAAAGTACCTGGGTGACCGATTACTTAGATACATAATGATTTTCTAAAAAAAAAAAATAACTTGAAAAAAGAAAAGCGGCTGGTTGGATTCGAACCCGGATCTACCATATACAGGATGGCCCAAAAGTCCTTAGAAAAGTAAAATTTGAATTAAACGAAAACGGCGCGCGTGAGCGGTGCAGGGGGAAGCGGGAGCAGTAACTTCGGTTTCTGGGAATTTAGTCGCGATGGAGCGTTTCACCGGAGCGGACCGTGCGTTTTGTGTGCGCGAGTTTTATCAAAACAACAATTCGGCAACCGTTGCGAGACGTAAATTTCGAGAACACAAAGGTTTACACAACTTTGATGACACCCCAGCTCTCCAAACGATTAAGAATTGGGTTGCTAAGTTCGAGGAGACCGGTTCGACGTTAGATAAACCGCGGTTAGGTCGCCCAAGGACATCACTCATGGAACAAAACATCGACACAGTGGCACAATCTATTCGTGAAAATCCTACACAGTCAACTCGTAAGCGTTCCAGTGTGTTAAACGTATCCAGGACATCGTTACAACGGATTTTGAAGAAAGATTTACTTATGCTTTAATGCCCGAACATGGTTCCAACAGGATGGAGCAACTTCCCACACCTCCAATACTGCTATGCCCGTTATCCGTCAACTTTTTCCAAACAAAGTTATCTCTAAGAGAGGAGACATTTCCTGGCCACCACGTAGCCCGGATCTGACTCCCAATGGATTTTTTTTTGTGGGGCTACCTTAAAGTGTACGACTCTAACCCGCGGTCAATTAATGACCTAAAAGAAAACATCCGCAGAGAAATGGCAAGCATTTCAGCAGTGACGTGCCGCGCAGTCATCGACAATTTCAGAAGGCGTTTGCAAGAGTGCCGTGACTGTAACGGATTACATTTGGACGACGTTATTTACAAAAAAGAATTCTCGTTTTTCTAGCTATATTTACAAATAAAAATATTATTCATAGTGTAATTAGTTTTATTTTAATTAATTTTTTTCATTACTAAGGACTTATGGGCCACCCTGTATTATGACTGCCCCCCATCTTCCTGACTGCGCTAATATACTGTCGCGCGATGTCGCGAAATTTACCGTCGCATTGTAATCGTTTTGTAACAGTTTTTCATTGTCTAAAACACGCATAAAACGGCGTTTTTTTTTTAAAATAAAACCTGGCTAGTTCGATTTATCGTCCCCGAAACCCCCTGGATACATAATTTCATGAAAATCGTTCGAGCCGTCTCCGAGATTCAGATTCTATATATATGTACCTATATACATATATACCTACAAGAATTGGTCGTTTAAAGGTATAAGATAACTGATACGTTTACGGAGACACGTATCATTGGCATAATTGTGTGCCCAATTTATTGCACATGAAATATGCATCGTATAATTAGCAAGTATAAACAGAACGAGCCATGATCCGGGTTCGTATAGTTTATTGGTTACTATTACCGAATTATTTATTGGTTGTTTAAAAGGCTGATACCTTAATTATAACAGGGATGTGCGACAATATTGCGGAATTCGATCAAAGTGTAAAATAATAACAACACATTAATACTTCGGTTTGTAATGAGTGTGTAAAGAGCATTTAGAGTAACTAAGTTTTTACAGATTTACACAGCGTGATTTTACATCCCTTTACGGTAAACTTGACAATTAATTTAAAGCATGTACTAGCCACCTTGTGGATTTACCCGTGTAGTTAGTTTATGTTTCTGTAACAAAAAAAACTATGTGCTATTTACACGCTAGTTCTATTCTTCTGCTCCGCCATTTCTCCACTGCTTCGTTGTAATTGCAGGCTACATATAACTGTGTTCCAAGTTTGATTCCAATGCATTAAGCTGTTCCGACGTTATTGGTATCAATAACGTACCGTTGGAGAAACGGCGGAGCAGAAGAATAGAACATGCGTAATAGCAGTATTTCTATAGCTGTACAGGAGATGTACTGTAAAACATAACTGCTGTTTAGTACTAAAATTCTAAATTATAGGTATATCTTCATTTATATCGATAGTCCCTATGAATTCGAATGTATTTCAGTTTGCCTAACTACAGCCAAATAAAACATTTCAAATACATCTAAACATATTTTTTTTAGGAAAAAAAAACGTTAAAGTAGATAAAACCTCTTTATTGACACATAAACACACACAGTCAACATTTACAGTACATGGCAAAGTAGTTCGACAGTTGGCGTTCTTATCGCTGAAAGCGGTATTAATTGATCATCTAAAAGAATATCTTCTCGAGTAGCGCTACAACGTTGCATTTCCTAAAACTTTAATTTTGGTATTTCATGTAAGTGATTATAATTTCACATCATAAGGTGATGATGGGTTTTGATACGAAAACTAATGAATAACAAACAAACTTAATTGAGCAAAAGCTTTGATAAAATAGAAACTGGCATTTAAAAAAAACCTTACCACTAACTAGCAAACCGTTTAGGTTCTTTACATACTTTAAATAGACGATATTAGGGTTAATTGAAGATTTTTTTGTTTCTTAGAGATAAAAACGGGCTTAATACGTTTCACAGCTTTCGATTCATATAATTTCATATGTTGACCAAAACCTTTCACTTGATTGAGCGTAAAAGAATTACAATATCACTGGCAAACTCATTGTTTTGAGTAGTGTAGTAGGATATAAATAACAAGATTAGAATGGCTTATCCGTTAAATTACAAGATACTTACTGAAACCCGGAACTCTTGTCGCAGCAAAACAAACTTGACGACAAAGCCTTACTCGAACTTCAATGTAATTCAATCCACGTGTCGTTCTAATAAAGTTTTTCACAGCACACGACAGGATTCATTGAATAAACTTGCACCAGCTTTCTCCTATACCTTCTATTTTCACACGGCAACGTAGTAATTTAGATTGTGCTGTTATTGGATGGGGCTTAGCGAGTTCATTTGCAGTACTTCGGCCAAACTGGTGCAACCCGATCTAGTTACACTACTGGGAGCTTACATTCTTACTAAGATATTCCAATAACATTCTTATAAAGATTCATTACGAAATATTACTAGTGAACTAAGTTATCACACAAATATGTTTGTGTTCTTTGTGAGAAGCAAATCCACGACAAATGGTCTTGCAGGCAGACGTATCAAAATAAAAATTTATACCCAAAAGTGTGTACACTAACTACTAGATGTTACGTTATGAAAAAGTAGTTTTTTTTTATAGCATAGAGTGACAAGACGAGCAGGACATGTGCCTGATGGTAAGCAACATGCTCGCTCATAACGCGGACGCTGAGACGCAGCTATTGGAACATGAAGAGTCCCAATCATTACCTAACACTGTACTGCGCTCGTCACTCGGAGATATATGATGTTTTATCTCTTAGACCAGTAATTTAGCTGGAAACATTGCCTTTCAAACCGGAACACAGTAATGTATGCACTTGGCGGCAGAATAACTGGCAAAGGTGTGGCCCACGTCCCCCACAATCCCCAGGCGGGCTCTGCAAAGAGCCAAACACTACAAAAAAAAAAAAACTACTACTAACTAAACCACAAGGTTAATCTAAATGAAGTTTATTACAGCGGGTTTCCTCACTATTGTAGCCGAAGCGCTTTCGACCGGTTTCGACGGATGTATGATCCTCTTCATCAGGCTGTCAGACTCGACCACTCGAAGAGCATAGCGTGAAGTTGAGTGCGATATAATTAGGTGAACTAATAAAGTAGGTACTCGTAGTTTGACGAACATATTTCCCATAGCGTAATTTGTTGTGGCAGGACTCTTCTTGCAAGAGTTGAGTCTGCCTGGGGAAGTACCACACCTTTGCCAGTTATTCTACGGCCAAGCAGTAATGTGAAAACGTTACTATGTTCCGGTTTGAAGGGCAATGTTTCCAGTGAAATTACAGGGCATAGAGATATCATAGGGCATAAAACATCTTATATCTCTGGGTGATCAGAGCAATGGAGTGCTAGATAATGATTTGGACTCCCATGTTCCAATAGCTACATGATGTCACTGTGATGTTATAAGAAGGCATGTTGCTTACCATCAGGCACATAACCTGCTCTTCTCATTGTTTCGTTATTTATATATACACATGTCGTGTAAAAATGATGAACGAAGAGAAATTTAATGAATTACGTTAAACTATTTATTATTATTATTTATTTAGTGAAATAATACCTAACTGATTTCCAATGAAACTATGTAAACTTACAGAAATATCAGGTATTGATGTATGTAATCCAGATATACAATTTAATTTGAAGTGGAAACTTCTTTATGCGCTTTTTTGAGTTTGTTAACTCAAAAATCGTAGAACTCATTTCATTGTCACCGAACACTTTCCATGAGCGCTATATGCATCCTGTTTATATTTATAATATACTAAATGTCCGCCCCGGCTTTGTCCGTGGTATATTATATAGCACTCATCAGGATGCCGTACATATACAACGGTGAAAGAATGACTGACATCGGTTCAGGCATTCCTGAGAATATCGCTTTCAAACAAAACACCTCTTCAGCTACCTGCTACGCCACCTGTCGGAAATTGGTCGTACCAACTCAGATTTAAAAAAAAATTGATTAGTAAAGGTAGTAATCTGTGGCAAAGGTTTATATTCAATGACGCAATCTTAGACACATGCTGTCATGTGTCATGTCAAAGCACGAAACGTACGAAAGCTATCAAAAAGGAATATTTTTTTCCCGATTTTGTTACATTCTTGATTCATGCTTCGCTTCTATTAATAGTAGCGTTATGTTCTATAGCCTTCCTCGATAAATGGACTAACCAATAAGAAAATAATCTTTCAATTTGGACCAGTACTTCCCGAGATCCTAGCGTTCAAACAAACAAATAAACAAACAAACTCTTCAGCTTTATAATATTAGTATAGATAAGTACTTTATAGGTAAACAAAAAGCGTGAAATTCAATTCATCATTATCACACGCTAGCTAGTCATGAACATTTCATCACAACCCAAAAATATAATATCTAATTGTTCGATGATATAATTAATAACAGGTTACTTAGTTTTCATTTCTATCAGCAGCCTCCAAACAAGTTTTGTAAGTTTTGAAATAATTAAAACTTCCTATAAGTTAAATCCAAAAGAGCAAAAACGTTAATTTATCGAATAATAAATAATAATACAGCGGTATTTTAATTAAAGTTGGTCAATCTTACGATTTAGCGCTCGATATTCACTTGTTTCGTTACCACAGAATGTTCTGTGCTATCAACTATAGTCCGTTCCACGGAGAGGTGTAGAAAATGTAAACAAAAGTGCTACCATAACATAAAAATCGTTTAACCTTAGTATTTTTCTAAAACTGTCTTATAATATTTTTCACAAATATGATTCGACTTTACTGTGATCTTAAATACAACATACTTGGATTTGTATTGATCAAATAATAATTTATTAACTTATATTGAAAGGTATAAATAGTAATAGTAGAATGTGGTAGATACGGTTTTAAACAGTGGCAATTTGATCTGTGTTTCTCAAACTGCGAATCCCATCAAAACATAAATGTGAAGTGATAGACAAGTTCAATATTATGATATTAAAACCAGCCAAGTCAGACTGCTTTTAAAAAATCATCATAAATTATAAAAACAAATCATATTTTAAGTGTTTAAACTAGTCTATGTTATTATAAATAGATTTTAGAACTTACCATTTAAGACCATTTAGATCTCTATTCTTTAGTCGTTGAAGTCAACAAACAAGGCATATAATATCATAATACTGAACTTTGATCTCACTTCACTTAAGTATACGCATGTTTCTGATGGGATACCATTACTTTTTGCACGTAAATTATAAGACGTTTACCTAATGAACCACCAAATAACGTCTATTTATTCGCAAGAAAATCTACTAATACTTATTATAAGTGCAAAAGTTTGGATGTACGTTGCTCAATCAAGTTGGAACAGCTAAACGGCTCAGGTTTAAACGCGAAACACGGTTAGATTATGATCTGGAAAGCATAAGTATAAGTTTATTTTTATAGAGGGAAAATTACGGAAAAGGGGTCTAAGCGGGTAAATTTGCGGGACGCTGCTCACATAAGCAACCCACTAAAAGTACCTTGCTGGGGCTATAATTTTTCCGTGTTGGTGGTGGATGACAAACCTCTCTGACCTCGAAATATTTTAGGAACATGCCAGTTTGATCAAGATGTTTTCTTTTACCGTTAGCAGTATTACGCTTATGAATTTGAAAACGCAGAGGTGCGCGTGAGGTTAGAACCAGGCACTGCATCTGCGTATTGGCGTGACAAGACCACCCGAGCCGAGCAATAACTTAATGTTAAAATAATAGATGTAAAAAACAACTTAATGTAATAACAGAACGCTCATTAACAAATTTGTTTGGATGTAAAAATCTTATATTAGGATAGATGAAAACACTACCCAGTATTGGATACGTTTTAAAATTAATTGCAACAGCATCTAACGCAGTAGAAATTAATTGCATTTTTGAACGAATTCCACCTAGCACTCTTATTAAAAAAATATCCAATGGGGCACTTAGTATTAAAACTATTTGAATCTTCTCAGAATGGGTAGGAATAGTGCCATCAATATCTTTTGTGTGTCACCATTTGTTTTGTCATTTTACTTACCTTATTTGTTTGTTACGGAATCAAGTATAAGGGCCACGTTATTCAGACTTTAGTTAGCATTTTTTAGTTCAAATATAAAACGTAGATCAATAATTATAGCAAGGTATTATAGCAATTATATTATATTAAATTATTACCACTTATATAGGTACACCACTTTTTATTAAGACAAAATAATAGCAATGGCAGCTACACAGGTAGTAAGAACTACACTAGTGATGGGATTGTGAAAAAAGTACATCCACGGATATGGATCTGAATGTGGATACGAGTATCTAAAGCTGCGCTAGTAGGCTCATATCAGATTTGGCTGGGCAGGGAGAGAAAAACGTGTAAACGCCCGAGTCACAAGTCTCGGGATCTACTCGGGATTTCTCTCTCTGCCACACGAGTCCATACCCGGCACCCGCACGGTGAATCCATGGAATGCTAAGAAGATCGTCTCATATACATATGTATAAAGCTCATTAAATTTAAGTTTACTAAAAAGTCAGTCATTTCACATACATAATGAAAAAGTAATTTAAGTGCTACATAACAAAACAAAGCTGTACTTAATAATTAATATTAATAAAAACTGTTTATATGTTACTATTGTGTTCCATGAACCAACCACCCAAGTTATTTTATATTAATGTTTTAAGCTTATGCGCACCACATATTTAATAAACGTATAATTATAAAATAATATAAATAAGACAAAAGGTTGAAAACGGACTTATTGGAATATATTTAACCTTGTTATGTGACGAAAATCTAAAAGGGCAAACAGAGACGCTTACAACGAACTATCTTCTAAAACAAAGATTGAGAAATGCTGGTCTGTCATATTGAGAGTGACATTGATTTGTTTACATTTTCTACACCTCTTCGTGGAACGGACTATAAATAACATATGTTCATTTTTTAAATCTAATTTTTGATCATTTTAACGCCTTAGTGGGCTTTCTTAAAATATTTCGTAAAATCTCGGCAAAAATGTTCCACTTTCAAAACAGTACGCAACGTACCTATTTGAAAAATGACACGATTCCGGAGTGCTTTCAACTTGCCATGACGTGATGATTTATGTAATGTTTTTGACCGGTCATTGTGTGGATGGGTGGGTGTGAAAGTAGGTCATCATATTTAGTATATTTAACGGCCTTAACCTGTATTATGCTAGTTAAAACACTCCTATCTCTCATGGCATTAATTTAACTAAGAGCGAATGCTTCGGAACACGAAAGGTTACCCTATTCGATGACCGATACGGTCATGACTACTAAAACTTAGCAGAGTTAAATTTAATGTGTGAAACAGAATACTTGGTCCACTTTTGGATAATTGATTTGTGTATTTATAAGCGATTTTGATCGCCGATAGACCTATTTTAAATTGATATTGACACACACAATTTGTTTTATCCTGAATGAAATCTCAGTATATTTCTCTGCTCTTTACTCTGTTTGTAATTAATTTAATAAATACATTCATTTTGATTATGAACTTCCCTTACCCGTAACTCGTATAATCTCAATTCATTTACTCTTTAAGTTTAATTGTGCACTTAAGCGAAACGCGTTCACGTAGGCGCATTAATCTTGAAAAAAGCCGTAGAGTGCGGCTTAAACTCTAGACAGTTTCAGCCGACCATATCACGTACTTCGACACTTTTTCTGAGTTTAAATGATTTTAGCAAAAACGAATGATTTTGGAAAATCACATTCCTTTGATTATGAGTAACAATTTACTTTTTATCATAAACTAGCGATCTGCCAGGCCTTGCCCGTGTTACATAACATTCAGAGATCACACATAAAACGCTGAAATTATTTTTGAAACCGATTCAGTGGGTCCTAAGACGAGCGCATTCAAGCGACAAAACTCTTCAGCTTTATAATATTAGGATATAGGTTATTCGGCAGAGCTAAGATTCTGTTAAGCTAGCGGTTATTACGTTGGTTTGGGCTTAAATATTGTACGGTTCCGTAGGTTTACGACTGGGCCCCATTAATCTTGTTCGCGATGCTCGCTGTTGTGCGGAAAATACACAGGAAGTAATTGACCTGATGCGGGTAAGTTTGACCGATGCTTTTGAGAAAATTAAGTATACGAGCCAACATGGGTTAGATATTAATAACATGGAAGGGATTATGGGAGGTTGGCTGGTTAAAAGGTTTTGTTAATGTGCAAACCGTATGCTAACCACATACATTTTTATTTCTTCTGAGAAGTAATTTTGTGATGAGTTTTGAAACTGATTTGTAAGAAAAAGTTGTCAAAATTTATTTAAATAAAAATAGCAAAACTTGGGATGGTGGCTGGGTTAAAAATACACTATATCGATTAGTCTATTAGATAGATAATAGAAAAATATAGGACGTGTATACTTTGTTTTATCAAATTATTAAAAATCAACAAAAATATAGATTTTCAAACTTCTGCAGTGAGGGGTAATGACGTCACGTCTTCATAAAAATTACATAGAGACGTGACGTCACTCGAAACTTCTAAGCACTATATTGCTACTAATATCTATTCCGAGAGCTGCTGGCAAATTTTGGGTAGGTATTTGAAGCAAGCAGGAAACTTGTCACATAGCTCTCCCATTATTCCCAACATGGAGGTGCAGGCCTGACTGGTTAGAGGTGAGGCAATATGGATCCATACATTTTTTATTTTTCAGTAAATATTTTTTGAGGCTATATGCAATATTTATATGGCGCAGTTTAAAGTATAAGGTATAAAAAAATAAGCCAGACGATATAGTCGGGGTTTTAACATCGCCAGGCGTGTGCAAATATGTTGTGAAAAAAATACATAAAATGGGGTTAATGCAATTTGAAATTTAAATTGGATGTTATTCAGAACTAAACAAGAACAAAAATAAAATTTTTGATGAACCTCCGACTACCTCAGATTTGTTATCTGTACAACATTATCAGTGCCGGATTAGCCATATAGCAAGTGTAGCAAATGCTACGGGCCCCGCGCGAACTGGGGGTCCGCGCTCCGAACTAGCGTAGTGGGCCGGGCGTCTGTGCCCGGACAAAGAAAATAAAAATAGCTTGAGCAAGCAAACCAAGGCACCTTGACAGAAATTGTTACAGGCCCCGCGCTGGCTTAATCCGGCACTGAACATTTTACTAGTCAAGCCCTTTCATTTGATACCCATATTAAGGGAGTTGTGAAAAAGAAATGTATTTCGCCATTTTGTGGAAGCGGCCATCTTGGATTTGAAATTTGTCATAGTACAATGTATTCTACTAGTCAAGCCCTTTCGTTTGATACCCATATTGAGGTAGTAATGAAAAGAAAAAATATAATTCTCCATTTTGTAGTGGCGGCCATCTTGGATTTGATTTTAGTGTATAGTATTCTACTAGTCAAGCCCTTTCATTTGATACCCATATTGAGGTAGGTTGTGAAGAAATATTTTGTCCGCCATTTTGTGGCGGCGGCCATCTTAAATCGATATTAACCAAACATAGCTAAGAACATCTTTATATTTATACAGATATTAACTTTCAAATAAAAAAACCGCATTGAAATCGGCCCATCCGTTTGAGCTCTACGGTGCCACAGACAGACACACACACAGACAGACAGACAGACAGACAGACAGACAGACAGACAGATAGACAGACAGACAGTCAGATAGACAGACAGACAGACATCGACGTCAAACTTATAACACCCCTTTTTTTGGTCGGGGGTTAAAAATAGGAATTCTCAAAAGAGAAATCATTTTGGACTATCTACCTGACAGGTGATCTGAATAGAGGGATTCCTTTTGCCCCGCTGCTCACCAGCCAAGTCGGTACCTCCGTGTAGGGATATAATAGGAAAAATGTGTCAAGTTTTCAGCTTGCCTCAAATACCTACCCAAATGTTGCTACCAGCTCTCGGAATATAATAAGCCATACATTTTGCTGAAACTGTTGAAAATAAGAGCATGTCTCAATCGTATACAATCTTGTAGTATAGCTATTACTTCATTTATTATTTGAAATTAAATGAAAGACACAATCGTTGCATTGCTATAAATAATATTTATTGTCCATGGTACTCATTCTCATATTTCAAGTGACTGTAGTCTAAGTAAGCCATTAAGTAAATTGATCTGCATGGTCAAACAACAGTCGTGTCTAAGAACAACAGTCATATTTAAGGAAGTTCCAAGAAGTGGCTTGGTGTAGGGTTACCAAAACATATGGTTTTTGTAAGATACAATAATAGATAATTATAACGATCAAAAAGTGAGTAGATCTGAAGAATGTTAGATATAAAATAATAAAACTGTTTTTGGGGCATCAAAAATTACATCAATCAAAAACACCAAAATATTAAAAATCATTTAAGAAAATTCAAAATAAATTAAGGACCATCACACTACTCAATCAAGTTACAGCTGGTCTAGTCGGAGCCTCGGGTTCAAAGTTCAAATCCCACGCGCACAACTATTTTTTTGAAGTCATGTGTAATGCCGCTAATTTAAAAACAGTTCAAAAACATAGTGAGGAAACTGAAATGTACCTAGAATCTTTGAGTTCATGATGTGTTACCCCCATCGAGCAACTCGATCTTCCGCGCAAGCACGGAAGGGAGTAGTCTTAGTTAAAAAATATTGTTCAAATCTTTCTGGCATTTCTTGCGGAAGGGGAAAGTTGCACACTAGCGCAAAGCCGCACTATTACATACAAAACATACCTATACCGGTCCATTGCCGATCATTCTCACACAGCCAAATCACTAACACATAAAAAATAAAACACCATTTACAAATCTAGCCCCGCCCTCAGCCACAGTATATTATCAAACTCTATGGTCCACGCGGACTTGTACATTGACAGAGGGGAAACGCTGTGTATGCCTACTTTCTTCCGTGTTGCTCGCTGGTTACCCCGCATCCATCAGCAACCCGTATTGAAAGAAGATTGAAAGAAGGCCGCATTAACAGAATTTTCGTAGAAATCCCTAATTAAACTTGATTTACAATGAAACCTGTTTTATCGCACTTCAATCTGAGCTGGACTTGAAACTTACACCTCTCTAATCTCAGTACCTAGGCGTGAGTGATGTAGATCCTCTCCGTTTATTACGAATTTTAGTACGATCTACTATGTAAGCATGGCCGTGTGACAACTTACGACTTGTCCTGTATTTACCTTTTAAATTATTCAATTTACTTGTAGTATTATATCATTAAGCTTCTAAAACCTATCTAACAGTTTTTAGTTTGTTCAAAACAAACATAAATCATAAACATAATATTAGTATCGATTTTATAGGTGGCCTGTGGTTTTATCCGGAATCCCTATTTATAGATCTGGTAAGCCTAGGCCGCAGTGAACCTTGGTACATATGTATATACGCTTCGCTGCGTCTCGCCCCATTATGTAGAATGTAATGGCTTCCTCCGGGATAAATGGTTTCTGATGCGTTCTGCCCAGGTGTGTCCCTTCAGGGGCTCCTTATTGAAAGGCACTCTTTAAGGGACCGTGTTTGAATCGAGTTTCATGACTGAGCATTTATTTTAGGTACTGAGATTTCGTTTGGATTTAGATACTTTGATGGTAACCTTTTTACGACTACCTAAAATACGTGTTTTAGGACTCCTATGATAACGTACTAGTGTATAATATGTAGCTTATAAAATTGTAAATACATAGAAACACCCAGATACAAATATTTGAAATAGTAAGGACCTGAACCCACGACCTGCGGCTCCGTGGACCATGACTCCAGTCTGCATTAGTTTTGTAAAATATTAGGTGACACGTTAGTTAAAATATTTTGTTTGCTAAAAATGTACAGCATCATCTTTTTTTATTTCTATTCGTGCTTCATTCTACAAAACAGATTCAAAAGTCTTAAATAAACGCATTAATGTATAAATAAATTAATTGAAACACCGAAGTGAGTTGAACCAAAGAAAAAGCCGTTCTACTGAAAGGAACGGCCCGGAAAACATTACCGCTCGTAACCAGTTGACAGCTGAAACACTGTATACCACTTGTGCTGAAATATTAGCCGCAAAATTCACGTATGAGAATTTCCGCACACTTTGGAATGCTTATGTTGTTCACGACTTAAGTAATAAAAGTTTTCATCTTCCAATTATTTTTTCAGTTAAATTTGAAAGGCGGGTATTTGTAAAATGCACGGGTAAAATGCCTATAAATGCTAAATATTTTAAATACATACTTATCATTCATAGAAAGTACCCAGACACAGTCCAAATATTTGTATTCATCACACAAAAATTTGCACATGGGGATCGAATCCACGGTCCACGGCATCGCAGGCAGATTTACGACCAACCAAGCCATCAGGCCATCTTATGCTTGTCTGGTGGCTGTGATTTATGATATTTGTAAAATTTTCATACAAAACAAATTTACAGAAATATATCTAGAAAAGAGTGGCACAGTGACACAGCTATTATATTTTTTTACATATACCACCATTGTATTATTCAACTTTAAAAACAATCTATTTATGCCACAGGTTCAATTGTTTAAAATAGTGATTTTTTTACTGAAACGTGGAATTTTTCAGTTTGATGAAAACATAACATGCTTTATCATTAAATGGCGTCAGAATGAGTGGCACACTGTGGGCGGCTCTATTGTGCTTGCAAATATATATTACTAGCAGTGCCTCGCGGTGTTACCCACGTTATTGTTTCCGGGATAAAAAGTATTTATCCTATTTCAGCTTATCTGTTCTTCTAGATTATAATTTAAACATGTTCGAAATTTCAGCCCGATCCATTCAGACGTTATAACATGATGGAGCAATAAACATCCATACATTGATATTTATAATATCAGTGGAATTTCTAGATCATCTGTCAAAGTGTAATAAATTGGATGTGTTTAATACAAGTAGTTAGTTTCGTTAGTTAGGTATATACTCGAACTTTATTAATTGTTTTTTTTTTGTTACTAAAATCGTCAATATGCGAAGAACCTAAACCGGAACACTCTCACGTGTGACGATTTCACGGCCATCGTGTACGGAGCGGCCGAATCGCAAACCAATGAGAACAATAAATTTCGTGCCGTGTTCAACTCACCGTGAGAGATTTAAGGTAGTCGATAAGCGAATGTTTTGTCGGCGGTTCCTGCGTCTTGGCATGCGGAAATACAGATGGTAAACTTGAATTTCACATCATTTGTTGATTTTAGTGCTCTTCTACGCAAATACTTAATAGTAGAAATGTATTAAAAATACCCCTAAAAGTCTATTGATTATCGTAGAATTCTAACAAAGAGTTATTTTGAGAACTCCGTTGTAGAATTCTATTGTAGAAGCTTTTTTGTAGAGCCTTATCGTAGAACTTCTTCGGATAACTCTGGCGTGGCGTACTATATCACACAATTTCATCGTAGAACTGTATCGTAGAACTCTTACGTAGAATTTTATCGTAGAACCCTATTGTGGAACTCTGTCATATAATTCTATCGTAAAAATTTAACGCAGTTTTCTATAGTGGATTTTTATTGATATACTGTATCTTAAAATTTTGTCATAATCTCCGAAAATGTTGTGGTAAAACTTTTACGTAGAACTATTTAGTAGAACATTAGTGTAGAACGGTATCGTAAAGCTCCGTTGTAGAACTTTGTAGTATTATAGCTTGATGCTGATTTCATCTTATTTTGCTACTTTTGTGCAGATTTTATACAAAAAATAGTTGAATTTGTCAGTTTACTTTACACCGAGTATTTATTTGCATTTCAACTCCATATATCAGCAGAGCCACCGTAAGTTTTGGTACAAAGCATAATTTTCAACACATTTCAAAAAACTCATCTTGATTAACGAGTTATAAGTAAATATTATACATGTGAAAATTATAAAAATTAAAACGGCTTTTCAAGTGTGATCGTGAGTGCAGTTTCCAGTGTTTATGAAACTGCTATTGTCATACGTGCGTAATGTATCTACTAATTAAAATTAAATATTGTACCTTCCAAAAATTTAGGATCTATCCTAGACCCTAACAGTCTACGCGTAGTGACAGGGCTCCGCATAGGAACTAAGTTGTGTGAGCCTCATCACTGTCTGTGCGGGCGAACCGTGGACCAATTCGGACGTCATGGGCTTTCATGTGTAAAGAGTGCCGGTCGACAATTTTATCATTGGTCAATTAATGACTTAGTCAGACGGGCACTCTCCACAGCTCTTATACCTTTGACATTAGAACCGAGCGGAATGTTGATAGATGGTAAGCGACCTGACGGTGCCACTCTAGTACCATGGTCTCTAGGCAAGGTGCTGGTTTGGGACGCTACTTGCGTAGACACCTTGGCACCGTCTCATGTCAGTCAATCCGCTCGCAATGTTGGAGTTACAGCCGAACAGGCACAAATAAAAAAAAATTATAAGTACTCCCAGCTCAGCGTACATTATATAGCTGGCGCCTACTTTGCTCAAAAGCTGAGTTTAGCTTTTCAAAGAGGCAACGCTGCCAGCATTCTGGGTCCCCTGCCGCGCAGTAGTGATCTCGATGGCGTGTTTAATTTGTAAATTTGTTTTTTTATATTTTTATTGTATGGTATAATAATTTTATTTTGTTTTTATACATGTATGTACATATTGTAAATAATATATAATAAATTTTTCTTCTCAGTACTAAGGTAGGATAGGTAGTTAAGGCTGTAGGTTACATATTAAAAATCTACTAATTTAAACTGAGCTATACATACCCTACTGGTAATACTGGCTTGTAAATTGTGAATACAGGAAGTGTGACCCTGGATTTATGCTCGAAAAGTACATCCTCCAATATTTGGTGGGAAAAATTGAGGGTTAACATGTAAGCATCCTAAATCTTTATGGCTCATTTTTAATACAACCGATCACGATTCAAAAATGGGAGCGCGGCCATTCGATACGAATATTGAATCCGCAACGTCATTCTGTTATTCGTTGAGGTTTTGCCCGAAAATGTTGTTTGTGCTTTTGAATGCAATGAAAAATAATTTACAAACGAATTACACTGAAATACACACATATTACTGAAACAATTTTACTAATCTGTGGAAAGATTATGGTTAGTTTAACTTTAAGAGCATTTTGACCAAAGAGTTTACATATACCACGTATAGAGTTGGTACAAAGGCTTTACACGAAAACACGGGTATCATCTTTCTTGCCTTGTCGCCTTTGTGGAAGCGTCATACTTTTGTCGCGGCACATCACTCTGTTGCCATAGAAAGTATGCACGTCATCTGCTTACGATAGACACAAAGGAACTGTGCGAAAAATCTAACTCCATACGTAGTGTTTGTAAACTCTTAGATTTTGACGTTTTTCATCACTTAGGAGGTAGAGATGAATAAAGCAAGGATTGGAATGCCTGATGAGATTTAGGTATCGTTTATTTATAAAATTACTACGCCACCTAAAAACTCCTAACATTTTCACTTAAAATCGCAGCGTGCTTGTTTCTCTTCACATAAAGAAATGTTAAATAAGATGTCAATAAAGTGTACGAACCAACTACAGTAGACCCTAATGTAACCTTAAACGTGGGTTTTTGTGTAAACATATTTTATTTTACATTTTCTAATTCTCAAAATGTAGAATGTTTGACATATTTTGTTAAATAAATGTATATTTTAGATTTTAAACAACAATTTTTCGAAACTGCTTTTATTTTGAAGATTGACGCTTGTTTACCATAAAAAAATATTTTATCTAAAAATATTAGTATAATATTCGACCAGTTAAAAATATACAATTATAAAGTAATTTTGATTTTTTCCGCAAAAACACTAACGACTGACGTGACGTCATTAACCGCAGACTTGGACGCAATCATGACTGTGTGTCCAGTTCATGTGTTTTCTTACTTAAACTTGAATACAAACAATCAAAATCGTCGTCGCTAATATCGCAAACTTTAATAAAAATGCAGAGAAGTAAACAGTCTATCGGTCTTCGACAGCTTGTTTAGTGGGTAGTGACGCAATAAGTCATATTAGTGTTTGCAATCACGTGACAACATATTAAAAATAACGCATTTAAAATCATTTATAATAAATTTACTAAGTAACATTACATTATAAAAATGTGATTTTCTATATTCTATTAATACAAACTATCATAAAATTAACATTAAAGATTAATTTGTGATTAGTGTGAACATCCCCATAAGAGAAACTATACCTAGTAGTGGTAGATAAACATTGTACCTGAGTATATGATTATGAATTGATGAAAAAATCTAACGCGAGTCTTACACTGAGGCTTAAGCAAATTTAAATTTACGAAAATGCTAGGGAAATGTTTCGTAATTCAAGCATTTTCCCCTCATTAATTAACGATGAAAGATCCACACATGAAACCCTATACCATTGATACATGACCTTTAAAATAAATGAATTAGGTATTAACCATAATAAAAGGTTCCCATTATTTTATGTTATTTTATTTTAAACAGATTTTCGAGATAATACATTTTCATCTTTATGATTCGATAATAATTAATCGGTACTGCTTTTACGTCGATTTAGAATTATAAATAGGTACATTCATATTGTTATTCAAACAGACACTTTGATAGTGTTGGTGAATTACAAAAAACCCAGTGAGTTAACCGGTTCAAAATGTCATGTTGTACTCTCGTTTTTATTTTCTTATTTTCGGTGATAAATCACTTTACATCTTCTGAAAGAAAATTGACAACTAATACATATTTTTGAAAATATTATTTAAACTCATTTCAAATATCAAAGAGCTTTTAGGATGTTTGTACCGTGGTTTTATGGGTGAATGAAGTGCTTAGAAGCCTAAACCAGAAATGTAACAAACTTTAATTTAAACCCCCCGACCGCAAAAATCATCAGGTAAAAGACATTATGCCATACAATAGTACTATCTAAGGGCAATTTGGTGATTGATACGAATCTACCGATATCTAAATAGTCAAAATCCATCCAGCCGTATGGAAGATACATGGGAATAAAAAAAATTACAAACATACAAGATACGCGCGAAAAACAACATGACCCTTCTTTCAGTCGGGTAAAAAAATCAATAAATTTACATGTTCACTACATAACATCACTATTTCAATCTGTAAATACTTTTGTCCGTTGTATCCAAAAATATATCTAGCTATCAAAGCTTATACTAAGTCAAATAAAGTAAATTTGACTCTCAAATTATGTTTGCTTGAATTTAGCGCGTGTTTATGGAAGAGATCCCTTTAGTTAGTGCTTAAATTCAAAACAATCACAAAGTTAAGATCTGAAGCCATCAAACGATATTGAGAAGTTATCTGGAATGACCCATCTGGGTTCGTTTTATTGTTCGGTCGAACAGTTCGGAATTGCCTTTATGTGCATTGTTGCAACGTTCTGACGACGTCTTTGTATCAGGGTCGAGATAACGAGCCACTGTTGGACCATGATCTTATTGGAATGCGTCAAATAGCGAATATCACGAAACGTAGACCAATTTTAAGGTTGACAGTTCAAGCGGGACGTATCGATTGGGCTAGCGCCGCAAACGAGCTATTCGTCAGTAAAAACTATTTTTCAAAAAGTCTTGCACCCTTTGCCTTGCCCAGATCAAGAGGATACTCAGCCTAGCACCCTTATCATCCGAAATTGCATTATCGCACGTTAAATCAACGATTGAATTTAAAGTATTGAGATTTATGATGATGTCAATAACTAAGGTTTAATTTGTATGCGGTTTTGGAAGTTCAGTGTTGTAAAAAACCTAACATTAAAAGGAAACTTAACTATGCTTTAGTAGTAAGTAGTAGTTTTCCCGTAATTATTCCGTGACAACAAGTAGCTTATTTGAAATTTCCGACTATAATCTGTTCCAAATTTCTACTCTTTCTGTTGAACTGTTCCGACATGGTGTAACAAAAAACATCCAAATATCCACACATAAAACAACAGTAACAAGTTTTTTGTTTATTAATTCAGCAGGAACGTAGTTTTAATACTTTTTCAATTAATCTTATGTTAGCGTGACTAATAAGCGTCCTTAGAACAAAGGATGCACCCCGTGGATGCACCTCTCCGTGATAGCATAATAAATAGAGTAGAAAACCCTCTGCGGTGTAATATTTTTAGAAGCGTTACATACAACACTTGAATTTTTTTAAATAAAACTGTTAAATACTCATAATTAATTTTAATATCATGAATATTCAGTATCATAATCAACATTAGCCTTACTTCTTCTTAAATATCTACACATGCGAATTTTACCATGAACAGTTAAACGAGCTTTTCATAGTAAAACGCGCGCGCACTCTCCTTGAAAAAGATTGCTGGACGCGATCGAAACTTGAGTCGGACTGGATTGACTATATTACACGTGAGTTATCCGTGTTTTAATTTAAAATACAAAAAGTAACATTAATAATAAGCAGTTCACCTTATGTTCCCATTGATGGGATTCAAAGCGTTCTTTCACGAAGGGGAGAATCAAGACCATAATCCACCACGCTGGCTAAGTTCGGATCGATGAATTACGCAGATCCTTGAAAGACGTATTTCTTGATTAATGTTGTCCTTTTACGGTTATGCCAATGCCAATGACGATTAGACACTTAATATAAGGAAATATCTTAGACATATTATGGAAATACCAACTCAAAAGTGCAAGCGGGTGAAACCAGACGTTCTTGCAACTAAATTATAATACATTTCAAAGCCAAATAAGATTATCTTTACACAACTTGTTCAGAATAAAAAGTAATTTTAGATAAAAAAGTTTTAAACATTCTACTGTATAATGTTATCTATGATACAGCTAATCTCTATTTATAAATATGTTATGTTGGTTTGTGTACGCTTCAAAAACTCAAAAAGTTCTGCACCGATCGAGCTGAAATTTTAGATTGGATATGATTGTTTTAATCTAATTTTTGCATCACAATGTGCCACAGCAAAGCGTGGCAGGGGGGTACAGCTAGTTTTAAATATAATTTGTAATACGTTATATTATTGTAATACGTCATAAAGCAACGTGGAGCTAATTAGGGAATAGCATTTTTTTTTAATTTACTCGGATAAAGTCCTTGGCATGATCCTAATTTTACTATAAAATAAATAAATAAAATGAAATATCATTTATTGCTGTTTCTTCTCTTATAACTACTTGGCACATGACTACTTCCTAATAACTAAATAAATGTAATATATTATAACTTCAAATTAAATTATCGGCAACTGGATGTTTGTGTGGAACAGCTTGTCTGTCGACAAAGGCCTCCTCTAATGATTTCCAAGTATTTTTGTCTCTTGCTAAACGGGTCCATACTGGACCAGTTATTTTCCTGAAGTCATCTTCCCATCTTTTGGTTTGTTTGCCTTTATTTCTTTTGCTATCTCTTGGATACCATTCTGTGACTGATTTAGTCCATTTATCTTTAGTTTCTCTTAACATATGTCCCGTCCAACGCCATTTAAGATTTCTGCAGGCTGTGTGTACACTTTTAAATTTTGTTCTCTTTTTAATTTCTTGTAATTCCTTTATTTCCTATCCTTTCTATTTTAACCTAGAATACTCTTTTCTATTGAATTTCTATTGAAATTTTACTAACAATTTTATTTAAATAATAAATAAATGTTGTTGGACAATTCACATACAACACTATATGACCCCAAACTAAGCAAAGCTTGTACTATGGCGGCCAGATACCTGATATAATACATAATATATAGTTATAAATACATCCTTATTAAACATAGAAACACCCAGACACAGTAGGACAAATATTTGAATTCACCACACAAACATTTGCACTGGGTGGGAATCGAACCCACGACCCTCGGCTTCGCAGGCAGAGATTTACTTCTGATTCAGACCTGTAAATGAGAAAAATGCATTGAATTGGCCACCTTCATGACTGATTTTCTTCCAAGCCGAGCATACTTTTGCACATTCCGTTCGCAAAACGTTTACGCAATATAAATGCTGCCACAAACATTTTATTCATTACCAGTTCTACAGGAGAATTACTTATTTCCAGTTCTGAAGCTTATTCACATGAGTTTATTAGTGCTGGCAACGGTCCTGAATGTAGCCGCAAATTTTAATTTCGCCGCTTGTGCTCCCTTAATTTACTGTGCACCACTTCCTACCCGCTTGGGTTCACACTTACTGTGTATTATTAACTGCTCCACTATCCTCACAACTTCGTTTGTTGGTTACTTTTATTAACAATTTCGGTATAATATGAAACCGAATGAGAAAAGTTGTAATTTATTTACGTTAGCATCTTGGAGTGTTTCGTAGTGGTAGGATTCTTGGCAGAGTCCGCCTGAGGAAGTAGAAGCCTTTGCCAGTTATTCTACTGCCAAGCAGTAATGTGCAAACATTAATGTGTTCCGGCTTGAAGGGCAATGTTTTTAGAGAAATTACAGGGCTTAGAGATATAACATCTTAGATCTCTGGGTGACGAGAGCAGTGCAGTGTAGTACAGTAATGATTTGGACTCGTCATGTTCCAAGCTGCGTGTCACTGTGCTGTTATGTGGCAGGCATGTTGCTTACCATCAGGCATACACGTCTTGCTAGTCTCGTCACTTTTTATTTAAAAAAAAGAGTATAATTGGGTAAGCTACAATTTAAACAAGTGTGTGTGGAAATTTCAAATTTGTATTGCAATACTAGCATACTTTATGAAACGCAAATTAGTAAAAAAGAATTTAGAATGTAGCTTATCTTTCCGAAAATGTAATTAATTGTTTCTCACATTCCATGTAAATAATTGTTTAGGCAAGCAGCGGAGACTGAGCGGTAAAATAATAGACACTTTTATCTTAAGATAGGGAATTTTATTTATTCTTATCAAAATTTAATCAAACTTATTTAGCATAACCACAACATTTTTATGTACATCAATACAATGAAATCTTACAGAAAAGATTATGTTCGATCGCGAGTGTAATGACCACTGCTCTCAGGTTCAAATTTAAATAACAATGTTTTCACAGAAATAAAATCTCCCTTCCCAATATCAAACTAAAAAAGCTTAGAATATTATTGCTGTGCTATCTTATTTTTGTCTTCTGTTCTCTATATCATATCCTTCGACATGATATGAACTTCGTCGCCGGTCCGCTGTTCAAAATAAAACCATTGAAAGTGTAGTTTATGTGTTCCAATTAAATTTGCTGGAGACTATTGGTCGATTCCAACTCTATTAGAACTGCTAAGTCAACAATTCCTGCTGGGAATTAAGAAGTATGGCTTTCTTCGCCTGCTCTAAGTGAAGATAGGTTAACTTTGAACATATTTTATATAAGCAGCCCACTAAATGTTCCCACTTCTAGTACTCGGGGCTTTCTCTTGCAAAACATCCAGGTTGGTAGATGACAAATAACCTCGAAAGATTCTAAGTACATGTTGGTGTCCTCACGATGTTTTCCTTCACCGTTTTTTTTTTAAGTTAGCAGCCTTACGTACATGACTTCTAAAATACAGTGGCGCGTGTCAGATAGGACTTAAGCCCGGGGTCTCCGGATCGGCAGTCGCCGTTCTCCCAACTAGACCAGCCGTAACTTTGAACGGATATATCTAAGTTTTTTTTCAAAGATTGAACCAAAAATCGTGGGATAATTTAGACTAAATTTGCAATAATATACACGAGTTCTTTAAAATCTGACTTCTAAGAACTCAGATTTTAAAGAACTCAATTTAAAGATTTTCATTAATCTCATTTGATCTTGGCTAACACAATATTTGGTGAAAATGTGTGAATTATTGCAAATTTAAACAATTTCAACAATATGGCGTTTTTTTAAACATCGCAGTATTTTCATGTTTTAAATTATGTTATTTTGTGTTTCCTATACTTTGATATTTGTAACCATCGTTACCCCGAAACTAGCCAATATTAACAAAGAAACGCATATATCAAGATTTATCTTCCGTTAGTTTTTCTAGCTAGCTAGCTGAAAGAACAGAAATCGTGATACGACGACGCATAAATTTACACATTATTTAAAACAGGTAGAATTCGTGTACCATCGCATTTAAAACTGTCTACAACGTAGATGCAATGAAACGAGAAATACGACCGACTATCTTACAAGACGCGCACATAAACGGGAAAAATAAAAATTTAAACCACATTCACTTCGACCTGGATGCGGTGAGATGCCTTTTTCAATTCTCGCATCGGTATCAGATGCGTGAAATAAAATTCACATCTGTGGAACGTGCCCTTTGTGCCACGAAGTCGGGTTCCGTGTTGCAAACGTTGCAAACGCAAAATCGCAAAATAAGTTGCAACGAGGACAACTCACCAGTGGTATTTTTATACATCAAACGAGTTCTGGGAAAGTCGATCTGTAAAGCTCGTGGTACACGTTTGATAGGTGAAGCGTAAGCGTAAGCGTACAAATCGAATTGAATCAAATCGCTTCAAAACTTGTTCAATCTTCTGAAAACTGGTTATTCATCATCATTTACATCCTTAAGTCAACATCGCTTCTAATTGAGAAATATCTGAGGTATGTAAAATATTTTAAGAAAGTCTCTGTTTTCTTGTCTTATTGTTCTCTGTTCTAAACCTAATCCCGCTGATACATTAATTACTATGAATCTGATGTCATCAATTTAAAGCTAGTGGTCTAGCTAAGAGTTATGAGAAATGATAGTTTGGATTGTGTTGTATTCATTAACTTTGACAGGCTAACATTTGCGTTCCCATATAGCTTCTCAAGTTACAATAATAATTTAATTTTAGTGCAGCCTAATTTTACGTAGTACTGGATCCTTAAAATAATTTATGTATCGAAATAAAGTACTATTCACACATTAGTATTACAAAGTGGAATGTTTGTGAGTTCGTATATTTGTTCCCACGTATCTGAAAAGGCTGGATAAATTTAAATAAAATTAAATACGTACCAAACACGATATGCATTTGTTTACCTAAATGCAAAATGTTAACTACTAAAACGAGGACCGGGCTGAGTGGCGTATCATAGGGGAGGCCTATGTCCAGCAGTGGACGAATACAGGCTGATGATGATGATGAACTACTAAAAATGTTCGTATCTTTTAAATAGCTTATCAGATTTGATCGAAATCTGGGTTAACGCATAGTTCTTTACGTGAAAAACTTGAATCGCGGGCTACACGACGGGACGCAGCTAGTACGAATCAAAACAAAAGTATTTTTTTCTGAATTACGATACTTCAATTCTATTCATCATGTAAAAGTCCAAAAAACGGAGAGAGTTTACCCGTGCCAAGTAATCCTTTAATCTTGCTTGGATTAAATTGTTGCAAGTTGCATTTGGTATTTTCAGACAGGGAACCATGTGGCACGGGGATTATTTGATTAATTCAAGAAAAATGGTTTCTTTTATCTTAATTTTTTGCTATATTTTTCGTTTTACAAGACAAAAAGAGATAGGTAAAATTGAATGTGTAAAATAAATGTATTTAATATATTACTGTTCATTTTCCCTCTGAAGTCCTAGTAAGTACTGTTTGAATTTAGTCTAATTGTGGAAAATAAGTGTGGCAAAATTGTGGGCGGAGTGTGGGTAGGCAAACATTTACGAGAAATTCACAAATTATTTTGTACGCTTCATGGAAACCTTATTACGCAAGTACTTGTAAAATAAAAACCGCACAGTTACTTATGTCTTTTGATTAAAGGCGCCACTAACGTGTATCTCAATTAGCTTATTTAAGCTGAACTAAATAAACGGCGCTATACTTACTATTCAGAAATAATGAGAAAATCTAAATATAAAGCCGCGCATAATGTTTATTTTATTTTATGGTGAATCAAAGTTTCAAAGTTAGAAAAATGTATGGAACAGTAGATTTTTAGATTTGCGATATCAGTAATAAATAAAACCTTCAAATGCACACAAACAAATGCCGCTCCTAGTTTGTATTAGTACCTACAAGTGTTTCCCCACAGGTTTAAAAAAAAATAGCTTTTTGCTCTATAGGTAAACAATGTGACATTTAATTTTTAGAGCTTCTTTTTAAGGGCGTGTGGGCCGTAATTTTGAATTTTTAAAACAACTTTAAGACCTTTAAAACAGTGTATTAAACTCTGAAAAAAATATATGTATTAGTTAAGGATCTAATCTAGTGCAATTCGCAGTCAATATTACGATTTAATGAATTTTACTTGATAGAAAAAAATCCCAAAGTTACCCCTTTTCAAAAGGTTTTTTCAAGTTTATGACTAAACTAATTAATTTTTTTACTACATTTTTGTACTCAACGAAAGCCACTAAAAAGTTATAGATGCATTCGCAGAGTTTGACTTGATAAAAAGTATCAGTTATTCACTATGTTTTAATATCTACCATATATATAGCGCGCCGTTCGGCAGGCCTGATCAGTCGCGTTTCGGCGCTCACGGACGACGGGCCTGTGCTTGATTTTTCAATTTTGACAACCAAAAAATGTTTAATATTACGATCATAGTGCCACAGTATAACAATATCAGTAGGTATTACTAGTGAAGCACGCTATGATCTTGATTTTGATACCGTTTTCATTGGAATTGCAAATAGACGCTGATACTAATTAGTACGCTGTTTACTTTATGTTGTAGACCAAAAAAACTGACGTCGGTAACACATCAGTAAAAAATTCAATGCGGATGCAATGGAAAATATATAAGTATCGGTACAATATTCGTCCGTCAAATCAGAGATCGGGATAAGGAAATAATGAGAGGGGAGAAATTCCCTGCGTAAATCCCTAATATAAATGCAAGTTAGGTACCTATCATAAATGGTACCTAACTTGCATTTATATGCCATTTAGGTAAATTCTTTGGTAGTAAGGTACTTAGTACTTGGAAGAAAAGTCCTCACATACAGATTTTACCACTTTGGAAGAGACTCTTGCGCAAACTATTCAGTTTAGAAAAAATGTTAGAACTTCAATACAATTTTGAACACCTATCCCTAGATACACGTATGGTGTTGATAGAATTTTTTTTTATTTCTTTTCCAAGTTTGTGACACCACCAAAATTTATTGTTTTTCCTTTTTTTTGTATGAAAATGTTAATATTGTTCATAGAATACATGTACTTACCAAGTTTTTATAGTTTCGGAGAAAAATGGCTGTCACATACGGATGGACAGACATAACGTATAATTTAAAATTTGTCTACGAATCCCTAAAAACCCAACTTCGTTCATTTAAAACTTATTTAAAATTAAATTTAGACACTCGACCAAATTTGATAAGAAGCCTTGTAATGCAGTAAAATTACTCGTAGAATTTAACTCTGTACTAAATTTCCGATTCGTATTTTTTATATAAGGTTTAGAATCATTTCCTAAGCATAAAATTACAAAATAATAACAAATCCAGGTGGAGCTTCAAGCGCCAGCTCGAAAAAACGTTTTTGGGCGATATTCCGAAAAAGTTATAAAGCCTATCATTATTGTAGAAAATGAAATTTCCATCTTTTGTTGTCAGTAAACTTTTTTTCGAACTTACCGATTACGATTTATTATGTCCACTTTAATGATAACAATGTAAAAAAATAAGATGTGAATTCTGTTCCCAGTAGCATAAACATGTCTCTTTTTACCGGAATGGAAGAAGGGTTATGTTTTTCGCGCGTATCTTTATGTTTGTAAAACTTTTATTTCCACATATCTTCCAAACGGCTGGATGGATTTTTGTAACTAAGATATTCTAAGACTCGTTGCTCGAATAAACAGCACCGTTCATCATCATGATTGAAGAGTTGAACGAAGAATTTGGTCTCCACTTTTGTAATAAGAACAACTAAGCTGTGAAACGCATTGCCAGAGTGGGTTTTTGTCGAAGGTTCGAACCTTGGGGTTACGAGGTACACTGTGTTTGTTTCTATTAGAGAAGCAAGTTCCATTGTAGACCACATCATTTTCATCCACTATTATTGGCATCATCGCAACCGTATCATTAAATGGGTTATAAATCGTAAACGGTAAGTTTTACAAAAAAAGTTTACTAGCAACAAAAGATGCAACAACAATTGGCGTTTGAAGCTCTACCTGGATCTGTGAGCATTTTGTAATTTTATGCTCAGTAAGTGATCTTTACCTCATAGAAAAAAATTGGTTTAGATATTTAGTGCAAAGTTGACCAAAAAACCTTCTATTTTTACTGGCCTTTCATTACGTTTCAGCACATTTTTTTAATTTTTTGACGAACTTGTGAATTATTAGAAAACATTTTAAAAAGATGCATGAAATTGGAAAAGCCGTTCTCAACGTATAGTGTGACCTAAAAAAGAAAAGGTTGAGTTTTGTATACCTACGAGTATAGATAAATTTAATATTTCTTCGTTTATATAGCAACAAAACTCTTATCATAAACAAACAAACATAAACAAATCTTGAACAAAAAATGAGTTTAAATTACATAGTCCAATATTTTAATGTTATTTCTGCACTGTGGCACCGATTCCGCGGTCGGTGACGGTCGCGAGAACAAGACAGCGTTAAATGCCTACTTTGACAGAATTACCTGGCCTTAATACTGTTAACAGGCAGAGGAATAAAAGGCCACAGAAGTTGTGTCAACGTTTTTATTTTCCAGTAGGTACGATTTATGCGTTAAGTAACACAATAATTGTAGAAAAATAACAGAAAATTAAAAAGAAGGTTATTAGCTAAGTACCTAGTACAGATAGTAACTACAATTTTTCGTGTTTTGTGCTTGCAGCGAACAGCTCTTTCCGTACCTACTCTGGTTATACGGCACTTTAAACAAAAGACGATTTTATATCAAATTTGTTAGAGTATATTCCATTGAAACAAATATCCTTGTTTGTGTAAAATCGTTCTGGAAAATAAACTGCTACCAGTTCTTAACTATAAAACCGTGTACTCACCGGGGAACTAGCGACACAGTTGCACGACATGGAATGTGCATAACCTGAACCCTTTCAACTCAATAAAACTTGCAAAAATAGTTTTAAAATGGGTCGGATCTTAATAAAAATTGCACTGTTTGTAGTAGAGATGTACTAAATCATTTTCATAAGCATTTTCTCTGATAAACACTCACAAATAAACTGACTATTATACTACTAGCGCTTTGCAAGTCTACCCGCGTAGTTCCCGTTCTTGTTATTTTCCCGCATTAAAAAGTAGCTTATGTATTCCAAACTATAATCTGAGTGTTTTCCAAATTTTAGTTACTCCTACGTGTTTTAGCATCAAACATCCAAACTTTTGAAATTTTATAATTGATAGGTTTGATTGAATATGGAATGACTGAATTTAGAATTGAGTACCATGTATTGAAATGATAAAAACTTCTTCCATGCATTACGTTGAATTCAAAGTTTGATATTTTTACCGTGGTTACCTACACTTAATCAAAAGGTATAGAACAGAGAGTATGACGTTTCCCTTTCCACTTAGTATTGGTAATCTGCGTAGCCCAATACACAAGTATGTGTCACCGTAAAATTGCACACACCTACAATCCAACGTATGAAATATTTGTGTGATGACTTCAAATATCAGACAAGCATCACAATTCTATTGATATACTCGTATTCTGTCAAAAACTGTATAAATTCAAAAATGATGTCAAAAATATTGTGTTCACAAATTACGTAAACTCAAATCAAACTTAATAACTTGAATTTAGATTTATTATATGGTTATATTGTCATTTATATTGATTTAACTTAATTTTGATTAGTATCTTTCCTGATGTCATTTAATTACTCATGTGGTGTATACATAGTTAGGTGCATAGATGAGGTCAAAACTGTAAATTGTTATATATTATTTAAGTTTATTGTTAACTGTGTACTGTTTTGTATACCTAAATAAATAAATATTTGTACTGTGTCTGGGTGTTTATATGTATAATAATTAAGTATGTATTTACAACTATATAAGTATAATATCGGCTATTTGGCCGCCATATTACAAGCTTTGCTTAGTTTGGAGTCAGATGGAGTTGAGTGTGAATTGTCCACACACAATAACAATTAACAATAATAAACCAACAGTAGGTCAGATTAGTTCAATTAAATTATAATTCCACGGTTTTTACCTAAATTTTTTACGGTAAAACGTGCATTAAGGTACTATAAACTCGCGACGAAACCACCCACACATCTGAGCCGACAATGTTGTCACGCCGTTGAATGCGCAGCCGAACGTCACGTACCCTCTCCATTCCTCTCGATGTGGGTACATGCACGTATCTCGAAGGGACCCCGGAAACACGAAAAGGGCCAGTGATGAGCGAATTATTCGATCCACTTCTAAGTGTGTTTTCCCTCATGCAGAACATTCGTGAATTTACGAACAAAGATAAGACTGCGTTGTGAGATCATTGTTTTTAAATAATCATGTTGGGCAAAATTAACCTATAATAATCAGTAAGCAGTTAAATGTAGACCGATAAACCTCGCGTTCAACCTATCTGCAAAGTTTAATCTGTCGGTTTGGAGGTCAATGTTTCCAGTGAAATCACAAGGCATAGAGATAAAACATCTTATATCTCTGGGTGAAGCGAGCAGTGCAGTCCTAGGTAATGATTTGGACTCTTCAAGTTCCAATAGCTAAGTCAAAGTACTTTATTCATAAATGTACAATTTACACGTCAATTAATAAAATAATAAAAACAAAAGAAAGAGCATACAAATTGTATACATTTTCAAAGTTTGAAATGACTACTTTACTATATTATAATAAGTAATTGTCAAGCATTACCACGAGTATAATATTGGATCTTTATTACAATTGTACTGACCCAAGTCACATTTATTTCTTTATGTTTTTATGGGAACTTTGCCATCACTCTAAAATTCGCTGTAACTATAAAAAGTTTAATCGATAAGCCAGCACTTTAATCTGTTTTTGAAGCTGCCGAAACTTGGGGCCGACTAAACTATTTTGGGACGACTCTTATAAACTTCCGGTGCCATAATGTGAGTCAACTTCCGTGACTTAGTGAGAGATTATGGTATAACATCCAGCTTGTTGACGTTGCATATGTTGCGAGAATGTCTCTCTACTCGCGTGTTGTACGATTCTAGTTTATTTTTGACATACACAGCCACTTACACGCATATTGAGGTAGTGGTGAACAGACATGTTATTAGCCATTTTGTAGTGGCGGCCATCTTGGATTTGTAATTTGTCATAGTGTATAGTATTTTACTAGTCAAGCAAGGCCTTTAATTTAATACACATATTGAAGTAGGTGGTGAAGAAATATTTTGTCCGCCATTTAGTGGATGCGGCCATCTTTAATAAATATTATCCAAACATAGCTAAGAACAACCGCACAAGAATAAATCTTCAAAAAAAAAAATGCATCGAAATTGGTCCTTCCGTTTGAGCTCTACGGTGCCACGGACAGACTGACAGCGTCAACTTATAACACCCCTTTTCTTAGTCGGGGGTATTTTTTATGGCTAAAAGAAAACAGATTGAAGTTTTCATCGCAAAACATGTAATACTTCGTTTAGTTTTAATCAGACCATCCAAGTCAAAAAGATAATTAATAAGTTAGCTATTACGACACTACCGTAATTTGTTTTAAGAATCGTCATCTTGCCTGATATTTAGTGAAAATATAGTTTCCGATGGAGCATGCTTACCTACAAGAAACCGATTCACCTTCAATGATTGTAGCCATGGGGAAAAAACTACTTGAACATATAGTCTCGTCGTTTTTTATTGCCAAAGTGGAGTAATTAAGTCCTTAAAATCAGAATATATCTTACTTTATCTAGCTTTGTTTTCTCCTTGTTATTACACCCTGACACTTTTTTTACAAGGAAAGAGATAATATATAGTAATACACAATATACTCTACATGGGAACTCTACTCTAATCTAGGATGTAACACACATAATTACTTCCTTATTCAACATTCGAAAAAAATCGACTCATACTCTCTGGACCGTTTCAAAAATGTTTACTTATTCGTGGAAATCGCAGGGCTCTCGTCAGTATTCAATAGCTACGTATACATAAATTGAGATCCTTTTCCATGATTCAATAATATCACGAACTGTAACGAGCGTCTGTTATTAAATAAGTTTGAAAAACTTCGGCTTGTTTGTGCATGTATCTGAAAGTAAATTTCCAATATAATGACTTCTGTTACAATGGTACGAAGTCGTGCAAGATAAATTTGAACGATAGGATAGGAGGGGAAGTGTCCGTAACATTTGTCCGGACCGGACGTCTAAAAACGCTGAGAGTTCATACAATAACGGTTTGACCCACATTTCATTGTAACTACCAAAATAAAAAAGATTGGAGTGAACTTGGTAAAAATGAGAATTTTTAAAGGAAGGCCTCAGGCGTGGTTTAAGATGGATTATACCTAAGGCAGAAATGAATGAGATCACTCAAAGTAAAATAACAGCTTACCATGAACATTTATTTTGAAAGCTGAAAGTATGCATGTCCGATGGCTTCTGTTAGAGAGATTTTTCTCTCACTCTGTGAGGAGCGAGGACGATTGTTTGTGAAAAAATAAATGGTGAATGGCAAAATTACTCTATGCCATAGAGGATTGGTTATTTTTCTATCGGATCTATTAATTTGAAGCACAATTTTCAAATATTTATTGTTTTATGTATTATTTTATGTTTTTTGGTTATATTTCACAATCAAATATTTTACCGGGTCGAAGCGATATGAAGTAACATTAAGAAAGTAGCTTACAGTTAGCGCATATGGATCAGAAGCACGGTAATAAAATATACAGTAATTTAACTGAGCAGTATTTTTTAAACTTATACCTAGAGCTGCGGAGTACGGAAGTAAACAAGCGGTAAGGCCGCCCGCTACCCGCCTTCTGCATTATAATTTTACATTTGCCTACTTTGTGCTTCCATTTAGTTTTGTTATTGTATAATACTTTTTTTTTACGAACAAATAAAATACTTTGTGAATTGAATACCTGGGAAGACTTCAATAAAATGCGTGTTGTTTTTGATTGGTAGATTTTTTAATTAAAAACGAAGTGTATGTTTGAATAATAAATCTGCCTTATAAATTTGCGACCGAAAAAGAAATGCGCCTCGACTGAGACGCACAAAATGCTTTATTATTAAATTTAAAGTATAAAAAACCGCATTCTAATATAAAGCTTAATTAAACATTTTTTTTGGGATACATGACAAAGTGGAGAAAAAGTAGTATATTTTACTTGCTCATAGATGCTTGTTACTTGCTAGCTAGTTACTTTACAATTTATGTGTTTGGTTTTAAATGAAGTTCAGAATATTTCCGCAATTTTTACTATGTATTCCACATAATCATCGCTGGGTACAATCAAAAAAGTTTGCGAACTAATAATAATAATCAACCGCGAAATAATCGCAGAAGAGACATAGCTCTTTCATTGATTTCAGTTGTAATTGGGAAATAATGATTAAACAATGTTGAAGGACAGGGTAATTTAAAAAAAACTTATGTCTCGATATGTTATTGACGAATTAATACAACCAAAAACAGCACAATATTTTCTACTCGTCATATTAACTGATTTTTAGAGAAAAAATCGCGCGTTTATTCTAAAAAAAACAACACACTGTCCGTTCGACACTGCGGTACAGCCGTGACTGTCTGCGCCGCGAGCACACCCCGAGATCGAGGCGCGTAGGTATGTATACTCGCGTTTCGTCCGTTTGTATGAAGTTGGAGTACTGTATTATAATATTACCGTGTCAGAAGGATGATTTCATAAAGATACTCGTAATTATTATTATAAAGCAGGTAAGTAAGTGGCTGTTGCCCTAATTTTAGACTAAAATAATTATGAAATTTTTCTTTGCAAAGAATTTAATTTTTAGTCGTTTTACACCGACGATAGTTTTTTTACAGATTTAATTGTTAGTTTTTGTGATAACACTAAAACGGGAAATATTAGTGCAATTTTTCTGTGGTCCGGGTTTAATTTTGTGACAAACGGAACAATTCTAAGTATTTTCGAAGTAGAAACTTCTTTTAGCGTACCACACATAAATTTTTCGTGGGCTGTGAATGAAGCTCATCATCACGCTCGTAAATGAAAGAAATGTTCGGGTTCGGGTGACCTAACGCATTTCTAGATGGCCATGCTCATAAAACTAATCTAAATGGTCATGCTTAGAACACCTATTTAGACGACCATGCTATGAAGATTTATTCCAGACTAGCAGTACCCTCCGGTTTCACGTACGTAATTTCAAAACTGAGCTATAAAATTCTGAGTTATAAGCTTTCACTTATAACGGCAATCACTGTGAATGTCTCTGCAGTCCCGGCAGTCCCTGCCAATGTTTTTTTCAACCATCTATATTTTTGGTAAAAGTGTTATTGAATAGATAAGTTATACAAAAACTTGCCATCTACTGGGAATTCTATACCACGGTATATTAGGTAGATTAGTTTAAAATGTAATATCGTTACATAATAAATCTAATGATTTTTCGAAATTTACAGTTACATATTTATTCAATAAAAGACTTCACTAATGTTGTCATGTTGACACAGTAAAACAGCATCGTAAATATAATTTGTAATCTAAATTATTTTCCAGCGGTGCAATACAGCATGACTTCTAACAAATCCCTGCTGTCGCAAAGCTTTTTCTCCTTCACGTATCTTGAAAAATTACTTCTTTCTACGGCAGCGTTCTTGGAATGCGCTAATGGTACACCATTTGTTTGTTGTGCAATCCAATGCTCCAACAAGTTATTCTCGCTGTTTACAAAACAGCCTGTCTTGTATTTGTACGGTATCGTTATTCTTTGTATATTAGTGCTTTTATTCTGCTGCAGTTTCAGTGATACTCGATTTCAACTATAAATAGAAGTTTTGGGTCACTTTTTGTGTTATACGTAATATTTTTGAGTATTTAGTCCATCTTATCGGTCTCGTTTACGGCAGCTCATTATCTATTAATCGTAGTATAGGGTCTGATGTAACTACCTAAACTAAACTTGATTTTGAAGATCTCGTTCTAAATATCACAAAGAAGTAATTTATAATTTGAAAAAGTGACGTACTAATCTTCATAATTATAAATTACGCTAACTTTGGATTATTATTTACCTTTTTCTTTTTTATGCAAGTAAAATCCATTTGAGTTTTCTACCAGCCCCAAAGGAGAGTCAGTGGTTATGAAGGGGTCTCTGTTATCGAAGTGAAGGTTCACCTCTCAGAAACCCTGGGATTTTCCACCAACGCGCTACATAAATATTTATATTGGAGCTATAGATACGCTTCCACACTCTGCTGCAGCAGCTCCAACTACGCTGGATTAAACTGTCACTTGTACTCGACCAGAAAGGTAATTTATCGGTAAAATAGATCGGTCGAGTAATGTTTCAAGTGATACCAGTACTCCCAAACGAAGTCTTACACGTTACCATCGAAGGAATGAGGTTCGCACACATAAGTTTGTCCGTCTCAGGCAAGAGTAAGCCATCACACAACAAAAACCTACCAGGGAATGGAAGTGGTTGTATGAATCCCAAGGTGCATCAACAGGAGGCTGAATTCCCACTTTACCAAAACCATCTTTTCGTATTTAAATGTAATTTGCGTTCTTTCGCAGGCTCTAAACCATAGCTCCAACAAATTCCATTCAATACTGTTGAAAAGTTTGGGCTTGAAAACGCAACGGATAGACAGATAGAATTACTTTCGCATTTGTATATTAGTAGGCAAGTAGACAGTAATACCCAGTGTATTTTGAGTAGGTACTTAACACTATACCCCTTAACAGTAGGGCGTTCGAAAGTACGGTACCTACTCGTAGTATATTTATTTAACAACTTCAAATAATTCAGTTTCCCCATTTCCACCGTTACTCCAAATATAGACTAATGAAACGATAACAATAAACTGTTTGCCCATCTTTTTAGTGAAATTAACATTGTTGTTTACTTGGCCTTTTACCATTATCGGTATACATAAGAAACGCTTATTATAAGACGAGATCTCTAGGCAGAGCTTATGTAGCAGGCTCCGTGCCCTCGACGTATTGTTTACCTTTGAAATTGGATATAACAGGAACATTATCAGGGGCGCTGGGACGAAAATTTAATTATACCACATTGTTTTACTGCCACCTGGCTCTAGCCCCCAATTCGTACTGTTAAACTTTTCCATTCGTAATTTTAGTAGGTAAACGTTTAGGCTCATTTGCATTTTTATACCGTTTACCTTAAAACGTATCGTGGAGTTTTATCTTCCACGGGGGTAATATGAAAATTACGGCGATAATGTTCGGGAAGTTTTATCTTGTCTAATTTTGTTTTTATTTATTTTTTATATCTTTTGACTCTATTATAGAAGCTAGTATTTAATTTTAAAATAATATCTTTTACAGCAAAATAAAGATGTAATTTTAAAGTTAAACATTTGTCTTAGTGCTACTGTTCACTATTTCTAGTTGCCTAGAAGGAACCGCTCCTAGTGAGAATGGCTACTATTTATATGGGTTTTCCGTATTTTTGTCCTTTTTATAATTTGGACTTGAAGACTCTCAGATTACATCTATTATAATTTGACTTCTATAAAATTGCAAGGCACAACTGGCCTTCGTAGCTTAGTTGGTAATGAGCCTGCCCTCAAAACCGGAGGTCGTGAGTTTGGTTCCAAACCAGGATGATTTCTGCTATGAAAACTAACGTTGGTTACGTGTCTGTCCAACAATGTAAGTACCTAATTATTATATAAGTACATACAACACATACATACAATACATATAACAAGAGAATTACATTGCCTAATTCTAATTTTAGTTGAATTATGTCTATAGTCAGTAGTAGCCTAGCTCTATTGGCCGAATATATAGTTATAATAATTGTCTCAAGCGCATTCTGTCAACCACTAGCCATAATAGAATATCAAGCATCTCAATGCCGTTGTCATACCGCGTTATTGTAGATTCTGTTCGGCTATTGTTGCACAGACCTGCAAGTATCTATATAGGGATAGAGGATACAGTTCCGAGTTCGCTGTATCGGCACTTCAGAAGCCGCATTGTCGACCCAACAATAGAACTCGGAGAATGTACAAGTTATCCCACGATCATTTTATTTTGATTTCGACGGATTTATTTGATATAGGTACAAAACATTACGTACTTGAATAGTTTGGTGTGGAGACGTTGGACCCGTGGGGGCCGGAAGCTAAAAACTTTTCCGAACTCTTAGTCGACGCAAGGCATGACCAAAATGATGGCGTTTTGCCATTCCGGGCGATAATGTCGCCAGTTAGGCACGATTCCGACTGATAGTGGGCTGGTAATCTATATTATCATTAAATGTTCATTTACATATGGACAATTCAGATGTGCTTAGTGTAAATAGATATTTAGCAGCATGTACTTCTTATTGGAAATTAGTTTTGTTTATAAATGGTCTGCTCATTAAAAAGGTATACTTACAACAAAACATAAGTATTCCAGTTTTTATATACGTAAATAGTTATATGAAAAGACACGCGTAGTCACTAAAAATTTCACTCGTATTAGGTACAGTAACTGATTTAACAAATATACTACTTTTATCTTGACAATACAAGCCTCAGGCTTACACCACAACAGCTAGTATAAAACATGCTCAAAACTTGATAAGATTTTGTGTTTGTGAATAATTTAAAACAATCTTTAAAAATATTCAAGTATTTAAATGATAAGCCAGGGTTGGGAGCCATTGTTTGAACTAACAAATTTCTCATTTATTAACGTTGAACTAAGGCTAGTGATATAAATTTTGGGAATTACGAATTTTAACGTTAAAATATAAGTGTCATTGAAATAAAACAGTGTGATGATGCCAGATCCTCAGATGCGGATAACTTAGTAATGTTATTTTCAAGTAAATAATTGTGACTCCAACCTTAGACTATATTGTGATAAGTATATAATCCTAGATTCCAACACACAATTTCGAGATTTTATGAAAACTCTTTGTATAATGGACTAATCGTAGGAATGGAATGAGCATCCCATTTCTATAGTTCTTGGTATTCCATTTTCATAATCTCAGTTAAAGGTTATCTCCAACCTATCCTTTAAATAAATCATACTTACCTAAAGTATTTTGTAATCTTAGTATGAAGAGTAATGTCGTTGTTCCAACATATTTAATTACTAGCTGCGCCCCGTGGATTTACCCGCGTAGTTCCTATTATTCCTGTTATTTTTGGGATCAAAAGTAGCCTATATATTAATCCAAGGTGTCAGCTAACTCCATACCAAATTTTACTAAAATCGCTTCAGGCGTTTAGACGTTAAGAAGTAACAGACATATACACTCACAAACTTTCACCTTTATTGTATTAGGATTTCTTGAACTACTCAATTATTGTAATCATTGATAGGCAAACGCTTGACCATGATGGTCAAGCGTTACATTAGCTGGCCTAGCTGACTATGGACCACATTTTCCTAAAACAAACTGAGTTTGTCTTAATAGTACCTATAGAGCTAACGGAGCACCACAACTACAAAATAGACACAACAATTAAAGTAGAATGAATATATAAATGAATGTATATACTTAGAAATATAATTGACTACAACAAAATAGTTCATAATAATATTTTATTAGTTTTAGTAATTGTTGGTGTTCATTAAAACACGTGTCAAAACATTTATTTATCTTCATATGTTTCATAGAACTTTTTTGCTTAAATAGGTACCTAATTATATAGCTGCCAACGATGAAGGCGTGTGAGAGTATAAGTATGGTATGGTCACACACTCAACGATCTTGAAATCCATTCGACACAGTCAAAGTGTCAACAACTAGCACATTACAATCCTAACGTCTCTGACTTCCCTTGAACGCACTAGTTTATGACGTCACTTTATAGTTACGGCCGGCGTGTAGATGACGTAGAGCCCATAAACACACGGTTATAAAGCGGGCATGTCCGGCCCCAGTTTTCATTGCTGTACGTGCCTTTTATGTTACTCAAAATATCCGATTTATAATATCAGAGTGTTTTGCGAATATGTAGGGGGAAGTTTGGACGTGAATACTCGTAAAATGTTTGCTTCAACGGATATCGGTTTTTGTGAGTTATTGCTGTTATCGGGCCTGATTCAGGTTATTTATGTTCGTGAGTAATTACTAGAAAGTTTGTTTTATTTCAGTAATCCCTAACCATAATTCAATATTCACGAGTACTAACAATTGATATTCTTATTTGAACAGCATTACTAGTGTGATGCTAACATTTCTGTCAAGCTATTAAATACTAGCGACCCGCCCCGGCTTCGCACGGGTGCAATGCTGATACTAAATATAAGTATGTACCTACTAATAAAATTCTGGTCCGGCGGCAAGACGTTTCGTTTTACGTAGTCACATAAGTCAGTTTTTTGTGATGGATACTTTTTTGGCGCGACGGACGCACGAAATATGTTGATTGATGGAACGAAACGTGCTTCACAACAAAGATGGCGACTGCGGTTTGTTTGTCAGTGCCATCAGAATTTACAAAATTCTCCATAATCCGAATTTTGTGGACATATGTTGTCGACTCAAAGTCAATATTTTTTATGTTTTATTATTTATATAAGGTTTCGTTCAAGTCTACCGTACCCCTTGACGAAATTATTAATACATAAAATACAATACATAATACATAAATATACTGTTCCAAGAACTACTTAGCTTTATGAACACGCGATTCGTGCAGGCGGCGGCCGCGGCCGGCGTGCCGCGCGCCGACGTCGCGCGCGCGACCGCCGCCCTGCGCGCGGCGCGCCAGCCGGCCGACTGCTCCCTACGCTTGCCGCGATTTACTGCGGACGAGGTCATGCGTATCGTGACCACCCGGACACCGCCCAAGACATCTAGAGACATTTATGGAGTCTCTATGAGGCTGGTAAGAACCGCGATTCACTCGCTGGCTCTAATATTAGCGGATTGTTTTAACTGTTGCGTGAGGGAACGTACCCACCTGCGATGAAATTCAGCAAAATCTCACCGCTGTATAAGGGAAAAGGTGGTCGTGATAGCGTCGACAGCTACAGACCCATCGCGATAACACCGGCGGTGGCAAAAGTGTTCGAGAACGGGATAAGCGATCGTCTAACGGAGTTCCTAGCATCCACTGCCGCTCTCTCCGACCGACAACACGCCTATCGAAAGGGTCACTCGACGACGTCACTAGCCCGGGACGTCATATCTCGTATACTGCAGGCCCAAGAAAACAAACATCAGGTAGCCATTTTATGCTGTGATTTGTCGAAGGCGTTCGATGTCGCCGACCGCGCCGTACTCGCTGAAAAAATGCAGCACTACGGCGTGGGCTGCGCGGCGCACGCCCTGCTGACGGATCTCCTGTTGGACCGAACTCAGACGGTGGTGGCTTGCGGGGGCACGGAGAGGTCAGACACCTTGAACACGGAGATGGGAGTCGCTCAGGGGTCCTCGATTTCAAATATATTGTTTTCCTTGCTCCTCAACGATCTCCCGAGTGCCGTCACGGCGGCTGAAATTTTTATGTACGCGGATGACGTCGCCGCAGTTGTTACTGCGACTTCTGTCGATCTTTTAGAGCAGAAACTGAATGAAGTGGCCGGTCAACTAGCGCGATGGTTTAGTATAAACGGACTCGCGCTAAATTTAACTAAAACCCACTTTATTCATTTTTTGCTTATCGGGACACAGGACGCGACAATTGGTTGTATTGTTGGACGGAATCAATATATCTCAAACTGATGTTACCACTTTCTTAGGCTTCGAGATTGATCGTGGTCTAACATGGGAAACCCACATCAATAAATTATGCGGCAAACTGGGCAGTGCCTGTTTCGCGTTAGGTCGGATTGCTGAAATTTTACCAGCTGACGTGGTTAGGACGTGTTACTTCGCCACGATCCATTCCCTGGTCCAGTACGGAGCAGAGTTGTTCGGGGGGAGCGCCGACCGCGGGCGCGTGTTCGCGCTATCGTGGGAGCCCCCGCAGGATGAATCTGCACGTCCCTTGTTTAAGAGGCTCGGGATTTTGACGTTATCCGCACTAGTTATTTTCCAAGTCGCAGTGTACGTCAGATCAAACCGAGCTTCTTATAAGACGCGGTGTAACGAAACCCGCAGTAAGGGCTAGCTGTCGGAGGTGCCGCGCACGTTGGAGCGGTCGGCCAGGTCCACGCGCGTGATGGGCCCGACCGTATACAATAAGCTCCCGGTTGATATCACCGCTGCGCCCACTATGGGGAGCTTTAAATCGCGTCTCAAACGTTGGGTTATCGAGCAGACCTTCTATAGCTACGACAAATTCATTGAGTGTAAATTGTAAATTAAGTAGTTATTTTTCATTTGGACATTATATATTGATGTAATATTGTTATTGCCTATATTATATATTTGAAATTGTAATAATTTGACATTTGATTGTTTGTTCAGATAACTAGTGTGTTGTTACTTTTGTATATTTTAATTAATTACTTGACTTAAACTATTATCATATTTGACTATTTAATATCATACTGGAAGTACAGCTGCAGTACACATAAATGTACATTATTATTTTTAATTTGATTAACACTTGAATTGACGTGTAACAGATGTTATTAATAAATGATTATGATTATTATTATTTCAGTAGTTCCTCACCATCATTCGATATTTATGGGTACTAACAATTTACATTCGATTTGAGCTCTACTAATAACAACTAGCGTGTTATCATTACTGTTGTTAAATGTTTTAATTATGTTTTAATAGTATTAATTTACTTAAATAAACGTCAAGCTTACAAGACACCTCACTGATCCTCGATTTAATTATTCATTATTTGTATTGGCGGTTGACTGGATCATCTTTGTGTTCTTATCAATAGCCCGGAGGCTATTGACATGGCCGAAGCGTAAATTGATTGTCATAAACAAGACGAAACGTTATACACAGCAAAGCTTTGAAAGTTGATACAGTTGTGATATAAAATGTGAACACTGAAAATAAATATTTATTAACGTAAACTTTTGTTTCAATTCATGTTGAATTGTTTCTCAATATTTTTGTGAAATCAGTGTTATTGTTTTGAACACTTTATTGTTTTCAAACTTATCAACTGGGGAGAATAGTAGTTGTGTATTTACGTAAGTGTTTACGAGTAACTAGTGAACCAGTTTTTATCAAGAAAAAATGTATGAAATCATGAAAACCAAGTGTCGTTTGAATGTTTTATGACAAAACGCAGAGAGCAATAGTTTAACGTATGTGTATAGGCTACACATATTAAATTTGTAGCAATAAAATATCATCCTAAACATATATTGGCTCAAGAAAGAGACAATTGGAAAAAGAGATACGTTTCAGGTTTTTAATCTAATTAGTCTAATATGTCTCTCGTCACTCGTAGCTTGAAAAAATATTCGATTAAGGGTACGTTTTTTATAGGGCAATAAATAATGTGTTGAGTTTTTTTTTCATATGCTCATATTCTTTAGATATAGACTTACTCAAACGACCCTTAACATAAATACAGCAGGTCTTCTACAAAGTCCGATAAACGATATATCGACCGAAGTTATGGACGTGACCGAATGTGTTTCGTGGTATACAACGTCCATAACTTCGGCCGATATATCGTTTATCGGACTTTGTAGTAGACCAGCAGAACACGACACGATTTTATACCACGAAACACAATCGCTTGGTTGGTTGATCGGGCGTTTCGTTCATCCCGACCGACGCTGATTTAACAGTTTTTGTATCATCAACCGACCGAATGTGTTTCGTGGTATACAACGTCCATAACTTCGGCCGATATATCGTTTATCGGACTTTGTAGTAGACCAGCAGAACACGACACGATATCGTGTCTCGATCTAATTCTTACAACTGTATACGTGAGTCCAACTCGTTCTACACAATGATATTTCGCGATTTGACTCGTGTGTTATTTTCGCGAGGCTCGAAATAATTCTTTTATTATACAAAATTCTTGCGATTCAAATGGCCCTTTCAGAGCTCTTGTCACAAAAGAACGGGACCATTCGGAAAGCAAATAAAACGTGCTTGCTCTTCACGGGTTGTGATTTACATAATGTTTTTAGCACAATCTCGATCACGGATGATGAAAGTAAATAAAGCTTACCTGCTTGGAGTTTATGAGCGCGCCCTATTAAGCTTTATTTTCTTATACTTGAGTTATGATTGTTACCTATTCTTAAGTCACGTTTTATGGAACATCTACAAAATACGAGAAAATTTGAGATTTTTCCGTTCTATTGACGAAAATTCTAAAGAACGTGTTGCTCCGATCACGTGATTTCTTTAGTAAGTAGGTACATACGAGACTGAGATTAGCGAATGAGTAAATTATTGCATACTAGCAGAGCCCCAGTTTATGTAAAAAATAAACATAGGTTGTTTAGGGTAAAACTATCCTATACAACAAATTTATCAGGCGTTAAAGTGTAAATCCTATCCTAAAATTATAAAAGAGATAAAGTTGATCTTTAGATATTTGTTGCTCAATCACGTCAAACCGATTTAACATGTTGGGTTATAATTTGGAAAACAGTTTCATTATTATTGTCTAGAGTAGCACATATACTACTTTTTTGTAGCAAGGAAATTACAAAAACGGGAATTAAGCGGATAAAACTGCAAGTACCTTGACTGAACTTGACTGGCCTCGTGGCTCAGTGAGTAGTAACGCTGCCTGTGAAGCCGAGGGTTATGGGTTCGACTCCCACCCAGTGCAAATATTTAATTCAAATGAATTAATTCAAATATGTGTACTGTGTCTGGGTGTTTCTATTCATAATAAGTATGTATTTACAACTATAAAATTATTATATCAGCTATATGGCCGCCATATTACAAGCTTTGCTTAGTTTGGGGTCAGATGGTGTTGTACGTGAATTGTCCACCACTATTTATTTTTATTTAGTACAGCTATAAATAAACACAACAGTAGGTAATAAAAAATCACAAACATTATTGTTTCATTTTGTTAAAATACATATTTCCTAATAGAATTCCCATTTATGGCACCAGTGTAATAGATCAGCCAAAATTGAAACGCTGTTTAACCATATTAATATAATCAATTATCAGAACAAATTAATTTACCTATTTCGCTAGTAGAGAGGAATATTATAGTATCCTGTACGCTTTGATGTAATAAATGTACACTATTATTAATACTAATTGGATTGTTGATGTAATAACCAGCTACGTAATGTTAATTGAATCGCAAATTAATAGTCAAATCAAGCACTTATCAGTATTATCAGTTCCTTAGTAAATAAAAAATGCCCTAAAATAATCTTTAGAACATTATTTTCACTATTAATTTGTATAATTTGTTCCGAACCGTTTAGTAAAATTTTAAAAGCTTTTTTTCTTTATATAATTAAGAAAATAAACAAATATTTGGAGAGCAACTACTGACAATGTCAAAAAACTTAACAAGAAAATACGTTGAGCGGATTATGATTTTTAAAAACGTAAGTTTAAGTTATTATGAATAAACATTTAAGTGAGGGGCGCTTTAATAATACAAAGTTCATTGAAATTTGACTAATGAAATATTCCTATGGTTGTATGTCGCTGTGCGGCATACGCTGTTATGTGGCAGGCATGTTGCTTACTCCGCACACTACTAGGCACATGTCTTGCTCGTCTCGTCATTACTTAAAAAAAATAATTATAAATAAAAATATATGATATTTTCTCTTACAAAGAATATAAAATATAACGCAATAATACTTAAACACAGTATTTAAATCTATCTATATTTGCCAAAGTTCATGTATAATCGTTTAAGAAAAATAATCTGAGCTACATTCCCAGAAGATTCTCACCATTCGCAAATCTTAGACGGGATGTTCCGTCTTCGTAATGCCGCTAATTAATCTCTGAAGACATTGTTCCCATTGTTTCTCTCATAGCTGCGCTTGAATTACTGCAGGAACCCTAAAACCTCCTGCGAAGCCTCGCCTGTTCATTTGAACATTCATCAATGTCATCCAGCTAAACAGATAACTAACAAAGTGATGTATGGAGTGAATTCACTGTGAAACAAGGCCGGACGGGCCGACATACGTGTTTAGAAAAACCTCTTTGTTTATACATTTCAGAATTTGCTGTTTCACGGGCGTCTAGTTCGGTTTTATAACGTATTTAAAATCTATATTTTGTGTAAAATAATATTAACACGTAGTAGTTACACAATTTGTAATTCACGAACGGTTGAATTAATCTTTTTAATTTTGTTTTAGGATTTGTCTTTGCCTGAAATAAAATAATACCCATTAAAATATAACACTCATTAATAAATAAATAAATATCACTTAAAACATCAGTCTAACAGCCAAAATTCTAAGTCTGTTAATTTATTGCTTCGTTGGTGGAACTAAAATCGTCAGGTCAGTTAGTGACTAATAGTTTTGGGAAGCAAGCGGTGAAAATGGATGAAGAAATGAAGTCATCAAAACGTCTAATATAAACTATTTTCGTACAAAAAATTTAACCGACTTCAAAGCCACAAATAGGCACTGAAAAGCGAAAAATACACTAAAATCATTATTATAAGCGCTACTCACTCATCTATTTGAAGTCGGTGCCAGCCAAATCTAACAGGTAGTAGATAGACACTACTTACCTGTGCCTACGTACCATGTGTCTACATAGCATCAATCTACTAACTATTTGACTTGACTGGCACCGACTTCAAATAGATGAGTGAATAGCGCTTATAATAATGATTTTAGTTTATTTTTCGCTTTTGAGTGTCCTTTTGTGGGTTTGAAGTCGGTTCAATTTTTTGTACGAAAATAGTTTATTTTACCCTTTTTAGTGTACAAGAACAAAATGAAAAAAATTTATTAACCCCCGACTACCTTGGATTTGTTATCTGTACAACATTCTACTAGTCAAAGCCCTTTCATTTGATACCCGTATTAAGGGAGTTGTGAAAAAAGAAATGTATTTCGGCATTTTGTGGTAGCGGCCATTTTGGATTTGAAATTTGTTATAGTATGTAGTATTCTACTAGTCAAGCCCTTTCATTTGATACCCAAATTGAGGTAGGTTGTGAAGAAATATTTTGTACGCCATTTTGTGGAGGCGGCCATATTGAATCGACATTAACCAGACATAGCTAAGAACATTTGCTAGGGTATTAACCGTGAAATAAAAAAAAACACTTTGAAATCGGCCCATCCGTTTGAGCTCTACTACGGTGCCACAGCAGACAGACAGACACACAGACAGACATCGCTTTTTTTGGTCGGGGGTTATTTTTATTAAAGCAGTTACACAATTTTGTATTGACAGGGTCGAGCTTCATAACTTTTGTGAAATCTACAACTACGTCATCCAGAAAATTGTACGCAAATTTTCAGTTTTTGGTTCATATTTCAAAAACCACTTCACTGATTTCGATAAGATTTATATTGGACTATTCGGGAAGCGTACCCATCCGAACACAAAAAGAAATTTTAAAATCGGTGTAGAGGTTCTCGAGAAATCAGGTAACATACATTAAAAAAACAGGGGTCGAATTGATAACCTCCTCTTTTTTTTGGAAGTCGGTTAATAAAATAGATTTTTTGCTAAAACAAGATTTGTATTTGATAACCATCTCGATTGATATAACAATGTCTGGTCTACAGTGGAGCGCACTTTTCTACCTCTAGAAGAAACTTTTTTCAATAATCTAAAGCAGTTGGCAAAAATTTGACCATCTGGTCCCTAATGCTTACTGAACTTTGGCCTTACGCCGCAGGAAGATCTTATATACTTAAGTAGGTATATGACAGTGTAGGAACGTATATGACGTAGATTATACTGTAAGCACACCTAAAAACATATCGTACTAATAATGTACTTACTAATTGTACAGCGACTACTACCTACGACTACGACCTCGACCTGGGTGTTAAAGGGGGTTAAGGCTTAGCGTGTGACACCCAGGCAGATAATTCCAGTCACTCTGATAGCCGTGTTTTATTACGTTCACCGATCACTCAACCTCATATTATATACGCTGTGTCATTCTTCCCGACTTCCATTTAAGTAAATGGTGTACTAAAGGGACAACGAAACGAAGAATACGTAATCTCTAGTAGAAGTTATAACGTAAAAGTTACCAAAAGCTTCCACATTTATCACTTTTGATTATCTACATATAACGTTGTATCGCCAGATAGTTTCTTTATTATCTTCCTCCCAATTTGCACGACTTGTAACTCAAGACTAATAATACCGGTACCTTCGTCTTTGTCAAAGATTACAAAATTGCGACAAATAAAATAAAATAAATATCAAGTACATTAAAATTATCCTGATTTCTCATAGCACTAAATCCTATCTTAAGCGTATCTAACACAGTTCATGTACAATAAATTTCGAAACAGAAGAACCCATATGTCTACATTATCTCCGTCACATTACCTGTAAACATAGTCTTATGGGGTTATCTAGCATGTGTTTATTAGGCTCTAGAGAGGCCCTCAACCCCTGTCACGGGCGTCGTGCGTGTAACAAGGGTGCGTACGTTTTACTCAGAATTAGTTCCGTAATCGTTCGCCTTGGCTGAGGGCTTGTTAACGAAACGCTCCGAAAAGTTGCCTCTAGACTATCAATTAAACACAGTTTTCAACAAATCATAGACATGATTTATCAACTTATAAGTGATCTGATATTAAGTTCCAAAACCGAGACAAATAAGACTCTAGAACCTAGATACTAAAATATGCATTGTGCCAGTGTGGCACCAAAAATATATAGGAAAATAAAAATAAAATAACGATACGATGCGACGTTAGCTACATGATAATAAAGAAGTCAATTTCGATGCCAATATCTAAAATTTTATAGAGCAATAAGCTTATGGGGTCACAGTACTGCTTTATGGATACTTTACAAGATATTTTCACTTTACAACGTGACTTTTTTGATTTGTAAACGGAATCGTTTTCTAGATAAAATGCAGCTTTATACTTTATTTTTTAACCCCCGACAAAAAAAAGGGGTGTTATAAGTTTGACGTCGATGTCTGTCTGTCTGTCTGTCTGTCGGTCTGTCTGTCTGTCTGTCTGTCTGTCTGTCTGTCTGTGTGTGTGTCTGTCTGTGGCACCGTAGAGCTCAAACGGATGGGCTGATTTCGATGCGGTTTTTTTATTTGAAAGTTAATATCCGTGCGGGTGTTCTTAGCTATGTTTAATTAATATCGATTCAAAATGGCCGCCTCCACAAAATGGCGGACAAAATATTTCTTCACAACCTACCTCAATATGGGTATCAAATGAAAGGGCTTGACTAGCAGAGTACTAAACGCTATAACAAATTTCAAATTCAAGATGGCCGCCACCACAAAATGGCGAATTATATAATATTTTTCACTACTACCTCAATATGGGTATCAAATGAAAGGGCTTGATTAGTAGAATACTTTGCACTATGACAAATTTCAAATCCAAGATGGCCGCTACCACAAAATGGCGAATTACATTTCCTTTTTCACAATTCCCTTAATATGGGTATCAAATGAAAGGGCTTGACTAGTAGAATGTTGTACAGATAACAAATCTAAGGTAGTCGGGGGTTAATCAAAATTTTTAATTTTGTTCTTGTTATTCGACTAACGTCGGCAAAATACAGAGTACTTTTACTTATATCATGTAATTATTATGAAGATGAACAGCATAATGAATCACTAACATACATTTATCTCTATTTGCTTTAGATGTTTTTAAATTTAAATTGAAGATGTTATTGTGAGCTAACGAAATCAATTTGAAATATATGAATAATAGTAGAATCTATACTAATATCATAAAGAGGAAAGATTTGTTTGTTTGTTTCTTTGTAATGAATAGGCTCCGAAACTACTGGACCGATTTCGAAAATTCTTTCACCTTTAGAAAGCTACATTATCCCCGAGTAACATAGGCTATATTAAGTTTAAAAAAAATTAGGAATCCTTACTAAAACTCCAATAATGTAACATAAGGTGTAAAAAAAAGACCTGAAAAATTCATTACGTCGCGTGCGCTGCGAAAACTATTGATGATAGAACAAAATCATTTACTACGACTTTGCAGAACTCATCATTATTTACAAAAAGTGTCGCGACAGCATATATCTAAATATTATAGTTATTATGTCACAGTAAGCAGTTTTTTATTCTAAAATATTAATTTATATATGCCGCCTCTTGAAAAGGCTCTTCATTTGTACCTTGGTATTAATCCTTATCAAAATAAATTACTTTATATTCAAGACGGTTTTAATACCTTTTTATAACTTTTTGAATTATTCAATTCGGACATTTCATTCGGAAGATATCACGAGTTTAAAAATGCAAGTATTAGAAAAAAGTCGCGTGGTTGTCGCTCACCGCGCTCAGCTAGCCAGCATGCGATGTAAGCGTCACTGGGGTACGGGGGTCAATGTAATAATGTAAAGTGCCGCGCGGCTCCGGCTCCCTACGCAGCGGTCGTGTGCGTGATCGTATGATTTTAGCTTGAAAATTTTTTGAATTCGCTTTACATTCGTTTCGTAGGTAAATAAGTATCTGATAATAAATATTATATTTTAATGTAACTATTCAAACTGCTTATAGGTAGTATTTTATGGGTATTCCTGTTCAAAATTTAAGCAAAGATTTAGTAAAAGGTAGTTTTCTAAGCCCATATTTTTAATTTTCTTTCAATAAGTACCTACTACTTACCAGATAATAAATGTTATATTTTAATTATTCAAAAAGCTTAGTACTTCATATAGTTCAATAAGCAAAAATTTAATAAAAGCCTGTTTAATTATTTATTTCCTTCTATTTTTCATTTTATAATGCCCAAAAATGCCAAAAAGATCAAGATCTCAACTTTCTAAACATAGTTCCCAGGCGAGGGCAATAAAAACACGGCGTAATGAGGAATCTTCATCAGAAACTGAAAATCGCCTTGCAAGTCGGAGAGAGAACGCGTCGCAATAGCGTGCTAGAGAGTCAAGTATCGAGCGTTCGCAGCGGCTTGCTGAACAAAATTTTATCACTGGCCTAGCAGCTGGTCAACTAGCTCATATACCGAGGATACCGATGATTCCAACTGATCTGCCAATCCCTTTTAAACGACTTCAGTTTCCGGTCAAATCATCTTTCGCGTTAACTATTAACAAGTCCCAGGGCCAAACCTTCGAATTATTATGGATCGACAAATAAATAATAAAATACATATGTTATGGATATATTATGGTACTGCTGTCCAAAAATGTTCGAGAAGAAAATGAATGCCTACAATTCTTGATTATTAGTTTTTCCATGCTATGTCTGACTTTGTTCAGTCTCGTAAAACGATTAATAAAAAAATAAACTATGCGGAAAAGTATAATTTCTTTAATATTACTTCTGTTTTTGCTTACGCATTTCTGCAGTCAATGTAATTGTTTGATTGCATAGGATTACCTACTTACAGGCTGAATTATATTTTTAATAATAGGTGGGTCATTCCGGCTTCCCTTGAATATTGTCTTATAAATACCATTAATTGAAATAAAAATCCATCATAAAATCATATCTCTTATTAATTTAAACCATAAATGCTAACTTTTGTGAATATCCGTTCACTTGGTGAACAGTTCACTAGGAACAAACATCATGGTACTAGATTTTTATTTCTTTCATATGTTAAAATATATTAAGCAGTTTATACAAAAAAAAAAAATAGTATTGTCGGTGCGAGAAAAAACAATTGCTGAAATTAGCTTGTTATATAATTATTCTAAGCGATTCCATCATCATTGGTTTCCGATCCAGTGCATTTCATCTGATGGGAGTAAGGATAAGGTGGATAATTGAGCGAGTAAGCGAAGCCATGTCCTGAGATTCAGTCTTGACTGGAAGGGGACCAAATTAATAGGGCAAACGGTACAAATCAATGGAAATTCCGTAGTAAGGAAGGTAAGTGACGCCGGAATTCGAATAAGTACGCTTGTCGAGATTGTACGCAATTTGAGCAGATTGAGAGATCAGAGACGTTCGCTTAGGAATTGATCAAGACGTTGTCATAGTAACATTTTAATTTAAAGGAATTATTGAATCCTTTCTTTAAGAGTATTAGAACTCATGTTTGGCCTCAGCGTGATTTAAGCTTCCGTGAATACTCTCGACTCGTTAAAAATTTCGAAGTATTATTATGTATGGTCGGCTGCTTTAATTGATATGTATATCACGAAAAATTAAACTGTGTGGGATAAAATGTGATTACACTGTAAATTCAAGGTCCGTACCTTTGGATAATCAAAGCCTGGATACATTTTGTCGAACACCCAGGCACACATAAACAATATTTACAGACATAAAAATGAATTTTCCAAATGCTCCCAAATTTTTATTTTTTGTTTTTGACGTCTATTTTACAAAGCCTTGCTAGTATTTAATTCATAGTATACCTTGCAGTATTGTTAAAGAAAATAATAAACTGACGTCACGTTACTATTCAGTTAGAACACGAGAATGTAGAAAAGCCCACTTATGTATGATGGTGCATTTCATAAGTTTTAGCTTAGTTTTAATACAAAACAAGAGAGACCTTTTTCCTAAAGCGGTGTTACATCAAAAGAGTAAATAAAGACGAAAGTTGCATATTTTATTATTATCCAAACATAAATATGTGTCGTATTTGAATGCTAATACAAGTAAAAACGTTTTAGGTACTACCTTCCTTCTGTAGTTACGCGTTGGAGCAATCGTCAGCCCGAGAAGTTCTAAGGAGTTTGAAAACGTAAATAATGTCCAAGAGTGAATGGGCTGTTTTTTGAGTAAAATAAACATGCCTTAGTCGTTAATTGGCCTTTAGAATATGTACCCATGACCCCACTTTAGGACTTCTGCGAAATTCTCACCCAATTGCTTAACCATGTCTTTTCTCTATGTTTGTGCTTCCACTTCATTAGTTCTGGGATTAGATCGGATGTATAGGGATTCTACAACGGGTTATCATCTGCATATCCAAAGATACCGGGTCTAAAGATCTGAGGTATGGTAAAAAAAAATCTCTTAACTTCAACGCGCTTTCACCGTAACCCTGTTTTGATACTAGAAGTTATCATTAATGGAATGTTGTACACGAAGCTGGCTAAAGTTGAATTTGCAAGACTCGAGTATATTCGTTCCTTGGCACAGGTGACTGTGGTTATGCAGCACTTAGCTAAGGTTCTATCTACACCTAGCGGTATTTTCAAGAGGAATGTTGGCTTTTAGCAAGGAATTGCTCGGTTTCTCCACTAAATCGTGTCAGCTGGAAAAGCGTTTGCTATTGATATGCCACCGGTATCCGAAAATTGATACGAAAAAATTCTTCGACCATTTTTCCGAGCGATTCGATTTTACCTGTCTAGACGCTTCATCGTAATAGATGGAGCGTGTTGCCCAAACATATGAAAAGATAAATATTGGTGGACATTTTGCGTAGGTACATTTTTCATTTTAATTGTAACTTTTTAAAATACATTGGAAGCTGTGGCGGCGACGACCGATTTTATAAGCAAGATGAGTTTGATTATAAGCCAATCTGCTCATCTGAATATGTTTCACCATGCATATTAACAAGTTCGTCACTACCACTGGACTTGATGGTGTAGGAAAACATCACGAGGAAAACAACAAAACAACCAAAAAGGATATCTTTCGTGGGTCATGCCCATGACTTTTTTCTTGTGGGAGATCCAGCAGGATCCAGGAGAGATGTGGGCCCGGAGATCCAGCAGTGGGGACATAAAATGGGCTGTTTATGTATTTATTGACTAGCGGCGCTTTGCGGATTTACCTGTTTAGGTCCCGTTTCCATTATTTTCCCGCAAAAAAGTCTATATTCTATTTCAGGCTATAACTAAGTAGCTAACTAATTAATTTTGTGTTCCAAACTTCAATGGGATCCCTTGAATTGTTGTGATGTGATTGAGCAACAAACATCAAACAAATTACATTTACATATATTAGTAGGATGGTAGGATTCAAATATGAAATGTGTTGATCAAATGACATTAATAGTCAAAGCGCTCCACTTTTACTTTGTTTTATAGCAGTGATAAAAGAACAGATACCCTAAAATAGATACAAAGCTGTCATATCCCGTGTCATTTATTTCCGACTAAATAACTCGACTAGACTTGTTCTGTCTTCATTTAGGCGCACAAAGCAAATGTTCGCTCGAACAGCTCAATTGGAGAGTTGAGATGGAGTGTCCTTCGTCGAATTTTCAATTTATTTGCGACATCGCTCTTGCGGAACATAAAGAATGACATTATTTTGGGGGGCAATGTTGTGAAGGAAATTATTCACCCCCGAAGCGAGGCGATCGCCATCTGGAGCCCCTTGAAATTTGAATCGGGGACATTTATTAAACAGCGAACTCATTGTTCCTTTGATTTCGCGTCAAATTGAAAGATTGAGTATTTCTTCGAGATTAAGCTCGTTTGCTCAGACCCAGACGCGGTTATGTTGGAATTTGCTGTTTAATTGAATAATTTGTCGGGTTTTGAGGAAATTAAGACGATTAGATATACAAACAGCTGTTGTTCGTGCGTACCTACGAACTTCGTCATATTTTAATTAAATTGTGAACAGAGTGAGAGATGCCTCCAGTTAAGAGATATACTTTTATCCTTCGAAAAGAAAAGGTTATGAATGTTAAACTTAACAATGAAATAAACGAAATAACGACCCGAAATAAGCCGCGTAGTTCCCGTAATTTTTCAGCATTAAGCATATGTGTCATTCCAGACTAAATTCTAACTATCAGACTATTTGTTCCCAATTTCAATCCAATCCGTTCGAGTGACAAACATCTAAACATCCAAATTTTCGCATTTATAAAGTGGGTAGAACATTACACTACAATATTTAGTTGATGATGTCAGAGAGTAGGGTATAGATACTTACATTTAGTTTTTCCTTATAAATAGTGTTTTCGATAAACATGCGTTTTATTTTCAAAAAAAAAAAAAATATCTGTCTAAATTAAACAGCGGATCGGGTTTCGAGTCCAATTCGATTTATCGTAATCAACATTACTACTATACAACTAACCACAACTGGTTCAATTTCACTTTAGAAACTGTTGTGTTTAGTATGATTTTACTGGAAATCGTTGAGTGTCTTCATAATTTATTTAAATTTCAAGCAGAAATGTTTAAGAACATGTACTTGATCATAATAATTATAAAGTTATAGTGTTATCTGTTAATCATCATGTTAGTTTCATTCAACCACGAGAAATTACATCGCTCGAAAAATTAGGAGTAGTTCATTTTAATAGCTTCAATAAAACTGTCAACCAGTATTGATACACTCTATAGTAAATACAACTAACAACTACAACTACAATAATACTCTGTAGTATATGTAAATACGATGTAGGTACATGATTAGTACTGTGAATGGAGTTCCATTAGCATAAGCCGATACAATTTAGGTTCTCACATTGTTTGTTCTACTTCTTCACTAAATACAAAACCATCGTGAAATACTAATGAAATTAAAAGACATTACAACCACAATTGAAATACTTGACCCCAAAAATTATATTTCTTTATAATTTGGCAAAGTAATTTTAACATCGGAAAGATACAATTTCTAGGAACAACTCTAATCAATTTGAAAGACGACAGATTGTAATTTCACGAAATCATTTTTACCTTTTTCAATAAGTCGTAATGAGAAAACCTTTCGATACTTCCGTTGATTTTTATTTTAATGAATGTAATGAAAATGTCAATCTACTATTATTATCTTTGCCGTTATAATGATACTTATTGATTAATTTGTAGCGGATTTTGGTATTTAAACATGGAACGTAGAAAGCTTTGAGATCATTTACATAAGAGACAGTAAAGTTATAAAGGCACCTTTATATTGCGAGGCAGATGGTCACTCAGGTAAGCTTAACTTCGCTCAGTACTGAAGAATGAAGACAAGGTTATTCATTGTGTTCTATAAGCATGCAATATATTTTTTAACCGACTTCCAAAAATGAGGAGGTTATCAATTCGACCCGTATGTTTTTAAGCTATTGCATAGCTTTTATCGCGGGCCTGTGGACCGAATTTTAGTGATCGTGCATCTCTTTCTTATGTTCACAAGAAAGAGGGATGGAAGACCGTAACGCCGTCCTCCCCACTCGGTCATTCGACTTTGAATCTTATTTGTATTAGCTTTACAGACTAAGTGCTCTTAGCAGTGTTGCCAACTTAAAGGATTTTCCGTGATATTTTTTAAGGTAAATTTCACTCTTCAAAATAAAAGCAATTCCGAAAATTTTTTAACATCCTTATTGCTTATGTTGATAAAAATGCATGCAACATGCAATAGCTTTACCGCGGCAGTCCCCGAGTGCCACACTTCTTTTTTTTGTATGTATGTTACTCGATAGCACCACCAATTGTGAACCAATGTCGATGGTTCTTGTTTTGTTTGGTAGACCATAGTTCAGAGGTAGTCCCATACCTATATATTTTATCGAAACCAGTGAAGTGGTTTTTGAAATATGAACAAAAAAACAACTAAAATTTACCTCGACTACATAGTGATTGCTTCATCCGTCTGTCACGAAGATGGTGATCTCAAGAACGGCTATAGCTAGACAGTGGAAATTTTCACAGATTATGTACTTCTATTGCCGTTATAACAACAAATACTACAAATAAAACAAAATAAATATTTAAAGAGGGCTGCCATTCAACAAACTTGATTACATCTTTGTCGATTACCAACCATTAGTACAGCCCACGCAAACTAATAAAGAAAAAAATAAAAAAAATTGTTTAACCCCCGACTACCTCGGATCTCGGATTATATGTATAACGTTCTACTAGTCAAGCCCTTTCATTTGATACCCATATTAAGGGAGTTGTGAACAAAGAATGTATTTCGCTATTTGTGGTAGCGGCCATCTTGGGTTTGAATTTGTCATAGTGCAAAGTACTCTATTAGTCAAGCCCTTTCATTTGATACCCATATTTTGAGGTAGTAGTAAAAAAAGTAATACAATTCGCCATTTTGTGGTGGCGGCCATCTTGGATTTGAAATTTGTTATAGTGTATAGTGTTTTACTAGTTAAGTCCTTTCATTTGATACCCATATTGAGGTAGGTTGTGAAGAAATATTTTGTCCGCCATTTTGTGGAGGCCGCCATTTTGAATCGATATTAACCAAACATAACTAAGAACATTCGCACGGGTATTAAACCTTCAAATAAAAAAACCGCATTGAAATCTATCCATCCGTTTGAGCTCTACGGTGCCACAGACAGACACACACAGACAGACAGACATACAGACAGATAGACATACAGACATCAACGTCAAACTTATAACACCCTTTTTTTTAGTCGGGGGTTAAAAATAACACGCGCTGTGACTTATTACTTAGAATCATCTGGATCTCAAGCTGGGTAATAAAAGCTTCCACCTCGTTTGGACAATTTAATTGAAGGCTTGGATATTATACTTTTTAACCCCCGACCAAAAAAATGGCTGTGTGTCTGTCTGTGGTAGCGTAGTGACGAGTGTAGAGCTCAAACGGATGGGCCGATTGCGCTGCGGTTTTTTTTATTTGAAGGTTAAGTAATTTTCGTGCAGATGTTCTTAGCTATGTTTGGTTAATATCGATTCAAGATGACCGCCTCCACAAAATGGCGGACAAAATATATCTTCACAACCTAACATCAACACAACCCCATATTGAGGCATATTGAGGCCATATTGAGGGGCATCAAATGAAATGGCAAGACTAGCACGTTACTATAACAACTCCAAATCCAAGATGGCCGCCACCACAAAATGGCGAATTACGTTAATTTTCACTACTACCTCAATATGGGTATCAAATAAAAGGGCTTCACTAGTAAAATGTTATACAGATTACAAATCTGAAGTAGTCGGGTCGAGTACCCGGGTAGCTAAATCCAAAAATTTTAATTTTTTTAAAACCGTTTAACTAAAAACATTTTTATTTACTAAACTGAACGGAATGCAGTAATATTTGCCAATTACTGCTTGGCAGTATAATAACAGGAAAACGGTGGTATCTCCGCGGGTGAACTCAGCAAAGAGTTAAATCACTACAAATTTTAATTATTTTAAATTCAATCAATCAAAAAAGTGTTTGCTTCACACATTACTACCTACATAGCTAATACAATTGAGCGAAAAAAGTGTGTGCTAAGAAACTGCAGTGCAGCCGAGTCCTAAGCATACCGGGGCGCGTTATTGTAACGGTTTTTCCCGAACCGTAATAAAACGTTTCACATGTCGGCCACAGAGCTGCGGCCGCGTGCGGCCGGCGTGAACCTAAATTGATGGGTCTCTCCATTGGCAATGTAATGGTCCTTCAAAACGAACGGACCCTGGCCAGTAAGTGAAATTCACGATTGATTAACTTTTACTCGAGGTCCAGCAGTGTTTTAGTGAAAGTAAGCTCAAAGCGCCGACCATAAAGAAGGTAGCAGCAGGCACAAGCCGTTGCTATTTTTAGCAGAAACTGTAGCAAGAAAATGTTCTGCAATACGTCATGTAAGTTTGGGCTCATTTTAGTTTTTTGTTCGACTTGAACTACAGAAATAAATTAACAGATATTGGGGGAAACTTTTTTTGTGATGGAAATTTACGCAGCGTCCGTCGACTACTGAATAAAATCCCCACAGGTTTCTCCAGCATAGCTTGGAGTCAGGGCATTATACCAACCGACCGGACGATCTCTTGCTCTTGACCTAGACCCTGACATTGCCAGCGCCTTTACGAGCCCGCCTCGCGGCGACATAGTGGTGTTTTCTTACACAACACCGTCTACCCCCAGACTACCGTCTACATAGCCGCTAGACTTACTGATACAGTTTTTTTTATTTGAATTTAGCAACTCCACCGACTTCGGGGTTGACCGGTGACCGGTGACCTTTGTCATTTTTTTTTACACGAATCTTAGATTAGGAGAAGAAAAGTAAATAGGGGAGAGCAGGGAATATTTTCATTGTAATTCTAGGCTCTTTTATTTTCTAAGTCGCCTCCTCCCGGCTCAGTGGCTCCACCTTGAATGTATTTAATCTTCAAAAAAATAAATACTTATACAGTTGTAAATACTTAATTATTATATAGCAGCACGCCGCGATTATCCGCACTGTTCCCGACCCTGTTATTTTCCCGAGATAAAATGTGTCTTATGTCTATGTGTTTTTGTGCCTATGTGTCTTTCCTAAACATTACCTACCTATTTAGAACATAGTTAGACTATAATCTATGTTCTAAGTTTTAGCCCAATCCGTTCATACGTAACGATGTGATTGAGGAAATAGGCCAGTAAAAATAGACTTCTTTAGTACATCTTATCTTATACCTTTAAACGAGCAATTCTTATAGGTATATATGTATATATATATAGAATCTGAATCTCGGAAACGGCTCGAACGATTTTCATGAAATTATCTATACAGGGGGTTTCGGGGACGCTAAATCGATCTAGCTCGGTTTTATTTAAGAAAAACGCCGTTTTATGCATGTATTTAGACAGTGAAAAACTGTTACATATAGATTAGAATGCGACGGTAAATTTCGCGACGCCGCGCGACAGTATATTAGCTCAGTCGGGAAGATGGGCGGTTTTATATGGTAGGTCCGGGTTCGGATCCAACCAGCCACCTTTCTTTTTTCAAGTATTTTTTTTTTGAGAAAATCAGTATTTATCTAAGAACCAAGCTAAGCTCGGTCCCCCAAGTACTATTATTAAATGGTCCATAAATAGTAAACAGTAAGTTTTACCAAAAAGTTTACTGTCAACAAAAGCAAAATTTTATTCTCTACAATAACGATCTCGACAATTATTGCCATAAAGTGCATAGTTTCCGATATACCAAAACGCTTTTTCAAGATGGCGCTTGAGGCTCCACCTGGATCTGTAACCAATTTGTCATTTTATGCTCAGTGATTCTTAACCTTATACAAAAAATAATGCATCGGAAATTTAATGCAAAGTTAAATTCTCTTTTTACTCGTCTAAATCCTCCAAATATCCAAACATTTACATTTATAACATTAGCAGGATAGAACTTTTATCGAGATAAATATAGAAATTTAACAAATATTTATACTCATGACACAAGCTCATATAATTTGTTCGTGGTTGGATACGAACCAACTACTTACGGCTTTTGCAGTCAGACTAAGTAACAAGCCACTATGCCAGCCATAAATTTATATAGAATACTTTGTTTTCTTTTTTGAGACGAGCCTATTGGGTCACTTGATTTTCAATCATAAGGTCAGAGGGTTGTTTCTTATTCAATACTTGAACCTCTATACATTATCTGAAGGTTTCATGAACAATTTTATCATTTCAATTGAAATTTCATTTGTTTTTTGGTAGAAATCAACATTATTACATATTAAGTAGTAAGATCCACTAGTTACCTTCTCGAAAACATACTAAAAGTTTGCATTAGCGGCGTCTTACGCGAAAATTAATAAAATCTCAGACGTCTACCCTAAAGAGGAGATGGCAGTCCACTACAATGAAGACACATTAAAATTTTAAATTAGAGAGACTGCTGGTACCGCGTGGAGCACGCTGAGACCTTGGACATAGAAAAAACGCTTCAGAAGAGTAACTGAAAACAATTTGTTAAGCATATCATTCTTGACAATCTGACTATTAGTAAAATGTGAAAGCTTAGAGGTTCTATGCTCACGTTGGAACGGGTGAACGAATTGGGTTGAAATTTAAAACACAGTTGGATTATAGTCTGAAATACTGTGACCAATTCGGTCATCATTTGCAAAATCAAACAATTTCTAAAGAGCAACAACATCAATCACAGATACATTTAAAGAATTAAAATTTATAATACTGTAACTATCTCCGATATTATACTATTATAATGAAGAATGTTTGAAATAAATATAAGACGTTTAGTCTTACATCAAGTCTAACGGAAGGATCGCCTATTTCAGCACATTTTGGATTACCGAACAATTGTGAACCAAAGAGAACGGCCAAATTTAAGCCTATTTTGTGATAAAAGGCTGGAACGGAGAATTCTCTACATTTTCCATAGAGCAGAAAGTTACTTACATTTAAGTATTTTCTGTGACTCGAGTGTCTCATGATGTCATTGAGCCAGTGTTGTTGCTCTCGCTTCTTGCTTATTTACACCTTATTTACATTTTAAAGTACGACGTAGTTTCATTTACATATAACAGTACATAGTAATTTAAAAAAATGGAGGTCACTGTACCCTAATTTTTTTGTTATTTGATCATTTTAATAGTTCAAAGGGAAAAGTTTGTGTGTTTCTAGGTGTGTGTGTTTATCCTTATGTATCTGTTTAAGACTAATTTTATATTTTTATCCTGTTAGATAGAGGTGATGGTTCTGTGAGATACACTTTACGAAATTATTAATTGGGGTGAAACGTATTTGACAAAAACAAATTACTGGGGAAAACTGTTAAACCAAGGATCAAACTACTTTACTACTAAACTTTTTACTTTCATTAGTTTACACTTGACCTCCACCTCCTCCTTCTCCTAAGCTTCTATGTAGTACTCCTAATTGTAGCCCCGTCATCCATTACTCATATCTTCTTCACCATCCTACGGTTGCCTGGAAGAAATCGCTGTTACGTCACCCATTGTTACTTTGTTTTAAGGTGTTTCTGTATTTTGTTTTATTATTTAAGTACAATAAAGAGTTAATCTATCTATCTATCTCCTACGACTTTCTAAGGGCGTGTTATGTGTGTGTGAATTGTCCACCAATATTTATTTATTTATTATTTATTTACTAAATGCAACATTGTATAAAATAACTTAAATGTATGTACTTCTTTTCTACCATTGCCTTAATTATTAGATTGCTTATGAATCAAAAGCGTATCTTGAAGAGATCGCTTTTAACGATCACTTTATGTGTTCATAATGTGTTGTTATTTAAGTTACTTATTGTAAAAAAAATGTAGTGACAATAAAGCATTCTTTTATTGTATGTACCTATGGTATATTTATGGAAAAAAAATCCAAGGAAAAAGTTCTGAATACACGAATAAAAAAAACTAAATTGAAAGCTTAACATTACAGTTTTATCATAGTAATAGCATAAAAGTAAATATTTAGATATTTGGATGTTTAGATCTTTGTTCCTCAATCATGTCGTAACGAATGAACGGATCGGGTTGAAATTTGGAAAATAGATAGATTATATATACTCTAGAAGAACTAAGGCTTATTTTGTATCCCGGGACAATGACGGGAATGGAACGCGGGTAGAACTGCGGGGCGTTGCTAGTAAAAGATAAAGGGACAAACAAGACATGCCTGGTGCTTAACAACACAGATGTCTGCGCCCAACAGCACCACGTATATATTTGAACATGAAGAGTTCAAATCGCTTCTTGGCACCATTCTGCACTCGCTACCCGGAGTTATAAGGTGATGATGACCTGTTTGCTTTTTAAAGAATACAGGCAAACAAACAAAAATGCTTACAACAGTACGCCATAAGAAATTTGGGTTTAGATTATATTATTATTGTTATGAGTTTTTTGCGTCCAGTTTTGTGTAGCATCGAGGAAATTACTGATATTGTTTAAATAAATGTGTCTTTCTAAAGACAACATCATCTTTGCAATATGGTTGCAATGGCCGCTATAGAGGATTGAGATATCAGTTAATTAGGTCCGAGTAATTGACTGGTTTTTATGATAATTTAATTAAACTAAAAAAAATTGGTTGCCTGTAAAGTCGGTATACGGGCGAAAGTTTTACGTGACAACGACTTTGAGTGGTAAAATAATTTTACGGAAGGGACGCGTGCCTTTCACTTTTTATGTCTGTCTCTCTCGGTCTTAGGCGGGCTAACCATGCCCGAGTGGAAGGGACGCGTGCCTCTCACTCGCTCTCGTTGTGAGCGCATAACGTGAGCGGAGCGTAACGCAGTTTCTTGAAGTGTCACCCGGCAAACCAATTTATAAGACGTTATCACGTCAAAAAAAAGTTTATAAAACTGTATACCAAAAGTTATATATTTCAGGAGTATCATAACTGACGCGCGTAACCCGTAGATATGAAATGGAGAACTTAACAAACTCCCAGATAAAAATAACAGAGAAAGTAAATTATCATCCCAAAGTGACATGTTATTCAATTACTTAACATATTTGTTAAGTCAACTCAGTGCACAAGGTACTGATAAAATCTCACCCTCGACTGGTACGCGTTTAATTTAAAAAAGGCCTACGAGACGAATTTTTATCTTCGTTGTATGAAAACTCAGGTCGAGGGCTCACATGGGAGCTACACGGGCCGTAAACAGGAGGCCGTGACTCGATGAGCTTTTGAAATTTATGCACAAACATTTATCGTGTGCTTTTCGCCGGAACGAAAACAGCAGTAGAGTGTTGAAACAGTACGGTAGACATACTGATTAATAAAATGATACTGATTGTTGCAGCTACGTTCAAATTGTTGGCTTATTTTTAATAAAATGGTATTGGACATGTTTGTCGTAAATCCGTCAATTCTTAAATATATCTCATAAATAAATAATATAAATAAAAATATAATTTCAGCTCTAAATTGTCCTAAACATTGATTTGAAAACTGCAAAAAATATGCAATTGACTTGATAGAAAGCATGTTACTACAATAATTTAGCAGTACATATTTTTTAATTTTATTTGATCATCTCTCATACAACGCCATTTAATCCAAAATTAAGTTTAGCTTGTACTTTAGGAGCCAGATAGCTGATAGAATCCTTATATAATTTGTAAGTACATACGTACTATACATAGGAAAACTCAGACGCAGAACAAATATTTGTATTCAATACACAAAATGTGGCCTGGCAATCGAACCCACCCATGGCAGCGCAGGCAAACTAAGCCACTAGCCCAGTAAATGGTATTAATGCTACAAAAAAGTAGTAAAGAAGAGAGTGAATTGTATTCTTTTATGTAAGCACACTATTTTAGACTTAAACGTCGCTGTACTTCCGGCGTGATAGGAGTCGAGCTCAACCCTAAATTTTTACAAAAATATACTACGTTTCAAACTTGTTTATCCAAAGGTTTGCTACGTTTTCGATCAGGTAAAGTGTCACTAATACACAAAGTTTATAAAGTATCGTAAAATTGCTATCGTTTGGGAACTTCAAAGTAAAACTTTTATATATGTAAGTGCTACCCATACCACTAATTTTGTATACACAATGTATTGGCACTTTTGCGAGTCATTTCCTTTGTGTAGCGAGGACTTTATCCTACGAAACACAGATAAAGAGATGCCCTAAGTATGACACCGAGTGTAGTAAATGAAAACTAGAAACTTTGAACTCTTTTGATACCTAATACATAATTTGTTTTAATTCCGTTCTGTATGGTTGCAATGGCGTCACAAGACCACTCAAATTCTTCCAAACTAATGACATCCAACTCTATCTATAATATCTATATTCTCTACTTCAATAATATATGGCGAAAAAGTTTATTTGTTTGAACGCGATAATCTCAGGAACTACTGGACCAATTTCAAATATTTTTTCACCGTTAGATATGTACGTGATCCCTAAGTCCTTATATGTACCACGAGCAAAGCCGGGACTGACTGACTTTGTGTAGAATTTCTAATTAGCTAAGTATAGTAATAGATTCTTCTTATATATGCCAAAAATGCCACAAAATCATATTATCACCTTTCAAAGTGTCCCAATAAAAGCGTCGAAGGATGACATGGGTCGGGTATGATCGGCCGTCCTCAAGCGGCGTACTTTGGAACAGATATCACGTTGGCTACTTTTGATAACATTTTGTGGATAAGTATAGCACAATCCTATTTATTTAAAACTATATTTGTGTTTAATTTTCGCGACTTAAACGTATAGTAAAAATATTGTACATGACTAAATAAATGGTTTTAATTATATCCCGATGCTCCGGCCGTGTTGCTACATCCGTAGTCGTAAGATTTTATTCGTAGTCCAAAAAAAATATTATTAGATCTGTATTAAATAAGTAAATATGAATCTCCAAGGGGCCTAAACATGACCAACGATATCTTGCTATTCTCTGTTTTAGACAAATAAATTAGGTTACTTAAAACCCATGCATTTTCGTTTTGCATACAAATGGGACAGACTGATAAATTATACAAAATGTTATATTTTTATCACCTTTTATAGCATAATGATAAATAGCCTACTGCATTTCTCATATAGAAAGCGTCAATTGAGGGCTATATGAAGCATGATCTCTACATCTCTACATGATCTAGGTACGTGCTGGTGTTTCCTTTCACCAAATTTGATTTGAAAGCATCACGATCTTTTCTTTCTACAAATTTGCTTTGAAACATTCTTGTCACGCTTTCATTCAACGATTATAAATGCCAGGCCTATTTTATAAGTATTTCAAAAACCCTAACAATAAACTTTATATTTTTTATCGAAACACACTATCTATCATTTAGCTGTATTATCGATAAAGACCAATAAGGTGGAATTGACATGGAGTTTGTCGAAGTGAAACCGATTCACTGAGATATCACAATCTATAAGATGGAATTCGTAAATGCTCTCGAGTTATACCTATAATGTTCAGGTATTAGGTTCATTTTTATATAACTTTTCCAGTTGTATACTATTTCATGTTGTCATTGTACAGTTTTCATGTTGTTAAACTTAGAATATGGATTTTAAGCTTTGTTTTTTAGACCCCGACCAAAAAGAGGGGTGTATATGTTTGTTGTCGATATCTGTCTGTCTGTGGCATTATAGCTCTCAAATGTATGGACCGATATCGATACGGTTTTTTTTCGAAAACTAGTTTTGTTGCGGTGTTTCTTAGATTCAAAATTTCATACGAATAAAATATTTTTCATTTTCATGACGGATAAAATATTTTTGCACAACCTCTATCAATATGGGTATCAAATGAAAAGGCTTGACTACTAGAATACTATTCACTATTATAAATAAGAAATCCAAGATAGCCGCTACTACAAAAACAGCGAATATTTTTTTGATTTTTTTACAACTCCTTCAATATTGGTGGCTATCAAATGATAGGGTTTTAGTAGTAGCATACTATAATACATTTCAAATCCATGGAAGTCAGAGGTTAAATATTTTATTAAATTTAATTTTAATAAAACATGGCTCATTTCTTTCATGAAAATAAATTTGTCTGAAATTATATGTATATCTAATCAAACTTAAATATGCGATACATTAACATCAAGGAAAATCACGACTAAGTTGTGCTTATACAAATTTGGAGTTAAAATAATTTTGTTCTAAATTTATTAGTTCTTAATTCGTTCACAAATATATATAATTGTTATATATATATATCTTTAAACAATTCGATAAAGTTTTGGTCTAGTTACCCAAAACATTGTATTTCTCGTCAAAGTTTGTTTCATATGAAAACATTAGTTGTTATTAAGATAAATGTTCCGATATCTTTCCTTTTAATTCAGTATGCAATTTAAAGAAAACAAGCTTAAAGTTTATCTTTAAATATGTTTTTTTCGTCTTAAATATGATTTACTTGTTTACGTAACGAAATCTTCAGTGATTCTTTTTTTTCATTTCTTTGAAGGTACACGTGTCTTTTTATTTGTCCTTGGTCCTAAATTAGTATTCACTTGGTTATTTGTATGGTCTACAGGCCTTTCTACAGCTTAAATAAATCTGCTTTGGTTTGGCTGTCTCTACAATTTCAAGCGGTAAGAAAAGAGAGAACTACGTCAAAGCTTAGACAGTTGAAGTTGGCCAGTAGACCCTGTGAACTAAGTTCATCGAACCGAAATTCTTTCGCATAATGTTGTGTAATTACAGAGTTATATAAAAATTAAGAAAAAAAATGAAATTAGAATAGTAGTTCTACTTTCGTTTGATATAACATAGAATGATAGAACAAGCAGAACGTTTGAGGGTCGGTAACACGCCTTCCCAAAGCAGTACGCAGCTACTTGAATATATAAAGTCGAAATTACTGCCTAGCACTGTACTACACTCGTCCCCGAGAAACATAACATGATTCATCTCCTTGCCCTATGGAAAACTTATATTTTCAAACCACAACGCAGTAATGAATGCATGTTACTGCTTACTAATACTACGTCAGCTCTTATTCAAACCGACTCGACAAAGTTTCTAGGCAAGCTTCAAGATATTGTTTGGCGTAGTAAAGCGCTGTTCTGTGTAATTTAGAAAACATTTTCAACTAAATCAATTTATCCAAAGCGTTTTAAGATATTAATACTCATTTAGTTGAGGACAATCCGCTTTGATCTAGAAATACTTTACGCTTACTTACTTTAGCGCAGAGTGAACTGAATCAGTATCAAACAGAATTTTAGAACTTAACAAATAATTCAATATGTCATCCAATCCAGTATAGCACTGACTCGAAAGCATCGCTTTGACGCTTTTACTCCAAAACTTACCTACATCACATTTTCTCCAGATTTTTATTTTTCCACTCAAGATTCAGGCCTGCTATAGAACGCTATGCTAGACTACCTATTCGAAGCTCAACTTTGGCGAAAAGGTTTGCAATAACCGGTATCTTACCTACCAGAATACCTATAAAACCTTGACAAGCCTGAAAGGGTCTCCGATATGGATATCGGAGGGACTCAAACTAGGACATTCGACGGTATAGAACTTGGTAAAGAAAGAATAGGACGTCTTGGACACTGACTTGAGGATGTAGCTCTGAAAAAAATGTATTTTTTATAGGTAAGCCTTCATTAAACTAAGTTACAACTAAAATAATGAACCTGCAAATTAAGTTATTGTTATTCAATATTTTAATCCCTTTTCATTTTATTGAATATAAAATTTAATAAGTCATTAAACTACGAGTACTCACAGTAACCTGTAGCAATATTTAGTAAGGTCCCATTTTCTATATTATGTGTGCAATATTTATACTAAGGAAGACGGTAATTAACATAACGTTCCATAATATAAGCTGCCTACCTTCTCCCTCAAGGAAGCCATAATCCACCACGCTGGCCCAGTGCGAATTGGCGGATGACACAAGACCTCGAACGGTTCTAGGTACATGTTTCCTCACGATGTTTTCCTTCACCGTTTTATGTTTTGACTTCGAAAAGACAGTGGTGCGTGGATTTGAATCCTAGGACTCCGGATCGGCAGTCGCTGTTATCCAGACTAGACCAGCTGTAACTTTTTTAAATACAATAAATGAAACACTAACAATCGAAACAATAATATTTGTATGTGATTTGATGTTGACATTATTATTATTCACGTATTTATTTCTTTTCTTAAGCCTAAGTTTTTACAATATTGATATATAAAACAACATAAAAACATTATAAAAACTTAAACCTAGTTTGCCGCCAGCAGCGGGGCAGGGCCCAAGCTACCGGTGGTTAGGGCTGCAGAGTGAGGAACCTCCTGACGATGCGCGCTGTGTCAAGGATGACCGCCTTCTGCATCTGACCCTTGATCCAACCATCTAGCGAAAGTCTCTTGAGATGTTGGTCGAGACTTTTCGCTATAAGGCCGTTTGCCGACACGACTATGGGGACTATGATCGTGGAATCAACATTCCACATGGCGGTAACCTCGTGAGCCAAGATGTTGACATTTATTATTATCATCCTTGAAAATCAAGACAAAAGTGAAGTGAATAATTAATCGAATAAGATCGTATGAAAAAAGGGAACGGGAACAAATTACAGATCAAAGACATCAAATAACAACATTGTGACATCGTGAATCCACAATAAAACCAAACATCAACCCCAAATTACGTCATGACCACCAAATCAAAATTGCAAATCAGTCTAGGAGAAATATTCATGGAATATTTATAGTCAATTGGCCGCATTGAGACATTCGGAATTATTGGTCATAAATCTTTCTAATATTTTCATTAATACAGTAAATGTGGAAGTTCGGAAGTCTTTATTGTCACAGAATATGTTAGTCATTATACATACAATGAGACAAGTATATAATATCTTTGAATGTTTCTTAAATATTACAAAAAAATCGATGAAACAAGACATAAATTATTATGCTATTAGTTGACATCATTGAGGACAAATAACTAAAGTATAGAGTGCTAACACCACACTAGACGCTCAGTGCGCGTCGTAGGCAGATGATGTATAGCTACATAGATATCTACGTAGGGGATTACTAGGGATGGGCATGCGGGTAACGCAAAATCATTTTGTTGGTAATTGATGCAGGTTCAGCGCGGTACAAACATCTATAAATATAATTATTTCGTGCGATAACATCTAAATATAAGTACCTAGGTATTTTAGTTTTATAGAGTTAGTGCCCGTGCAGGTTTAAGTTTTTCTACATGCAACTTACACTTGTACAATATTAATATGTAAATATTTCACATAAAATGTGCATGATTGGACTTGTATGTCAATAAAAAGCTGGTATTTCTCAAATTATTTTTTAGTTTAGTTTTACTTAAAATATAAGGAGCTTAGGATATGAACTTACAAACCATTAATTGGATTATAATGCCTATATTTGGCAATTATTACCGAAAAATGGCGTAAATAATTATTTCGTGCAATTAGTAGTTATTAGTATTACAATTCAATCATATTATCTATTTATAAAAATAAACAATGAAATTTTTATACAAATCAAATAATAATATTATGTTACATTAATTAAATATTACTTGTCATTTTTACTGACCGCTAAAAAGCGTAAACTTGTTAAAAAGCTGTCTTTTAGTTTTTGTGACATTTGACTTTCGAACTAAATATTTGACGCGTATTTCAATGTATTTTTGAATCACCGTTCTAAGCAAATGCAGTAAATGATTGCTGCATGGTTCTTGTTCAAAAAAAGGAATAATGTTCTGTGTTTTGCGTAGGTTTGTCCTTAAAAGATTTTATACTAAATTTGTAGGACCCTGTATTTTCCTTGCAAAAGTGTACCTCTCATTGTCATTTTTTTAAATTGAATTTTACAATATTCTACACCTACTAAAATCTTCGAAATCAATTTAACTGTTAAGACGTGATATCGTAACATTACATAATATTATGTACTTCCAGTTTACTCTATAATACTTTCGCATTTAAACAAATTGAAAGTATATCGTACAAAACTTACTATAAAATTATTTATTAAAATATTACAACATTTTGAGCATTAAAGTTACAAAAATCTGTTATAATATGTAGTTTTTCTAGCCAACATTAGATCACGTCCCATCTCTAAATCACGCGGCGGGAGCACGGTGCGAGGGCGGTCCTGCGCGTACCCGCCTCCCGAACGTCTCCTTCACCCCGCGATTCCGTATTAGTTTTCAATAGTTTTTATAAAAATAAGTAAAATAATCGTCTTACCGATTAAATGTGATACTGGATTTCAATTTTGTGCGTTTTCTAGTATCGTTTTTGCAAGATTGAACTGCACATTTCACCGTTTTAATAACAATATTTGAAAAAATTCCCTCAAGAAACGCACTTTACTAGTGATCGCGTACGACTACAGGCGCTCGCGGCGGGAACGTCGTTTTGTTCTCACCCGTGCCTACTGTTCCCACTTCATTGTGCGTGCTCTATAGTACTTATATGTACTCAATGGTTGACATACAAATGTTAAACGTTGTAACTGCTCTTTGGCTATCATATCCTAAACGGGTCAATCTAAGGTTACGCAATGAAAATACCTATAATTTTCTTAGAAAAGAAAATAATTTAAAGTCACTAGGACTTCAAACGAACTCAAAAAGGCAAAATTGTATTTTCTACTTTTTATGAAACGGTGAATATTATGATTTCATCAAACTGTACAAAAAGGGCATGTAGTTTAAATTTGTAGTTAAGTAGTAGTAAAGAAACGTTGGCGGCAGTTACCGTTTATTTTTATTATATCAGCTTATTTAAATGAACTTACTTTGTTGAGCTTTGTTAAAAAAACTTGCTTTGTATTAATTTATCCAATCTGTAAAAGAATAAAGAAAAAATCTCAAAGAGAGACAGAGTGGCGTGATTGTGAGGGTTTTCGGATCGATTCTGGAATATTTCTTGAAGACAAGATAAAAAACGTGTAAAACGAACAGAAACAGCTAGTCCAATAAATACATGATGTGATCTTAAACACAAAAGACACAGGTTATAAACAGCATTAGTACTTGTAAAAATGGAGGCAGTAGGTACATTAGATCGGTTGGAATGACCGCATCTTTATCGCTCAATAACAGAGAAACGGTCATTTATTTGCAGTCAGTACATAACCTAACGAGATTTTACCTCTTTATGTCCCAAATACTCTGCTATTTTTTTAAGTAATAGTTTTGTGACTATTAAAAAGAAACATTAAATAAAATAAAAATAAAATAAATAGCGGTGGACATTTCACACACAACACCATCTGACCCCAAACTAAGCCAAGCTTGTATTAGGGAAGCCAGATAGCTGTTATTGCCACATTAGTGTGACAAGTTTGATTAAACTTAAATGTAATTAATATACATTGATCTTGACTACTGTAACCCGATAGTGACTAGGTATAACATATCGGAAAATAAACACATTACCACTCCTTTGCGTCGCGCAGTCGTGTAAAAATACGAACAGAGGCTGCTAGGCATATTTCTTTCACGCATTTTTGGTGTTGAAGATTGTTGATTAAAGATTGCCTACTGTATTTTAGTGAGGAATTTTATAAAAGCCATTAGGAGTAAAGCTGGAGTTTACGAACTGCGAATTCCACTCATTTCCTTTTTATTTCGTTTGGTTATTCGATTGATTGGAAAGTCGGTGACTGTTAGAAAAAAATTGCTTTAAGTATTTTAGTTTTATACTTGCCACAATTCAAAATCAGATGTTACTATACGATATGTTAAATACCAAACTTTGTTTTTCTTTTGTTTAAGTATGCTGGTGTTCAATATTTATTTTCATTGGAAAAAACCCGACTTCAATTTAAAATTGAATTCGGACTTTCGGAGTCGACAAAATTTCATAAGTACCCATCACTAAGTCACGGAGGTAATAATATGAAAGTTAATTTTAGTTTTATGTTAAGGTTTCAAAAACCATAACACAGATTTCGATAAAAAATATTCAGGACCACCTCTATACTATCAACTATCACACAAAAAAACTAGCAAAATTTATTTACAATCGACAAAGCTATCGCGTAACAATAATATCAAAAATCAAACATACAATCTAATTGAGAACCTCCTCCTCGTCTGAAGTCGGTTAAAAGTAGACTGACTTGTTACACATAATATATGTTACAAAATATGAATATAAAATATTTCATCCTATGTGGTGAAATTATTCTTATGGTTGTATCTATCTGTTGACTTTTCTATACAACACTGTAATGTACTTAAGGGCGCAGGAAAGGCCCATGTCAGTAAACATAATTTCATACGGCGTGTGGGTTACAAAGGTAGATTAAAATATAACAAAATTATAGCGATTCGTCCCAAACGTGGTGCGCTAACGGCCCCCCAATTGACATGTCCTGTCAAAAATTCCCGCCTCGCTACCATAGACACGACGCTTCGCTAGTGACGTCACATATCGTCACTTCTTGGTGTTACCATTTTCTGATACGCGCCGACATACTTATTTTTATTTTCTATACATAAATAAATTTAAAATTTGACCAATCGATCAAGCAAGAAATAAACAAACAATTGTTATTAATCACGCCATTGTTTTGAAACCGTCGTTAGCTGTCTTTTACTCTTTTAAAAGTAAGAAATATTTTTACTTTCAAATTTGATTCTCTCTCATTTTTTTTAAATAAAGTGTGACGCGACGAGCAGGACATGTGCCTGATGGTTAGCAACATGCCTGTCACATAACAGTTTGTACTATCCTAAATGATTTTTTTAAGTATAAAAATTAATTCCAATTAGTATTTCATTCTTAAAGTAAATAATTTTAATTAAAACCACCGCCTTGTTAAATCTAATTGACCTGTCTTACTTGTGCCATGTTTCCGACACAGTTACTTAATAAATTGCACGAACGAGTTTGTTCGTGCAAAACTATAGTTTCCGAACTGAAGCGGACGCAAGTAAATAGATCAAGGGTATATTGCACCTCTACAGCTTAATATATCAGACGAGGCTATCCAATATTGAGTAACAAATAGTATCAGTATAGGTAGTGTTAGTTTACGAGTAAGTAGCGGAAATGCTATCTTTTCCGTATGGTGTTAAGAACCGTAGATAAGATACAAGCCGACTTCCTGCAGCTGTGTTTTGTACTATACAGTATAGATAGTAATGTCTTTGTTACTTTTGTATAAATTTGTATAGTGAAAGTAAATTGATGTAGTAATATTGAAGGTGTTCGTAATACACAATACAAATTCCACTAAATAATGATACTAGCTTATGACTTATTATAATGGACTAAAATGATAATAGTTGTGGTAGTCCAACCATGAGATTATTTTAAATTGAAACTTGAGATTTTAGCTTCAGAGTTTAGTTTTACGTCTCGTCTACATCTCTGGGAACCTTTTTATGTTTAGAAGTTTAGATGTGATAATTTGATTATTATATTGTCTTTAATTGTGAAAAAAAATTTTTTTTTTCTGACATTCAGTAACCTGCACTAAACCAATTCGATGGGGTATTACTTTAAATATGTCCTTGTAATAGACAAAATGTTGGATCAACGAACTGGAAATACGAAATAAAAAGTAATCCACAAAATAATAGGATAGTTTACGATAAGAAATAAAAATGGCATTAAGAAAAATAAAATTAATATTTTTTTTAGAACTTGACCGCTGACTCGCCTGATTATGCGCTCTCCAATAGAGCACCCAGAAGACGGATTCAATGTTTATTTAATAATTATATATTGAAAATATTTGGTATATACTCAATATACGTATTACTTAAACATAACTGCATGTATACGAAGCGTATGCAGTGGCGTAACACTCATAACCAAAGAGTTTACTATATTTTATCTAAGGTCATAACAGTTGGCCCCACCCGCGGCTATACTCAATGACATTTTAGATCAAAAACACTACTGCAATAAAATATTTTTATCTTCAAAGCTCTAACCAATATCCTAGAGATATCGCCCCATATATCACATTTCGCCAACTCAGTGAGAGCAGTGAAAGCCAAACTCCCAGATAAAGCTACTGTAACTACTGGGTTTACTCGCTGTAAGAGATTAAAGGCCAATACACTTTCTCGGCGATAAGAAACCGACCGTAATAAGAGCTGGCTTGTTCTTTAAGAATGGTAGAAATGTTCTGAAGTCGGTTCTTGCTATAAAATAAGTTGGTAAGTTTATTGCTGGTGCAAATAATAGAAATGCATTTTATGATTTATTTTGAGCGTTAGTATTATCATAACGTGGTATTTTATACGATAAACAAGGCTGGTTAGTTTAAAGAAAAATATAACTTAGTTAATCGCAGTAGGTCATTTCAAACTACCGGCTTTCCAGTTTAGTTTCCTGTATAGATGTTATAGCACAACCACTCTGATCTAGATCCCTTCATCACTAGGTTGCTGTTCATGTGCCTATCTGGTATTTTGTCACTACCACAGTAGCAAGCATATATCGACTGCCAAATTAAGTAGCCGTATCTCGTACAAGTTTGGTGGCACATATTTGCATGTTGTGAAATAATGACACAGGCACTCGGACTCAGGTCGACCTGGTCATGTAATAGCCATCAGCCTATAAAAATTAATGTGTATAATATGCATGAATGCACCTACTATGAATGAAGTATGCATACTACCTATATGGGGCTTTTTTAAAATAAATATTAAACTATCCTATTGAAGGTGAAAAATCCATATGACACTAACAGTAGTGGAGCTTGGTAGTGCAGTGGGGAAAAAGGGTTATAGATCACCACTTGACCGCCATCTACATTACAGCGAGGAGTACAGAATGCGGAATTTATCTGAATCTGATTGTCTATTGTTATGACACAAGGTGATGATGATGATGCATTTTACCTCTAATGAACCAAGCACGCTTTAAGTTTGTTGGTTTTTGCTGTGCAAAATGTTATACTCACACATAAAAAACAGGTACAAAGTTTTTGCTTGACGTTTTAATATGTAGATAACCAAATAAATTATCATAGTTCATTAGAGGTAAAATGCATGATCAACCTTGTGTTAACAATACCCAACTTCTACCAAGTTTAGTTACCGTATCTTACAAAAGCTTGTTGATTCATCGTTGCATGTCGCGACACAATAACACAACCACTTTGATCCAGACACGCTTCAACGAATAATTTGATATTTTCTGTAAGAATAATATCATCTTGTTCATAAATCATTCATATTCGCAAATCTATCCTCGCAAGTACAGAAATAGGACTATCGTAAAACATATTTGGTCGTGTATTCTATATAGATTTCTCTTCCTCGGAAGCCTGTAAAGGTAATTCTGGCATTTATTAAGGTTATTAATGTGCTGGGTTTTGATTTGAAGCGGAAATTATTGGAAGATATGAGAAATGTCGAAATAGGTAAATTATTTGTTAGACTTATTAATGATAAGGTTTCAAACTCAGATAGGCTTTCAAGCATTGTACGGAAGTAAATCACACAAATACTTATGTCGTATGTTAAAGATACGGAAAAAGTCTATTTCACACACAAAATACAATCAGCTAGTATTTAATTAATCTCAATGCTCAGACCAATTATTCATAGCCAAAATACACAAAGCCTCAACGTATTCAACATTTAAAATAAATTATTTGTCTAGAAGTTATGAAGTTTATATGGTATTTTATGGTGATTATATTTGCGCGCCACACTTACGCCGCTTGCGCGTAAGCTTCGTGCTTTGTGTAAGCGGCATTTGTGTCGCATGCGTTGGGTTTGCACGGTCCTCACCTACGCCCACACGCCGCCCGTCTAGCCTCGCATTATTTTAGCCTCCTACTAAGTTAGTTCCCGATTGGTGGAAGTTTAGTAAGTAGGTACGTGTTGTCTCTTATAATGGAGTAGACAGATGAAAACGGAAACATAAAAGGTTCATAGAAAAGCGCGTACACAGCGTGCGAGCCAAGCACGCGCCGCGCGTGAATTTCGCTATAGCGACACACAAACCAATTGCAGGAACTACAAGCAAACAGACCCGAGATAACGAGCGGCGCGTTACCAGCGCATTCGAGCCACGTTCATGAGGGCTGGGCGCACCTTAGATTTGTTCAACAAGACTACGAACATTTGCTCAAAGTAAGTACCGATAAAAATATTGTACACGCACCAAAGCAATATAACATTTATTACGCCCGCATCGGCCTACTTAGCCAACAGGCGTGGTTTGCACACTACATTGAATATCTTGGGGCCGAATTGGCAATCGTCGTTGTTGGATTTATTATCGCCACGGATCACTGACCTCCTGCGCTGCCTCTGGAGAATGACGCAGTTATGTTCACCTACTAACTCAATTTGGGATATACGAGTATATTTTTGGAATACTGTAAGCACTACTACGAGCAAATTGGTATACTGGTACTGGTACTTTAAAAAAGGATACAAAAATCATGTTAGTTTGACCCACTATTGACGATATTTAAAATTCTTTTCCTAGTGGGTGATTTTCTACTGGAGATAAACAAAAACAGTTATCATGAAATCCGTGAATTTTACACCAAAATATAATATCAAAATCACTATTATTAAGATGTAGGTAACTAGCTTTTCGGGAATATTTAGTAATGTCCAAATAAGGAAGGAAATTCACAACTGCAGCCCTGTATTATCCTATAGGTATATTTATAGCCAGATACCGGAGGCTCTACCACCTGATTACCACTAACTTAATGTTTGATTCTAATATTAAGAAAGAATAATAAACAGCAAAGCATAGTTTGGTAAAACATTTAAATAAAGAAATTACAGGGCTTAGAGATATAAGATCTTAGATCTCTGGGTGATGCAGTGCTAGGTAATGATTTGGACTCTTCGTGTTCCAATAGCTGCGTGTCACTGTGGTGTTATGGGTCAGGCATGTTGCTTACTATCAGGCACATGTCCTGATTGTCTCGTCACTCTTTATTTAAAAAAAAACCATTTACTACAAAATAACAAAAACCGAATTCGATTTAATATTAACCTTTAAGTACCGACGCGTGGTCTGACAGACAATTGCAGAAGTCAAATGCACTAGTTTAATGAGTTAACGAAGACGTATCCCCCCGTGTTTCCATATACCCCTCGAGCTGTCGCCGGCAACGTTCGAGGATAGTGGCTGTGTCGGCGCGTGCGATTTCGGTGAGTTATAACTTTTATAAAATTGCAAGTGGTCTGACAGACCACTCGTCTGTACTTATGTAACATTTTTGGATACGAGTTTTTTTTCTGAAATTACTGTTTTTCTGTTTTATTTTCAGCTGGCTATAAAAATAGATGAGCCGAGTACATCAGGTGTAAGCCGGGCTGCCTCAAATAAAAAAAATGTGTTTTTCTCTCAAGAAAGAAACGTGTTACTACGCCTCACAATAAAAATCGCAAAGCGACAATAGTGGAATGGCTCAATGAGAGCTAAGAGTCTGAATTTTATGATATCGACCTGAATTGTATTGTCTTAGAGAGTGACTATGTAACCCATTCGGATCTAACAAATTTGGCACTTGCATGAAACATGTGTGCGTACAATGCAGGAAGCCAGTATGCAAAAAGTGTTTGTAAATTTTGAAAGATCGTGTGACTTTATGCCTTGCATTTATAAAAAAAGCGTTGTATATTTTATCTAATTCATATTTTAATTATTTTTTTACTTATTAATCTGGGAGGAAAAAATACTTTGTGATTGAAAAACATTTAATTAGTTGATAAAAATGAATGATTAAGATATGACTGATATTTCTCTCCCAAAAGTCACAAGAGTTCAAATGTATATTTTTAATCAATAATAAATGTGAAAACTTTTGTGTTTTGTTTTATTTATACCACAACTAGATATATTAACAATACATACGAATTTTTTTAAAATCTTTAAATCTATACTTATAATAAAACTGTAACGGGTCGAATTCTGTACATTGAAGATATTTTGAAAAATTTTTTTTGGGGCACTCCATAGTCGATACTGATGGCGAAACTGCATTTTTTTTCTTTCATGTCTGTCTGTCTGTCTTTCTGTATAGGGATCACGCATCACGTCGAAACTACTGATTCAATTCAGCTGAAACTTGGCATGATTTTAGTTTATACTAAAGACATTGCAGTAGGCTACTTTTTATCCCCAAATTCTGATCGGTTTTCTTGCGGGAGGGGGTGAAAGTCAAAATGTGTATTTAGTTGTAACTCATGTTTGCGTTGTTTAATTTAATTAATTATTTTTTTGTTAGAAAGAACACATTTTTTATATTGTCCCGTCAAAATTGGAACAATATCGGTCTGTTGGTTCGGAAATTACACAAACATTAAATAATAACGACACGCGCGGCGCGTTCGGTACATACTAACTTCTAAGTATTCTGTGTATCACAGACGATCCACAGAATATCTAGATTCTAGAAAGTGCCTACGTGATCGCGTCGCGTCGTCATGGATGACAAAATAATTGTCAAAAATTAATTTTTGTGTGGAAAAACAATCATCATTCGGTTATAATCGACTTCAAACAAGGAGGATGTTCTCAATCGGGTTGCATTTTTTTTATTTGGTTTTATTTTACGCGATAACTAGAAAATACTTCAGAGGTGATCTTAGATATCGAAATATCAGTATGTAGTTTTTTAAATATCAACAAAAAACTAAAATCAGCTTAGATTTATCTGTACGACATAGTTATACCTTCTAATAAAATTTAGTCGAATGACAGAATTAAATTACCTGTCATTGAAGTAGATTTTTGTATTTTGGAGAAAACATATGAGCATAATAAGTAGCAGCATAAACAACCCATTAAATGTTCCCACTGCTGGGCGTCGGGGCCTTCTCTCGCAAGGAGAGAGACAAGGCTATAATCCACGCTGGCCCAGTGTCGGTTGGTGGATGACATATGACTTAGAACTTAGATTATAGGTAGATTTCGATTTCTTCACGGTGTTTTCCTTCACCGTTTTAATTACCGGCATTACGAACATGACTCTGAAAAGATAGTGGTGCGCGTGGTTTTGAACCCTGGTTGTCCGGATCGACAGTCGCCGTTCTCCCGACTAGGTCAGCTGTTACTTACTAGACCAGCCGTAACTTATTAGAAAACGTGTTATTTCAATCCAAATACTGTTTAAAATTTAAAGGTAGTGTTCAACAAGCTTCGGTGACCGAAGCAGACCGTTGTTAGGGTTCCGTACACAAAGGGTAAAAACGGGACCCTATTACTGAGACTTCGCTGTCCGTTCGTCCATCTGTCCGTCTGTCACCAGGCTGTATCTCAAGAACGGTGATAGCTAGACAGTTGAAATTTTCGCAGATGATGTATTTCTATTGCCGCTTTAATCATGGCGGAACGTATCAAGTGATCGGGTTGAAATTTGAAATAGAATTAGATTACAGTCTTGAAGAACACATAGGCTAAACATTGCCTATGTATAAGTACTCTATGTATTACGTAACAAACATCCGAACAGTGACATTCATAATATTTACAGGACAACGTTGGAACGGCTGAACATATTTGGATGGAATTCGAAACACACGTAGTTTGAACTCAGAAATAGCAAATCGGTTACTTATAGGTTACTGTGACGTAGGAAAGACTAAGCAAATTTGGTAGAAAATTTAAACAGAGATAACTTATAGTCTGAAATACCACATTTATGTATTTATTACCTATCAACCTGAATAGAAGCATGGGCCCTAAGGAAACAAATATTAACTATCACGTCAAAACGGCACAACGATATGGGTTGACATACGAAACACAGATAGTTTAGAGTCTAACATTTCACATGGGCTAATAAGTCTACATTTTCATTTAACTCCATATTAATGTAGGCATATATTTTCGTAAGGAACTTGATGTGATGGCAAGGTAAAAGCCAAAAATGAAAAATATATGCACCCGTTTTGGCGTAGTGAACGCAAATCACCTATATTATGGTGATTTGCGTTCACAATCAAAATAACAAGCAACATAATATTCTCATTAGACGGCGCTAATGCCAGTTTAAATCTAAAAGCACTAAAGGCCATTTAAATCGATGTTTTGCTATTGTGGTATGTATTTTTTCTTTCATCACTAGATGGCGTTACTGGTATTCTTAATTGTACTAATAAGTTTTTGCTGCTAAAAGGATTATGATGCCAAATTTGGATTCTTTCGTTCTTGATTTTTTCTGTTTTACCTACAATTAAATTCATACATTAACATTTCAATAGGACTTGGCTTAGATTTACGGGTTCAACTTGCTTGAATATCATTAAAACTCAAAATTTTAATTATTTTGATTCCACACAGGCTTCGTTCAAAATTTTACGCCGGCGAAGTCGCGAGTAACAGCTAGAAAACAGCTTGCGGATAAAAAGAAATAGGTAAGTAGGTATCAGATCATGCACATTAACTTCAGACTTTTCATAATGTATCCTATAAAAATCCTACAAACTTAACACTTGCGGCTATGTTCGATACTACGAAACCTTACTAAGTATGTTTGATTTTGTTTAAAAAAATAAAAATACAGATGATAAAATTAAATAATTTTTTGTGTGGAAAAACAAACTCACTCAAACTCAAAGGTTTTTCAATGACTACTTATCCAAATATTTGACATACGATACTTCCAATTAATGGATAAGTCAGTAACATCTGCTTACGCGAACGAAGTAGCGGGTTCAGCTAGTATAAAATAAAATCCTCACTTGGGCTATGGTGGTCCGGCAGACATCACGTCGGTACTTATGTAACTAAAATGGCACGTCGGTACTTAAAGGTTATATTCAACAACTCGACCAAATTTCACGTATATCACTATATCGTCTAAAGAAATATTAGCACATTTTAGTGTTTTGTTCATATTTTAAAAACAGCTAAACGGATTTCGATACAATTACAATTGACAAACTACTGAACTTTCGTAATGAACTTTTTGAACTATTGATAACTTCTTATTATCTGTACACAGTTTCTTCAGTCTTTAACCAACAATCAACTACATAAGTATATGCAAAATTTGCGCTTGATCTCATTTTGTTTAGCTAATAAAACAGTAACAGCTGCTATGTAAAATTATAAACACTGTCAGATTATACTTATAACGCCATTAGAATAAAACCAAACATATCGTAACATTATAATCTCTTACGTTTAAGTGTAAACTGTTGCTATTTGCAAGTTTAAGGTAGCATAATAATATATATATCATGTTCTACGTGTATGATCATTTTGGAGTACTTACGGATTATTTAATTTTATTAATCGTACTTAATTCTTTTTTTGACAATCTCGCCTAATGTTAAACGACGATGCGGTCTAAGTTAGAACGTACAGGCATCGTACGTTAGGATACGTTAGGATCTGTGGCACAGGTACGTGCTTACCACAAAGAAACCGATTCACTCTCGTTTTGCAGACACCAAAATTGTAAGCGTTGGGAATACCTCAGTCAAAGTAGAGTCAAATCTCTTCGTTCTTTAAATATTCTTCGTTCAATAGTTTCTTCTGGTGATATTTCTGCATATTTTTAGTACGTTAAGGAAACTACGTTGAAGTTTCTACCCCCATAAACTGCACAACTTCTAAACAAAGTGTTACTGCTGCGACGGGGAACTGCAACGTCGGTACGTCGGTTTAGTACCGCGGTATCTCATTGCAACTCTGTACATTACACACGTGAAAGCGATACATTACCACATAGTTCGTGTTTAATTCAAAGTCGTTCTATGAGCATCAGGCTTATGTAGAACGTGTACTTCAAGCTTTTGACTGGTCTCGTGGCTTAGTGGGTAGTTGCTCTGCCTGCGAAGCCGAAGGTCGTGGGTTCGATTCCCACCCAGTACAAATATTTGTGTGATGAATTCAAATGTTTGCACTGTGCCTGTGCGTGTGTGTTTCTATTTATAATAAGTATGTATTTAAAATAAATAAATATATTAACATTTAAGCAAAAGCTTACCTAAAGCAAAATCTTCTTCGTACAGCCATAGATTAAAATAGGTAAGCTGTTGGTTTCACCATGCCACAATTTTTGTCAGATTAATATCCACGGAGCTAATTAGCTCCGTGTTAATATCTGACAACACTTTCCAGACGAAGGACTTACTTTTTTTTGTGGGCAGAGACTTTATTAACAAAACTAAAATACAATGAGAACTACACTACACTGCAAACCTACCTGACTACTTACACTAAGCACACCTGAATTATCCATAGACCACTGAAGGTCTACAGATAATCAAGGACTTACTTGTCTATCTTCTAGGACTGCGTGTGTCAGAATTTGGCGAGTAGGTGGTCCGACGTTAAAAAACAACTCAACTGAATTTCGTTAAAAAACAAAAGCGTTGTACTCTTCTTAATATTAACTATTTTACTATAAAACGTGTTTTGCGATCAATACAACTCTAGTCTGTATACTGACTATACTCAGTGCAACATCAACAAGTCCTCATCGTCAGACCCTATACCAGATTTGCTAGACTTATTGGGCAGATTTTACTGAACGTTTGCTCGTTGCGGTCCGTATTCGGGTCGATGAAGGAAATTGAATCGCTCCGTGGCAAGTAAGGTCAGATATGTTGGCACAAACTATGAATATTGCAACAACAGATGTTTTCGCAATTTTCGTGCATAATCAAACGAAACGCTCAACTGTTTCTTTAGCAATAAGATAATTAACGTATTCACGGAGAACTTGTTTTACTTACGCACGAAATTATGATTTTTTTATTGGTTATATTTCACTCACCACACCATTTGACCCAAAACTGAGCAAACCTTGCATTATGAGATTTAGATACCTAGCTGATATAATCCTTAAAAAGTTGTAAATTAGACATAGAAACATCTAGACACATAACAAATATTTGTTAAGGTACGAGTAGTAACCAAAGAGTTTACATTTTACTTATACTTTATCTAAGGAAGTTAACAAAATGGCGCCATCAGATAAAAAATCCACCAGCCGACTTCAGTTCAAATAGTTTGGAAGAACATTGTAACTTGATTTTACCTATACAAACAATAGGTACGTTTTACGAACTACATTTTTGACAAGGCTAGAAAGGCAAGAAAAGCTAGAAAGACTAGAAAGGCTAGTTTTTGCGCTTGACAAGTTGATAATTTTAAAAACAATTAAAATTAAAATAACAAAAAACGAGCTACTTAATCAGATTTTGAAATCCACAGTTTGGTCGGGGCTGTTGCATCCAATTTGTTCATAAATTACTGTTCGGTTACAGAATACCAATATCCGACGCCATTTTTAATTCCAACCGATCGAGCGATCCAATCAGATTTGCTGAGGTTAACAAGCACATCAACGATAATTTATTTTTGATTTATCGTATTTTTCAATTAATGACATTTGAGAGTTTAATCAATTTCGTGACTGTTAACGATTACTGAAATTATAATTTGAAGAAAATTCTAGCTGGGTAATTTAGCGGTGACTGTGTATAATGAGTGGATATTTATAATTATTAGATTAGTAGGTATATTACATTTGGATTATATCCAACACAAAATAAGATAAATAAGACCCATCCATATGTGTCAAATTTAACAGTAATTACTGGTTTTTTTTTTTTTTTATCTAAAAAGTGACGAGACGAGCAAGATATGTGCCTGATGGTAAGCAACATGTCTGCCACATAAAAGCACAGTGACACGCAGCTATTGGAACATGAAGAGTCCAAATCATTACCTAGCACTGCACTGCGCCCGTCACCCAGAGATCTAAGATATTATATCTCTAAGCCAAGTTATTTCTCTGGATACATTGCCCTTCAAACCGGAACACAGTAATGTTTGCACACTACTGCTTGGCGGTAGAATAACTGACAAAGGTGTGGTACTTCCCCAGGCGGACTCTGCCAAGAGTCCTACCACTACAAAATTTGACTTTTAAATAGTGCTTATATAAAGTTTCCGGTAGATCTATACCGACCAATACCGACTAATATTATTAAGCTGTTTTTGCAGTTAAAGCAATTTTTTTTGTTTGAACATGCTAATAAAAAAAGAAATATTTATTTACTCAAGCATTATAATTCAAACCAGTGGTATGTCTTCGCCCGTGAATCCTATAATAATATATATGCCTGAGAACATATAATATATGTACTCAGGGATCAGGTTAGTATAATATATCCAATGTTAAAAAAAAATTGAAATAGGCCCAGTAGTTCCCGTGATTAACGCGTTCAAGCTGAAGTAGTAGTTAGTACAGATTGGAGTTTAACGCAATTTCAATCAAAATTAGCTCCAATTATAGGGCAATCACATATTATATGTGCTACTTTCGCTTTTTTATTATTATTTAAGATCTACACATTGTGTAGTCCATAATATATCCATTCGCAGAATATTATAATCAAACATTACACAAGTGTACACATAGCCTTAAACATTTTTTGTTGAATTTTAGAAGAAAAACTCTATGCTTCGTTGAAATAAGTATATTCTACGATCCGAAGTTCAGAAAGATATATGTACTAATGTATGTTCCAATAGCTGCGTGTCACTGTGCTGCTCTGCAGCAGACATGTTGCTTACCGTCAGGCACATGACCTGCTCATCTCGCCATTCTTTATTTTTTTTAAAATTACAGTGTATTGCAATCAAATTTGAGGAACTAAAATACTTATGTACTTCATCAGTTTCTACGAAGACCTCTGGAGATCAGAGTTTGTACAGTAAATTATTAACGCAGTACCACGATTTTCGGCCAATCTTCTTCGACCAAACTTTTAATAGGTATGAATACTTTATTTTTATTTGAAGTCCGACGAAGCCCTGGGAGATTTTATTTTATGAGAGAAAGTTTAGTATCCCTGCATCAAAACTGATGGATTAAAAAATAATAAAGTTTTAGCTTGTAATTTTTTCAAGCTAAATTCGAACTCATATTATGTATGAAAAAAAAAGAAATTAAGCCCTTTGAATATCGATTTGTTTAATCCTTATTTCACGTCCTTTAAATGCCAAGTTTTTAAGCATATTATCTAGCGAATAAAAAAAATCTAAAACCAGATTTCTTGTTCTATTGCTTTAAATCTAACTTTACTTTAAGAGAGACATGTTTTCCTTATCGAATGAGTTAATTAAACTCATTATTTAAGCTCGACCAAGAGCCGATATTTTATCCTTAAGAAAGTAGAAACAGTATTCTGTGTTTAAAACGTTGTACTAATGAGCCCATCAACAACTCTCTTCCAGCTGTTAATCAGTGCACCTACGCGTAAATAACACAAATAAATCACAAGGCATCTTCTCCCGCCCGAACTCTCGTTCGCAAACAAATTAATATTCGCACAGATATAATTCGCGTAAAATTTTGCCACAATCATCCTCCGGGGACAATTGATTACGTGCCCTAACATCCGTTCATCAATTGCAGAGAGATAAACGTCAAGTCGTGTTTGCAAATGACAAATGTTTGCTAATGACTCTCCGACGAAAACCGAATAATTCCGCGGACATTTTAGGCCGGTTTCAGACTAGCGTTTTTTACGTGTCTTTTAAATATGACTGGACTGGCTTTTGAGACTGTTGTATTTATCTTTTTGTGATATGTATCGTTACTATTCTTTGACTGAAATATTATACCTAAATAGCTTTAAAAATATCATAATAATTATACCTTTTCATCATCATCAGCCTTTAGGCCGGTTTCAGACTAGCGTTTTTTACGTGTCTACATTTACGGGCTATGGCTGGACTGGACTGGCTTTTGAGACTGTTGTATTTATCTTTTTGTGATATGTATCGTTACTATTCTTTGTATTTCTTGCTTTCACTGAAATATTATACGCTAAATAGCTTTAAAAATATCATATGCGCGCCGGGTATACCTTTTTCATCATCATCAGCCTGTATTCACCAACAGCTGGAAATAAGCCTCTCTCATAATACACCACTTAGCCCGTTCCTCAGTTTTACGTTTCTATATGCCACTACACGTTTTGAATGTCGTCATTTTATCTAGTTTTAAGGTGTCCCACACAACATAGTACCTACACCGTAAAACGTAGCATTGGTCAAATTTGTAGTGATTATTATTAATGTTTTGTTGAGACTGGAATAAAATTGTTATTTTGAAAACATATAATAATTTATTTCACTGCAAAGTTATATCATCCGTAACTGTTGTATAGGTTTTCTGTAAAAAAGTAGTGATAATAATAGATAGCTCTTACAATTTTTTATGTTTTTCCGTACACATTAATTTTTATATTATTTAATCTGATTTTAATTTAAGTGTACCACCTTAATTTTACATTTTAATATAGCAAATTTTTTACAACGTAATTAATGTTAGTTTCACTCAATCTAATTAAGTACACACGAGCTTGTGCTTTTAAATCGACACTACGCGTAGAAATTAACGTTTCTCTAAAACAATCCTTATTCAGTGAACATTTTACAGCCGAGATATTACGATCGGCCATAATTATCATTGTGGTGGCTATCTTTTGAAGATATTGAGATCAGGTTTTCTTTTGGTATTGCCGGAATGTCGTTAGGACGTTTCTCGAGTTTCTGAATGCTATTGTGGGAAGTATTATTTGTTAGGTATTGTTGGGTAGTCATTAAAATTTTCTATCGAGAACCATGAAATACGATTACAGCCTTCTAATTTTTATTCGAAGATTAATCGCCGTATTATAAAACTTATCTTGTTTTTTCAAGTTGATTTGACACCATAAACTTTGAAAATTTGTAAAATTCTTTACAAATTTGTCTTTGTTATATTATTTTGATATATTATACGGATAATATGTCATAATAATATAATATGTAAGTTTAAAATAAAGTAGTAATAATGATTTGAGTTTCAGATCAAACCAAAGAAACTTTCAGTAAGTATGTCATCGCACATGTAGAATGCCTGTTTCTTTAGCCAGTCTTTCAGCTTAGTCTTAGCTTAGCTTTCTCCTTGTGAGAGCAGGCCTTAGTCTCGGCTGTGAGAATATAAAGTGGCTGCTTATGTTTGAGTAATAAACTCAAAATCTAATAGTTTGGATTGGATTGCGACGTTAAAAGTCAACAAAGATATATTTGACAGGCTTAAAATACACCACCACTTTAATACATATTGAAATTTCATGTTTACATTAATATTATTTCAGCAATGTCACAGAGTTGAGACGAAACAAAAGATTTGCTTGAGTTCAATGCATTTGAGCTATAACTTATGTTTGTGACACTCCGTTATTTGTACTTATTGCACAAATAAACGATATTCACGAATGGTTTCATTTTAGAATAGGAGCTATTTCGAGAGATTTTTGAAGTTTTTTTAAAGTACAGGTGACGGGACGAGAAGAACATGTGCCTGATGGCAATCAACACGCCATAGTTCCGTAAAACTGCTGTTATAGGTCACTCGTCATCTAGAGATGTGAAATTGTTCATCTCTGCCTTGTAAATTATATAGAAAATTGCCCTTCTCATCGGAAGACATATTTGTACATTTTTGCTTAGCAAAATAATAACTGGCAAAAGTGTGGTACTTCCCTAGGTGGACTCTGCAAAGAGCTCTACTCCTACAAATAATTACTCAAAAAGGCGCGCTTCTTTTGCTAAGGCTATACTCGTATAAGTCACGGTCACAATAAAAATTCAGGCAATAACAGACCGCCACCTTATAGAGGCTATAATCTTCAGTTGAATGACAAGAGTAGTTACGCCCTTAACGTCCCATTAAAAGGGTGCTTAACACTCGGTGGATTGCGCTCTGTGAATAACGGCAAAAGAATAGCTCGAGCACCGTTTTTAAGGTTGAAAAGCATCGTAACTCCGCAGTCATTCCAGGCCGTAATGTGACTTACGTGACATCGTCTTAGACGCAACCGGATCGGATTTAGGGTAAGGTTAAGCTAGTGCGGTTGTGGTCGGCCTATTCAAACGATAGGTTTGATTTTTTACTAATGAAATTGGGTGACTTTGGTGTTATATCTTTCTGAAGTTTAACATTTTTTTGCGTAGTAAACTTTTACGATGTGCCTGCACATGGGCCGACGGCGACGCCTTAAATTTAGCTAGTCAACATTTTAGTAAACGCGATAACTAACTTCTGGTTACATACTTTATTTTTATTTATAATAGATTCGCACTTGACCACCATTTCGCCTGATGTTAAGCGATGACGCAATCTACAATGGAGCGTGCTTACCTACCTACCGATTCTCTCTCGATTTGAAGACACCAAGATTGTAACTATCGGGAAAACCCCACTCAGGCAACGCATTCTACAATCTAGACGTTCTTATCACAAATGTGGAGTCAAATCTCTTTTTACGTGTTTTTGGAACATAAACTATGAAACGATATCGCCTTTTTGAGATACGAGAAGTCCGATAGAAGAAAGTGCAAGGTGGTAGTAGATCATGCACATTGCAGTTGCACACTCATCGAAGTGTATCATCCGCTTAAAAACCGATAAGCTAGCAATACTGTCTATTGTATGATTGAAATTAAACTTCTTCCCGAAGTTAGACTTCTACTACTCGAGGAATAAAGAGAAAAGGCACGCAAGAAGGTTACCTTCCCGCGAGCGTATACATTTATAGTTTATTAGGGTTCCGTAGCCAAATGGCAAAATACGGGACCCTTATAGATTCGTCATGTCTGTCTGTCTGTCCGTCCGTATGTCACAGCCACTTTTCTCCGAAACTATAAGAGCTTATACTATAGAGATTTGGTAAGTAGATGTAATCTGTAAACCGCATTAAGATTTTGATACAAAAAAAGAAAAAAACAAAAAATTAGGGATGTATTACTTAGAACTGAAACTCAAATTTTTTTTTATCGAAATCGTACTTGTGGGGATCGTGCGTATCTATGGGTAGGTCATCAAAAATGATATTGAGGCTCCAAGCATTTCAAAGTGGTAAAAAGTGTCCCCCCCCCGTAACTTCTAAAATAAGAGAATGATAAAAAAAAAAGTGTATGATGTACATTACCATTTAAACTATCAAATTGGTTTGAATGAGATCTAGTAAGAGTAGTTTTATTTCAATACGTTATAAAATGACTATTGTTAAAACACTCATTCAAGTAACAACGAACTACAAGAACTTTTATATTATGCTACTTGCTGCTACGGACGCCTTCATGGGCGAGTCCGACTCGCATTTGACCACTTTTATATTTTATCTATTTATAAACATCGTAATATGTTATCTTACCTGCAAACAGCATTTACACATTTTGTATTGTATTGAGTAAATTAATGTATCTCGTTGAGACTTGAAAAAATGTTGTAGAACGGCTGTTGTAGCTAAACATACCTAAATATCCCCATAGTTACACAAAACAGTGCGTATTCTAAACTCTACTCTACTATTTTGTAGTGGTAGGAGTCTTGCCAGAGTTCGTCTAGGAAGTACGAGCGTACAACATCTTTGCCAGTTATTCTACCGCCAAGCAGTAATGTGCGACCATAACTGTGTTCCGATTTGAATGGTAATGTTACCAGAGAAATTACAGGGCATAGAGATCTTAGATCTCTGGGTGAGTGCAGTGCTAGGTAATGATTTGGACTCTTCATGTTACAATAGTTGCATGTCGCTGTGTTGTTATGTGGCAGGCATGTTGCTTACCATCAGACACATGCCCAGCTCGTCTCGTCACTCTAAAGTATAAAAAAAAACGTAAATTACAATCGTTGGCTAAAGTAATTTCAATTGTTTTCTAACCCCCGACCAAAAAAAGGGATGTTATAAGTTTGACGTCGATGTCTGTCTGTCTGTCTGTCTGTGTGTTTGTCTGTCTGTGGCACCTTAGAGCTCAAACGGATGGCCCGATTTCGATGCGGTTTTTTTGTTTAAAAGTTAATATCCGTGCGGATGTTCTTAGCTATGTTTGGTTAATATAAATTCAAGATGGCCGCCGCCACAAAATGGCGGACAAAATATTTCTTCACGACCTACCTCAATATGGATATCAAATGAAAGGCCTTGACTAGTAGAATACTATACACTATAAAAAAATCAAATCCAAGATGGCCGCCACCACAAAATGGCGAATTATATAAATTTTTTCACTACTACCTCAATATGGGTATCAAACGAAAGGGCTTGACTAGTAGAATACATTGCGCTATGACGAATTTCAAAACCAAGATGGCCGCTTCCACAAAGTGGCGAAATACATTAATTTTTTCACAACTCCCTTAATATGGGTATCAAAAGAAGGATAACAAATCTGAGGTAGTCGGGGGGTTAGTCAAAATTTTTAATTTTGTTCTTATTCTTAAATTTAACAAAAATGAAAATAAATGGCGGTAGGTACGTTTTATTTGAAAATATGGTTCGGTAGAAGTGTATCATACCATCGTGATCAATAATTTCCAGTCAAGTACGGTTAGCTACGCATGAATGCGGATACTCTTGCGAAATAATTTCAACTTATTTTATTATTCAGTGATGGTACAAGTAAAACACATGCTTCATAGTAAGCAAAACGCCTGCTAAAAACTGCTAAGGACCATGCATCTATTTGAATATGAAGAGTCCAAATCACTGTAGCATTGCACTTCGCTCTTGACTTGTAATTATAAATAGTAGGAGATCCCGCTATACAACGACCAGCACCGAGCTGTTTATTGGATGAAAAGTGTTTTATATGTAATTTAATATGTCAACAAATATATTACAAATGGGTTGCCTAATTATATTGCCTATAATTGAGTTCTCCAGTTTTAATTTAAGACCCACTACCTACTTATCGATTTAAAAGTTAATAAACAATTCTCAATTTCGTTTATCTTTGCGTCAATGATTTATTTTGATTAAATATCTATACTAATATTATAAAGCTGAAGAGTTTGTTTGTTTGTTTGTTTGAACGCTAGGATCTCGGGAAGTACTGGTCCGAATTCAAAGATTATTTTTCTATTGGATAGTCCATTTATCGAGGAAGGCTTTAGGCTATAGAAAATAACTCTACTATTAATTGAAGCGGAGCATGAAACAAGAATGTAACAAAATCGGGCAAAAATATTCCCCTTTTGAGAGTTTTCGTACGTTTCATGCTTTGACATGACACATGACAGCATGTGTCAAAGATTGCGTCATTGAATTTCAGTAATCTGTGCATTGAATATAAACATTTGCTAATTTTTTTTTCTAAATCTGAGTCAATTTCCGACAGGTGGTGTACCAGGTAACTGAAGAGGTTTTTTGTTTGAAATCAATATTCTCAGGAATTAGTGAACCGATTTCAGTCATTCTTTCACCGTTGGATATGTACGGGATCCCGAAGAGTGCTACATAATATACCACGAGGGAAGCCGGGGCGGGCATCTAGTATATTATAAAAGGAATCACTGGCGCCATGACCTATATATAGCTTTATTGAGAATTATATTTCACAGGTATATATTTTATATTTGTTTTCTAGACTCGTCCCATTATTTTAAAACCAGTTAATTTTAAATTAGAACTATTTGTACCACAAGATTAGAATGGTAGAATGGTAAAATGTTTTTTTTCTAATACGTTTTCCTCGCAATAAAATGTAATTTCGGCTTCAACGAAAATGTAAACAAAAGTGACTGGCCTCGTGGCTTAGTGGGTAGTAACTCTGCCTGCGAAGCCGAGGGCCGTGGGTTCGATTTCCACCCAGTACAAATATTTGTGTGATGAATTTAAATATTTGTACTGTGTGTGGGTGTTTCTATGTAAAATAAGTATGTATTTAAAACTATGTAATGTACTATATCAGCTATCTGGCCGCCATAGTACAGCCAGCCAGCTTTTGCTTAGTTTGGGTTCAGATAGTGTTGTGTGTGAACTGTCCACCAATATTTTTTTATTTTATTTATTTGGCACTTAATATTTCTAAATTTATGTTTTTTTGATAAAACAATAAGTAGTTTTTTTAACTAAATGTTTTTTGGGCGTAAATAGTTTTAATTAGTATAACTTGTAGTTTGTAGTAGTACCTGCCGTTTAGTGTTCTCATGGAGTAAATAAATAACAAAAGGTAGGCAAAAAACATTTTGTAGCACACTAAACGGAAGGTACTAACCACAAGTTATACTAATTAAAACTATTTACGCCCAAAAAACATTAAGTATTATCATAAATTTTTATATTATAGTTTTTTTTTGAAATAAAGAGTGACGAGACGATCAAGACGTGTGCCTGATGGTAAGCAACATGGCCGACACATAACACCACAGTGACACGCAGCTATTGGAACATGAAGAGTCCAAATCATTACCCAGCACTGCACTGCGCTCGTCACCCAGAGGTCTAAGATCTTATATCTCTAAGCCCTGTAATTTCTCTGGAGACATTGCCCTTCAAACCGGAACACAGTAATGTTTGCACATTACTGCTTGGCGATAGAATAACTGGCAAAGGTGTGCAAAGGTGTGGTACTTTCCCAGGCGGACTCTGCCAAGAGTCCTACCACTGCTAGATTATTATAGATTCGTCATAATTATTTTAATGCTAATAACAGTACTTGATCGTATGTATGGTCCGTTCGTGTACATTCTTCTCACGTGCTACGTTTGAGAAAATGCAGTCGGTTCTTTAACATTTATTTTAGTAATAGATTTTGGCAGCCCATAAATATCATTTTTATTGCGTTTTGCTTTCTTTACTCTCCATATTTTTAAGTAAAATTCGTTGAAGTTTAACCAATTCAATTACTTTTATAGTAACATTTAACTTGGCTTATTGGTGCACACTTAAAAAACTGTGATCTAAACTTAGGACCTCTACTTAAACTTAGGACTCTTTGGAAATTCGACCTAATTGAGGACCCTAATAATAATTGTGATGTAATAATATGATGTTGGCGTAAGTCAATTTCCAAATTTTAGAGTGTGATATTGCAAATCGCCTTCGAATTCTGCAGAAAACTGCACCAAACACCGATATGATACGTTTCAATTGGTAAATGTATCTCTGGTTTACGGTTTCTTGCGTACGGTAAATCAAGACAAATTTCAAACATGATTAGAAGTAGAAAAAAAACCCAATGATATACTGAACGTATGAAACCACACAAGAAAATTATTAGATGTACAAAATACTCTTTATTGAGACAACAAAAAAAAGGACACAGCGTACAAAAATACAGTAATACATACAATAAATATCAAGTAGTGCGACAGTGGGCGGTCTTATCACTAAAAAACGATCTTTTCCATTATTTGTAGTTTCCACAAAAGATTATGCCTATATTGTGGAAACCGATACGAAAGCTTGTTAGTGAGTTTACCAAGTATTTAAGTAACTTATTGAGGCGAGGCATACTGAGGCCGTGAAGCGAGTCCCCGTTCAAGTGTATCGTAGTCATGATATTGTCAATTTTGCGAGCTACCAAAATTTCCGTTCGTTAAATCGACGTTTTTATGTGGACGTACAGCGTACCTGCTAGTAATTCGGAACACGTCCGGCTATAGAGCCATACACGGCGTCGATGCTCTCTCGCAGACAAGAAATTGCCCTCTTTACGGTTCCATGGCGAAGATTTTATGTCTCCCACTTACGTACATTGACTTCCGAGGGCGGCAATTTCCTGTATTCTAAACGTGTTACGTCGCAAGAACGTGGACGTGATGGTAGTCTGACGAAACTGACAATTTATCCTGTAATCGACATGTTTGCCAAACGCGAAATATTTTTTTCGATTTTTATTGTCGGATTGGAGTCGCGCTTGACTGAGCGACACATTCGGAGATTTGGAGGGGTTCTAAGCAATGGCATTTTGATACTGCGCGTAGAATACAAATATGTATGTTCATTTATTACGTCGTACTATCTATGAATACAATTTTATGAAAATGGTACTTGAAGACAGACTAAACTAAAATGAGTTTAGATCAACCAGAACAGGGAATTTTGCCCACCTTGAATTTTTTTCTGAAGAATCACGCATAAATTATAGAATAACTAATAACGATTAGAAGTTATTCTACCAATAAACAGTGATGTGTAAACAAAACTGTGTCCTGACTGGAAGAGCAAAAGTTTCCAAAAATTACAGGGCAAGGAGATTATAATCTTATATCTTTGGATGACGAGCACAGTGCTGGTTTAGGCAACGATTAGAACTTTTCATTCAACTTTTATGTTCATAAGTTATCGAATCGACTTGTAAAAACTCCAGCCTCTGCAATTCCCCAAATATGAATAATTGCCGTTTTAAATTAAAACCAATATTTTATCACTTTCTTCTATCGATAAATTCCCCAATTTGTCTCATAATGGCTACCATCGATAAGTTAATTTGAAGTATCATCTGCCGCGGAACAAACAGTCGTTGGACGCGCTCCAGCTACTGTCTGCTATTGCGATCGAAATGAGCGGTTAGTGTGTCGATCATAAATTTGGCTGCCAAGTTTTCGGGTTCATTATTTCACTTTGCTCTCTGTAGATATTATGACTACTGTTTTTGTTACAGAAACTAACGCATTAGCAGCGTAAGCATTTTATATTCCCATCACTGATACTTGAGGCTTTTTCTCACAAGGAGACAAGACCATAGTTCAACAAGCTGACCAAGTACCGACACAGAAGCTTGTGGATTGCGTGGTACCTCCAAAGATGTTTTTTTTGTAACATTTCATCGTTAATGCCAGTAGTGATGACAAAGTTACTGTATATACTGGAGAAGCATCTCTAGAACATCTAACGAACATTTATCTCGAGTGGAACTTAAATCTATGACCTAACTATTTTAAAATTAGACGTTTTCGCCACTAGGCCACCACGGCTACCAAATAAACTATGGAATTTTATCTACCTACTTTCAGTTTCAGTATTTTGAATAAAATTATACGTGAAATGGTGCAATCATTTTCAATTCCACAAACCAAAAAGAGCCTGTTTATTTTTATTTTATTGTAGAACATCTTTGTAATAGGAGTTTCCATGGGCGAAGTCTTTTATGTAATCTGAAAATTTTCTGAAGAAGGTTCAAAGCTATTGCTGTTAAAAATACATGCCAGTTTTTCATCCTAATAATAATACATATGTCAACAATTACATTATTAGATGCCTGGATGTTTTGTTCTATCCTGAGTGTTCGTAAGAACTGAAGAGGAGATGAAACTTGGAACTTAAATAGATTATTGTCTGGAACCACGTTGTGTGCAAAAATGTCGGTCAATATTTCGTTATATACGAGTAATTATACCTGTTTCTATAATACTAGCTGGTGGGTGACGAACACTTTTTTTACCCTCCATCACATAGATGGGTCGATGACAATCGAATGGTTGCGGGTCATGTTTGGACGAGACTAGGACAGGAACGAGATAAAGGAGATTAAGGATAAAGGATAACAAATATTTTATTTTTTTAATCATTAAGATCCATGAAGCGTATCTCAAGTTTTTCAACAGGGTAATAAAATTAATGTTGGCCACACCACGTAAACGCCATGCCATTACTGTATTTTTATTTGCATTTTCCCCATATTTTAACGACTCGCCATATCCAGCACCGTGACTTTACGCTGGATTCCCACGTCAGGGATCTATTTGTATGTTTTATAAAGAAACCCTGTGTTTGTGCAGTCTCCTTTTAAAGGTTTGATCGTAAAATTACATGTTCAAACACGTTGCGCTGGTTGATAAATTTTGCAAGCGTGAGGTCAAGTTATATGACATGCGAGAAATAAAAGGTCCATTATTTGGTACTTTACGAGTGTTTAAATTATTGGGTTTCTTTGTTTAATGTTTTTTTGATATGATATGATTTGTAAATTAAGTTATTAAGTACAATGAAGGTACGAGTACCTGATATAGTAAAAAATTGATTTCTTTCATTTAAGAACGTGACGCTTGAGTTCAATTCGCAGCTTGTGTCTGGTGCCCTAAAGAAGTTTTCACTTCAAAAATTGCGCTCTTAGCTACCACGGTGAATGCTCTTGACTCACTCGTTCTTAGAAAAAGATTAAGATTCAGTAGTGGGAACAAAAACTAGTTAGTGCTTTATACTGTGTCACCTGACTATATTTTCACCGTTTGACTTATTATCTTATACCTTTAACGACCAATTCTTGTAGGTATACATACATAGAATCTGAATCTCGGAAACGGCTCCAACGATTTTCATGAAATTATGTATACAGGGGGTTTCGGAGATGATAAATCGATTTAGCTAGGTTTTATTTTTTTAAAACAGCATTTTATGCGCGTTTTTAGACAATGAAAAACTCCTACAATGTCATTAGAATACGATAACTTATTTCGCCACTGTTCTTTAAGTCTAAATGGCTCAGACGGAATGTGCTCGCCCTCGGAGTCAACAGGCCCCGGTTCGAATCCTGATAGTTGCACTCGGAACTTTTCTTTGTGTTCTTTTTTTTCTGAGAAAATCTTATACTTAGGGTAGGATTTCATGGAGCGGTTTCAAACCGCGCCCGCGCGCGGGCGCGAACCGCGACGGGCGACGATTTTTTTTCAAAACTCACGAGACCGCTGATTGTAGCGGTTCGCGCCCGCGCGCGGGCGCGGTTGGAAACCCGCAACGTTCGCGGGCGAAAACCGCGCGGACGTGCGGTTGGAAGTCAGTAGCATAGCGTAGGGAGGGTGGTAGGGGCGGCCCGCTCGAGGCGGCACTTTTAAGGGGGTGGCAAATTTTTGATTAAATAAAAATATATTTAAGGTCAGGTTTTTCTGCCAAGGTAGGCATTTACGCTGCCTCGCACGCTCTGATGCCCCCGCTTTGTGCGGAATTGAACTAAGTACTAGTTTAAACTTATTTTTTGTTCAAGATTTTTTTACAATTGTGATAAGAGTTTTGTTTGTTTATAAACCAGGAAATATATATTTATCTACACTCGTAGGTATACTAAAATTAACCTTTTCTTTTTTGACGCATTTTGTTGAGACCGGCATTACCGGTTATTCCATTCATTATTTAAAATGTTGCCTTAAACTTCGTCGATTTGTCCAAAATAAAAAAATTAAAAAAAATTGTGCAGAAACTTAATTAACGATACGGTTGCGTTAATGCCGATGATAGTGGATGAATATGATATGGTCTACGACGGCGCTTACTTCTCTAACAGAAACAAATTCACTCTCGACTCGAAAACTCCAAGGTTCGAACCATCACGAAAAACCCACTCTGGCAATGCGTTTCACAGCCTAAGTAGTCCTTCTTATTACAAAGGTGAAGATAAAACTCTTTGTTAGATTATTTAATCAATGATGAACGATGTTATTTTTTCGAGCAACGAGCAACACGATAGAAAACCTTTAATTTAAAAAACCCGACAGCAAAAAAATCAACACATAAAAAACATTATGTACTATGTGATGATACTTTGGCGATTGATACTAATCTAACAATATCTTAGTTATAAAAATCCATCCAGGCATTTGGAAGAAACGTGGAAATAAAGAAATTTACAAACATACCAGATACACTCGAAAACCATAATTCTTCTTTCAGTTGGGTAAAATGGCAACAAAGGAAATAAATCATATTTTTTTATCGCAGCCGCAAATTAAGAAAAGCTTGTATTATCTGTATATGTATCTTATTCCACCAAATTGTTTTAATTTCTTATTCTATGACGATTTCTTAAAAAACTTTTTTTTTGACTCCGACGATATTGACCAAGAACTTATCAGAGTGAATCTCTACTCGTAGAGTCTTGCGGGAAGAGGCCACGAAATGTTTTGCGATGAGGCGTAAGAGCAAGATTAAAGTCGAAGCGTTCGAAACAGACTCTGTAAATGATGGAAGAAGAAGAATCAATTTAAGCTGTGTGGCAAACTGTATAGAAGACCAATGAGTACAATCAGCCCCTTGACATAGCGTTTGTGGGCTATGAGAAAGCATGACGGATAACTCGGTGAAAGTTTGGTTGGTCCTGGAATCCCTACGGCGATGCCAAATTGACTGCCGAGAAGCCGAGATATATCGAGGTAATGAGATATTTGTATATCGCCGCAACTATGACTGTTCAAGTTCGAAACTCGCTGGATTAGACTGGACGTGACATTTATAATTACGGCAACAGGCGTATCTCACCAAACGATATCGTCGTAATGGCCGAAATGCTGGGGGATCTACAAGAGATTCTGATGGGCCTTGTTTACGCCTCCCAGCGCACCGGTCTCCAAACGAACCTATATAAAACCGTGCGCCAGTTGAAAAACGTGCTGTGAAACGAAGAATGGTTGGTGTTTTTCTGAGTATCGTATAGACAATCGTATACGAAACGAAGTCATCCGTCAGTGGACCAAAGTTATTGACATAGCTCAACGTATTAAAACAAGCGAAAGTTGACTATGTCCTCGAGGTAAACCATAAATTTAGCATGTTTCAGTAAAACTTGACATAACTGATGCGTTGGCAATGAAAAAGTCACTAAAATAAACACAGGTTTTTTACCTTAACCTTAAATCATACAAAAATGTTTCGCCAGGTATTTAAAACTCACTAGATCTAGTGACTAGTCAAATTCATTTAGCCTCATTATTATATTACATTATTTATTATAACTAGTTCCCGTTATTTTCATGTGATGAAAAGTAGCCCATATGTAATCTATCGTGGCTCGTGGGTAGTAGCTCTGCCTGCGAAGCCGAGGGTCGTGGGTTCGATTCCAACCCAGTGCAAATATTTGTGTGATGAATTCAAATGTTTGCACTGTGTCTGGGTGTTTCTATTTATAATAAGTATGTATTTAAAACTATATATGTATTATATCAGCTATCTGGCTGCCATCACACAAGCTTTGCTTAGTTTGGGGTCTGATGGTGTTGTGTGTGAATTGTCCACTAATATTTATTTATTTATTATTATTTATTTATCTATATTTTATTGCAGATAATAGATTACAAGCAAGCAAATATTTGATGTATTCGAGAGGTAGAAAAACCCTATCCTATTTTACAGAATAGCCTACAAACACTAAAAAGTACAAAACATAAAATAAAAAAACATGAAAAGTTACGTTTAAAATAACCGACTTCAAAACCAAAAAAAGTCATTCAAAAGCGAAAAGTAAACTAATAAGAGCAGCACTATTTTTGTTTCTCCCGCCCCTCAATCGACTGCCAGAACATTGACTTATATAAGTAAGGACCAGACCAACCGTACGAAAAAAAAACACCGCATTGGCCCTAAAAACATTTTTAGGGCCAGTGTGACTCAGTTCACAACGTTCAGTACGCGGAAGTGAACGAGTATTTGGTGGGCATTAAAATGCATAATTGTGTGCTAAAAGTTGCAAAAAACGAAACAAAAGTAAAAAAAAGATGGGATATGGTATAATCCGTCTTATTTCAAAACACGGACTAATTATAGTACTGGAATTAAGCCAGGTTTAAACCAAGTCTAAGTCTAAGCGTTATTACAAAACGAAGTTTTTCTCTAAGCCGCGTACTATCTATGATCCTAAAGATTAACTATCGAACCCCTAGTTTAACTATGGACTTACTTCGGATCTGTCATTTTAAGGTTACGACAACACTTGTTTCTTCCACAAAAAAAATTTTACAATTTGAACTCTCGCAATAGAGATGTTACACATTAATGTTAATTTTATGACAGTTTGCATTAATAGAATATCGAAAATCACATTATTCTAATTTAATATTACGTAGTAAATTTATTATAAATGATTTTAAATCCTATATTTTTTATCTGTTGTCACGTGACTGGCTACACCGATATGAATTATTACGTCACTAGTCGCAAAACAAACTGTCAAAACTGATTAAACTGTTTACATTCCTGCTTTTTTTTTATAGTTTGCGATCTTAGCGACAACGATTTTGATTGTTTGTATTCAAGTAATGATAAGAAAACACATAACCTGAACATACAGTCATGAATCGCGACCAGTATTTTGCGACTAGTGACGTCATGTCTGTCGTTAGTGTTTCAAAATTAGTCTAATATTGTATATTAGTACATTTACTCATCGAAAATACTAATATTTTGAAATGAAATGTAATTTTTTACGGTAAACAAGGGTCAATCTTCAAAATAAAAGCAGTTCCAAAAATTGTTAATATTGTTGTATAACGTTGGGCTATCTGAGGCTTAACCTTGGACTAAGTAGTCTTTGGATAGTCTGAGTTTTGTAATAGGAACACATTTTAAACCTGGTCCTAAGTTTAACACCGTATCAAACCTAGATTATTTAATCCTGGTTTAAATCTGTACTACGAGTATCTTAGTTTTTTGGAATAAGACTGAATAGGTTTAATCTACAATTAGGTTTGAGTACACAGTGAGAAGGTCATTAGGAGTCAGTGCCTTTCTAATACTACTCCTGTCGTTGAAGCGATACGCTGTTTGAGGAATAAATAATGCTATTGTGGAAATAATGCGGAACAGCTGAAATGCTGTAATCAGTTGACGGCCTCGATGCCGAATTTGGCGCTCACGCCTGAGATGTAACGCCCTAGTGGTGAATCAGTGGTAAAAATGACAGACAGACAGACAGACAGAAACTCTTTATTATGCACACCAGTAAATTACAAACACTTAAACAAAAAAACAATAACTTAATATCTAGTGCCATAAATGGCGGCCTTATCGCTAAAAGCGATCTCTTCCAAGCAACCATTAACAGCAGGAAAACATTAAAAAAGAATACAGTGAGGATAGAGTGCAAAAGTAAGAACATGAGAAAAACAAAAATAATGTGACGTCACGTATCTTAGTAGACTACTTAACAATATTTTACACATATAATTTAGATACTGAAATAAAAATACATATAATAATAAAATATAAATAAACATACATAAATATATGTACATACAATGATAGTGATCATTCAGGAAACAAATAAGAAGTAAGATGAATTCAAGAGATTAATTCAGAGAGATAGTGTTTTTTTTATCTGAGCCTTGAAGGAGTCTAAGCTCTGCGCACGCCTAATACCCACCGGAAGAGCATTCCAGAGGCAACCGCTCTCACGCAGAACGAAGACCCACAGAAGGAACTTGTGTGAGATGGAGTGGACAGAAGAAGATTATTAGATGACCTAAGATTGCTGGAGTGAGTATCACAAAGAAATACGAAACGAGAACTAAGATAAGTGGGAGACAAGGGATTAAAAAGTGTATTATAAAAAATGCTCATTACAAAGAGAAAATATTTGTAAATACTTTCAATTTTTGTGTTTGCATTGAATAGGATTCGAAACTAATGAACCGATTTGAAAAAAATGTAATAAAATACTTTTTACTATGTTTATTATTGTATTTAAATATTTGAGAAACTATTTTGAATACCTATACATATGTAGTTCGTTTAGAGTTTTCACAGAAACTTGAAAGACATTTAACAGCTACATGATGCTTTTTGGCTGTTGGTGTGCACACGTATAGTAAAAATTTTATTCTCATATATTATTCCAATTGCAAATAAAAAAATGTATGAAATTACTTTTTTTTGTACAATGTTATGCCGTCTTTTGTCGTCAACGCGGCACTCACGTAATTCGTATGATTTACAGATCTTACTGTTTTTGCTTGTATTAAGAAGTTTTCTAAAAAATGTATAAGTAGGGCGCATCCTTCCTTTTGAAATCATTGGCTGCAGATGGCTACCGCGCCGCTGCGCGCGCAACCGCGCGGTCGCTACGCGGGCGCCGCGCGGCACCCGCGTAGCGACCGCGCGGTTGCGCGCGCAGCGCAGCGCGGTCGCCACGCGGGCGCCGCGCGGCACCCGCGTGGTAGCGCGGGCGTAAACCGCCTCGTGAGTTTTGAATTCAATTTTTACATACAAATCTGCATCCTACAGAAGACGTGGGACCGCGCCCGCGCGCGGGCGCGGTTTGAAACCGCTCCATGAAATCCTACCCTTAGAGCCTTTTATAAACACATTTCATTTGTATCTAAGTAGGTATAAGTAAGTCATCACTACGTAATTCGTACCTGCCTAAATATCATTTTAAAAAACCGGGCAAAGCTCGGTCAACCAGGTACGAATGTTACTAAAACTCATTATCGACATCATTTATCAAATAAACAAAAAGCTTCCCAATTCTAAAACTGACCTCGATATTTTTCCATCATATTTAGCATGCAGATAACGTGGGATATGCGATGCCACACATCAATGCAGTGAGCACTGACGTACCTAAAACAGAAGTGAGGCTCAAAGCGAACGCTCCGTTTTGTCTCTTTGAACTGCACGGGTGAATCTGACGTCAATCTTTATGTTTATTCGTATTTTTGCTCCGCTGTTTCGCACTGGATAGGTTTCAGTTCGGTTTAGCTTTTTCTTACAATTTGAAAAGATGTACGTGAATTCATTTAGTTTAGTGTAATGAGTTTAGTTTAGGGTGCTCCGAAAAATGACAGGGCTAAGAGAACCTCAGGTGCACGTTTTGATTTCTATTATAGGGTTACGAGAAGACTTACATAATATGCATCTTATCTGGTACCCAACAGTCATGCTGATAACAGCACAACGTACGTTAACGTACGCACGTTGCTAACTGAGTATTTGAACAAAAAGAGTTCTAATTCCTGCGCTGCGGTTGTCATCGAGATATATGCTATTATTGATATTTTTGCCCTGTCATTTCTTTGGAAACATCAGATCATAATCGGATGATGTTCAATGAAAATCAAATTTACAAATTTGCTCCTAAATTACTTTAAACCAACTTTAATACGAAAAAAAAATGTGAATCGCGGTGGAACATAAAAATTCAAAATTGTTATCATTTTTGATGAGTATTTAAAATGAGTAGTTGAGAGAGATGAGTAGTTAAAATAGATTATTATGATATTAAAATAATAAAACTTAGACGCATATCGCTTGTTTGTTTAAGTACATGATTGAGTTTCAAGTGCGTCAATCATTCAAGAACGTGTAACCTAATATTTGGACACTGATGTATTCTGGCTCGATCTTAGGTTACATTGCATTTCCAGACACCTAGCTCTAGATTTGCTTCGAAATCATTGAACTTGCTTTACTTCAAAACTGTAAAAAGAAGAACGTAAAATGAAACGAACAATTTTTACTACGCTCAGTTTGGAAATCGTGCAAGATACGAGTATCCCTGAACTTTGCTAGCAGCTGTTTTTTGCATTTTACGAGTATGAATTTTAAATGTAGTTTTAGTTTTATTGGGAAGAGAATTCACTCTTTGCACATTAGTGTACTTGGCACTTTCATGAAAAATGAACTTATGTGAGAAATTGTAAACATTATGCAGGACTTCATCACAATCTAAATTTAATTATTATTTTATTACTATTTAATTACCTCGACGTGTCAGCAGCATTACAACCGTAGTAGTTACGAGAAGACTATGGTTATGTGAGGCAATGAGAAAGAATTACCATTTTCGGTGGGTGTCTGCAGCAGATCCATAAAAATTGCCCTGTCAGTGGTATTCAGGTACAAGGAGAAACTCCTTATAGGACGTAGAACTACCCAAACCAGGCAGTACACCGACTAACGTAGATGTTCTTTATATTATTTTCTCTTTAATTAATTTAGATCCAAAACAGAGAAAGGAGAATAGAAATACGTGTATGATGTTGTAAGACGGCGCGTTATTATTTAGAATTACGGGCTACGCTGAAAAAAAATTAAGTGAAGTGGAGCGAAATAAAGTGATGTGAAGTGTAGTGAAATGGAGAGAAGCGGATTGAAGTGGAGTGAGCCAAAGCGGAGCAGAGCGCTATGTAAGACAAGACAAGACGAGACGAGCAGAAAAGACATTTAATTCAGACACATATAATAAGACAAGAACAAAATTAAAAATTTTGACTAACCCCCGACTACCTAAGATTTGTTATCTGTACAACATTCTACTAGTCAAGCCCTTTCATTTGATACCCATATTAAGGGAGCTGTGAAAAAAGAAATGTAATTCGCCATTTTGTGATATCGGCCATCTTGGATTTGTAATTTGTCATAGTGAAAAGTATTCTACTAATCAAGCCCTTTCGTTTGATACCCATATTGAGGTAGTAGTGAAAAAAATATATCATTCGCCATTTTGTGGTGGCGGCCATCTTGGATTTGAAATTTGTTATAGTGTATAGTACTCTACTAGTTAAGCCCTTTTATTTGATACCCATATTGAGGTAGGTTGTGAAGAAATATTTTATCCGCCATTTTGTGGAGGCGGCCATTTTGAATCGATATTAACCAAACATAGCTAAGAACACCCGCACGGTAATAAACTTTCAAATAAAAGAAACCGGATTGAAATCGGCCTATCCGTTTGAGCTCTACGGTGCCACAGACAGACACACACACACACACAGACAGACAGACAGACAGACAGACAGACAGACAGACAGACAGACAGACAGACAGATAGACAGACAGACAGACAGACATCGACGTCAAACTTATAACACCCCTTTTTTTGGTCGGGGGTTAAAAATAAAAAAAACACACGAACATAAATTTGACAAATTCGTCATGTTACACATTCATACTTCGAAAAATATTCTTTACCCACAAAGAGCTCTGAAAGATAAAATAATATTTTTCAAGGTCGCAGTAATAAAAACTCGCACCTGGCGTATAAAAGGCTAGTTACGTTATTGATCTTACGTGGTACGTTTAATATTATTCAATGCTGTTCAAAAGCTCGTTGCTTTATAAAATAACTGCAACGAACATTGTAGCTCGAAGCTTGTTTACATTTTAATGTTTACTTAAATAAGAAATATGCGGTCGCAGTGACTCGCTTAACATTATTAACGACATCCTTGTCATTGTTTTTAATGAAAGATGATAAAGGAACAGACATTTTTATGTGAAGATGTTTCAAAGGCCCGTCTCATTTGAATTTCATTTGAGCTAAGAATTGGATTGAATTAAAACTTGAAATGGTGTGAACGACTCCATTGCTTCTCTTTATTTGGTGTTATATGATGTGATGACCAAGACATATTACGAGAGCTGGTAGCAAAATTTGGGTAGGTATTCGAGGCAAGTAAGAAAACTTGTCACATGTTTTACGTGTATATTGTACATTTATCAATAAAGAACTTGGACTTTGACTTTAGTTCTACTAATATAGACACGGAGGTGCCGATCTGAATTTATATATAAAAGTTGAATATAAAAGTTTGTCAAATAATTACTTTGAGATATAACCAGTTTGTTATTATTTTTTTTTGTTTAATAATCATTTGGCTACCCGTGAGTTTGTCTAACGTCGGTTATCACATGTCAATTTGTGAAAAAAGTTTTTCAAAAGTACGGATACCGGTACAAGTACTTACAACTTTTCGTATTTATGATATAGTAAGATTTTAATTGATTTTATAACTATCACATTTATATAGAAAGCTTCCCCGTAATATTAATAACCCTCCACGTATCCCTACACAAACAAAATGCTCAGCTTAATGGCCATACTCCAAGATTAATTAAAAAAATATTAATTGATAAAAACTTCAATATCTCACAGGGATAACACAACAAGTAATATTAACGTTTGTTTTTATAACACCTGAGATTAGGAAGGGTCGTATGAACAAACATACTGTTTTAATTAATTTATGCTTTCTTTGGATAACACGTTTCTGTGATAATACCTAAAGGTCGGAAGGTTGGGATCCGACGAATATTATTTTCTCTGCGGAAAACGTGATACTAGTTTAACCTACTTTTGTGTTATATTACATTTTAGTATTTTTGTACACTGATGTTTTATTAAAAGGTTGGTCGAAGTTACAAGATAACTATGATTAATTTATGACATGTTCCGTGCTGTGGTTGCGCCTCTTAACCCGCCGTAGTTGTTAAAAATTTAGAAGTGTTGAGGCGAATATGTTAGCCAATATTCCGAGAGCTGGCACTTTTTTTTTGAGTAGTTATTTAAGCCAAGCTGAAAACTAGTCTAACACGTCTCCTATTACACCCCAACACAGAGCTGGTGAGCAGCGGGGCAAAATGAATCCTCAATTTAAATCACCTGTCAGGTAGAAAGTCTCGCCAAAATTATCTTATTTTGAGGATCCCTATTTTTAACCGATTTCCAAAGACGTTTAGCATAATAATGATTTTAGTTTACTTTTCGCTTTTGAGTGCCTATTTGTGGTTTTGAAGTCGGTTTAAATGTTTGTACGAAAATAGTTTATTTTTTGTCCTAAATACAATAAAACATGTCAACTACGCGTCAGAAAATGGCGAAACCATGACTAAATCGTTTGGCGTATTTTTTTTGTCTTTAGACATTCAACTAGAATATAAAAATTGCATCTATGCCAAATATATTTTTTGTATTTGCCTGATAGATTGCTGAGATTACTGAAACAAAAAGTACAAAGAATAACAACATTAAAAATGCATGGATAAATTTTTTTATTAAGAATATACTTGATCAACCTCCTTTTTTTTGGAAGTCGGCTAATAGAAATAGGCGTAGCTTGCAGCACATTTTTTATGTTTCTACTGCTACGATTTGGATTTTGGATTGGCTCATAAAAATAGTTTAACACCGTAGTTCTTAATATTGAAAGCCTTTTCATAAGAATAGTTTAAACTGTAGAGGTGTAGAGGTGTAGAGGTGCACGCACCGTGCTGGCCATATGGTGTTTGACATAGGTATTTTTCTTGTAAGACGATGTTTATTTTTGAACGTGGTTGAACAATATAACAACACATAAGTTGTATAAACTTTTTTTTTCGTTAAATGTAACTTCTATCTCATATCAGTAAATCTTCTTTGTGTGTTTGTAATCAAACGCGTGGACTGATTATACGAAAAAAATAATCTTTCAATTGTATTCGACAATAGCTTAGATTAACGATTAGGTAGATGTTTTTTTCTTTTCTACGTGTTAAATAGACAAACTCTGAAAATATATTGATATATATAAATACTATACTTACCAGAATTTAGCAGCTATCTTTCGAATATTGTTCGTAGGTACAAAAAACATATTCATTAGCAACATAAGCGAGCCGGTCATTATTTACCTTCAAGGACAACGCTTGTGATATGAAGCGTAGGTATAAGGCTGCGTCCTCTAAAACAACGATGAATATGGAAACAAAAGCAATTTTAATATTAATATTCTTACACCACTACTGAAAAAAAACTATTATTTCGCAGAATGTTATAAAGAATAAACTAGTAACGCTATTAACAGAATTCTACTCATGCTGATAGCACACAAATATTGCTATTATCAAAGACTTTAATAGCACGAAGTTGCACTTCATCCATATAAAACACAAACCGCAACCGCGGTTACAAAAAATAGAAAGAGAAAGAAAGAAATCTTTATTGTTCACACCATTTACCTAAACGATACCAGGTGCTCCATGACACCATTGCACTAATTTGTCGCCAGAACCGCCACCATTGACGATGGAAAATGGCCACTTGGAAAACGTTGATTCAATAACCAGTCAATTGTTTTTGTCTTACTGTTTTCCCTAAATTGTATGTATCCTATATGGTGTGAACAATAAAAAAAATCAATAATACTTATGTATGTGTAGGCGAGCCGCTGATACCCTTCAACGACCAAGCGGTTCTGGCGACAGATTGGTGCAATGGTGTAATGGAGCACCTGGTTTTATACCCTTGTGTACCCTTCAACGGCCAAGTCACACAACGTTAACTGTAATAATAAAGAAATCGCAGTAAGGAACCTTAGACTTGGCACGGCTTTGTCTAGATTCCATTACTTTTTTAGAGATAAATATAATACAGCTCCATCGAGACTTGGCTAGTTTTTTATAGAATGTTTTTGGTGGGAGATCACTTCTTTTTGTAGGAACGTGGACTTATTGATTTATTATATCAGTTGTATTATTTGACACATTTTTTTTCTCTTTAGGAGTACTTTTTTATTATTAGAAATCTTTCTCTTCCTTTTTCCGGTTTTGATTCTTGTACAGTAGCAACAGTGTTTTGTATTACCCATTCTATAATAGGCAAAGAGCTTTAGAAGATTGGAAGAAGACTTTTTATTTACATACTTACATAACATATATGCGTACTAAAATTTTAACTCTGACCATATTTTAGTATGAAAACTAACGTGGTGACGGTAACGTGGTTCTGACCATATATTGTTATCCTAACTAAACACTTCGTAGAAACGTTATGGCGGACGCGCGTGTTGTGAGCTGATGTTCACCAACGTATGCAACTATAGCAGATCTGATACTGCAAGTTGAGTCAGTTCTACCATACACCAAGAAAGATATTAAATGGAAGAGACAAGACCCGTCTTTGGCCATACCAACTACTTGGTAAACACTAAGTTCATCGTCATCTTTTGATATTATCAACATATTTTATGATATTATCTTGCGAAATTTAATTTTCCAACTTTTTTGTGCGATATCAAACACAAATAAACTCTACGACGACAGTGACTGACAAAATTTACTCAGAGCGTTATAACACGAAATGAAAAGTTTTTCTTTAATTTTATTTGTATGCGTATTAAAAACAGAAGGGCTATAATATTACATTCTCTTTTCAGAAGGGGAGGCATTCGTCCCGTAGTGGGAAGGAATAGGCTAGATTAAATTAGAAGATGTGTCCCACTATGCTGGATTTTTGCAATGACAGTCGATTTTTATGTGCCAATAGTAGAATCTGGTTGGGGATTACTGTATCTCTAATACAGCTGAGACAAGCTGAGGGTACTTCATCAAGATACTTCAGACCTTCGGTTTTTGACATCAAATGAGCAGGAGAGAAGAGGACAAACAAAGTTGAATATTTTTTGTAAAGGCGGTTTTTTGGTTTGGTTGTTTGGTTTCTTTAGTAGTTTGGTTGGGCTCTTAAATTTTCAAATAAGGGGCACCAGGTACTCCATATTTTCGATATTCTTAGTTTTTATATGGCCATTAAACCCTTAGTCTGTACCAAATTTCAGCTCTCTGAGTTTATGGGAAGTACTAGTTTTATTTTGATAATCATGAGTGAGTGTCGTAAATGCGAAACTTTGCCTTCTCTTAACTTCGGAACTAAATTCTTCGGAACTAAACAGACTTCAAATTTTGGATTTTAAGCATGTGATTATAGCTTACTAGATGACGAAAATTTCAGCGTTCTGGACTTATCCAGAGGGTCTCAAATAGGGGCCTGAAAATGCAGCGAAATGGTTCCAGTAAAGGATGGTACGGCAGTGTTTGCTTCGCGCTCGACTTGGTGGGGCACTGCCGTGCCTCCAGATAATAGGTAAATTGACAATATTTCAATAAATGTATAAGCTACTAAATCACATAACTAAAAACAACTAAATAAATAATAAATTAACTCCACGATACGACATCCGTAGTGGTAGGACTCTTGACTGAGCCCGCCTGGAGAGTGGCAAAAAAAGAAATATTATATACCTTATTATTTTTGTTGCCATAATGTTATATTTTGAAATACAATTAGAACTCGTACCTCTGTACCTCGTACTCGTGCATATTTGATCCAGTCTCCTCTCGCGTTGCTCGTATTACTGATCACGCCCTTATGCTGACCTAGATCCAAGCTAAATTGATATACGCAGCTGCGTTGATGGATTCTTTCCAAAATAAGCCGTAATATTAGGCGAGGATTGGCAAAGGCTTGTAATCTAATCCTTTCATAATACCTATTAGAATTTCAAATTCGCTCATATTGGAGCGTAATAATCTAGACTGTAAAGAAAAAAATACACAGTAGCCACTAATAGTAAATATATATTGCTGGACAATTCATACACAACACTATCTGACCTCAAACTAAGCAAAGCTTGTGCTTTGGCGGCCAGATAGCAGATATAATATTTATATAGTTTTAAATACATACTTATTATACATAGAAACACCCAGACACAGTACAAATATTTGAATTTATCACACAAATATTTGTACTGGGTGGTAGCCCACCAAGCCACGAGGCCAGACATATAGTAAGAACAAGAATAGGGATGACGACAGGGTAAAAATATACGATTATAATTTAGTTCGTCTGGTAGATGATGGAAAAATAAATGGGACGTATTTTTTGTTACATCAAATTATCAAAAAATTTACAAAGATATAGATCATCAAACTTCCGATTGTGACGTCACTCTATCGTAAAAATCGTACCGCAACGTGACATCACTTGAAACTTCTAAGCGAGTATCTATTTCCTTATCTGTGACTGAATCCTCGTTATTTTTTGTTTGGGAAACAAAAGAAAAAATACTTACGCTTCTAAACTATGGTATGTAGTTGGTGTGTTTTGTTGAGATTTGTGTTCGAGTTCAACTGACAGTAGTGCTTGAACCAAAAGACCGATAAAAGTGGTCAAGTGCGAGTCGGGCTTGCCCATGAAGGCTTCCGTAGCAGCAAGTAACATAATACAAAAGTTCTTGTAAGTACTTCGTTGTTACTTTAATCAGTGTTTTAACAATAGTTAATTTATGACGTATTAAAATAAAACTACTTACTAGATATCAATCAAACCAATTTTCGTTGATAGTTTACATGGTAACGGACATCAAACACTTTTTTTTATTTTTGTCATTCTCTTATTTTAGAAGTTACAGGGGTGTGCACACTTTTTACCACTTTGGAAGAGTCCCTCGCGGAAACTATTCAGTTTAGAAAAAAAATATGTTATGTGAAACCTCAATATCATTTTTGATGACCTAACCATAGATACCTCACACGTATGGTATTGATCAAAATTTTTGTTTTGAGTTTCAGTTCTATGTATGGGAGCGCCTAAAAAAATTTGTTTTATTTAATTTTTGTATCAAAATCTTAATGCGGTTCACAGATTACATCTACTTACCAAGTTTCAATAGTACAGTTTTTATAGTTTCGGAAAACAGTGGCTGTGACGTACGGACGGACAGAAAGACAAACAGACAGACAGACATGACGGACATCTATAAGGGTTCCGTATTTTGCCATTTGGCTACGGCACCCTAAAAAAGAGAGTAGTTTGATGTTATGCCTGCCGATGATAAGAAACAAGTAAGTAGGTACGCTAATTAATAGGCATGACGACTGATCTTGGAATGCTATTAAATTATTTAATATAATGACAAACAAATACAAAGATATACATATGTATGTACCAACTTTAATTTTAATATATTTTTGTTTAACTTACTTTATGATAATTCCAAGCTGGATGGGCAAGTCCATTTCAAAAAGTACGAAACTACTAGAAAATGTATTTACCGTTGGATAGCCCATTCAATTTAAAGTAACTTTTGTTATGAAACCAGTTTCCTAAACGCAATATTTAATATAGCAAACATACAAACTACGCGCGACGCATAGAAAATACCAGATAATGACGTCATGCTTTTGTAGTGTTTTTGTATGAAGCAGCTTTAGGGAAATCCAAAATTGTGATTTTAAAATTGTGATGTCACGGATTTTTTAAGATAACAAGATAATTCTTTCACCTGTATGTTAGTTATTGAGTAGCCTTTTGATGACACATAAAATAAAAAAAATAGTCGTCATGCCTATTCCTTCTATTCATACATTTACTCGTAAACATGCACGAGAGTGCTTCAAAATATCGAGATCTTGCTCGTCATTCTACCACCATAAATGACGAGCTATCTCATAACTATATATTTATTATAGGATTTGGATACATAATATGATAGTAATACTAATGTAGTGAATTACTACTGTAAATAAACCCATTTTGCTAGTCAATTTGGATAAAGTAGGAATATTTGGTCCTATATAAAATATGTTAAAACCATCTTGGCAGATAAGTAACTGAAAGATTTGAATTTTCTTAATTAACGACTAGGTACATGTAATTTAATCGGTCAAGACCAATTTAATTTTTTTTTGGACTGAACAGGGTTAAATATTTTATCAAATGTCACTCTTATGGCTGCGAATTAATTTAAATTTTAAAGTAAAATTTATACAGTTTGATGTATTTCCAAATTCTAGTGTTAGAGTTAATTTTGCTGCTAGTTATATTTTGGAACGCGTTGGTGACGTAGTTTAAAATAATGTTGAGTCTGCAAACGTTACGTAGGGGCATCAATCAACGTCTTGCGGGCAGATAACTGAACTTGATGTATGAGCACACACCTGTAAACATTATAAGCATTGGTATTATTTATATATACCTACATTTACATGCAGGTTCCCGCGGTTTTACCCGATTTGTTTCCGTTCCTGTTATTTTCCCTATGTGAAAAATATCTTGTGTTTTATACTGGACTATATCTTATCTATTCGTGTTCCAAATATCAATCTGTTCCGTTCAAGCTTTCCAACGCGACTGAGCAACAAACATCGAAACAGCAAAACTTTCTCATTTGTAATATTAGTAGGGAGTAGGATTAAAATTGTATTCTAAAGGAAAATCTTATTAATATTACAAATGTATAAGTTTGAATGCGTGTTGCTTAATCATGTTGGTATGGTATCCCTTCTGGATTGGATTGAAATTTGGAACACAGTTGGGCTAAAGTCTGAAATAGGACATGGCTACTTTTATTGAAATTGAAATTTATTTATTCAGTTTAAAAACAATATAGCTTAGGTACTCACATAATATGTTCAGCTCAAGTATCTAATCATGTGTACACTGGATTAGTACACTGATTTAGTGCGGAAACATTACGGAAATCGGAACCACGCGGATAAAACACTGTATACTTGATGGAGTGACGTTTTGCGCAATGAAGAGAAAATATATAAATGTAAGATCGCACATCAGAAGTAAAAGTAGGGCACAAGAAAAAAAACAGGCGAAGAATGATGCATTTAAACTGAACAGTATCATCACCTTTAATAAAAAATCAACACTATTTCCAACAAAATATCCTAATACTTCAATTTTGTCTTATCAGAAAACAACAATTTGCGCAAAAACAGAGACAAACAGCACAATAACTCCCCAGAACCCATAACATAATTCTTTGAGTCCACATCGTGAAGTCACAGGATGTGCCAGTAGGAAAAATAGTGACTGGAAACAATAGGCTCTTTCACAGATAACAATATCTGAACCCAGACTAAGCGTCACGTTTTAATTTTGCAAGTACAAGTACGAGAGAATAAAACTATCTGCAAGCCTCGTTTCGATATTTCAAGTAACTGTTTCGGGACTATCGGGTAAATACTGGTAAGGGTATACCTATTATATGCAGAATATCTTTAACAAAATATGAGTGCCATATCAAGTGTCAAAATAATGGCCTAGTATTTATTAGGGGAACTGCAGAAAGTGTAACACTTGAGATTTGAAAATAGCTACATTTTTTTTTTCAAATCCACAAAACTCTGCAAAGTTACTTTATTCTATTTGAAATATTTATTATACTTGTTATAATAATATATACTTATTATAGTACGTTTTCTGGACCTATCATAAGAAACTAAAAAGAAAACTTTAATCTGGGAGATACAGAAACAGACGTCATTAACAAAACTAAAAATACAATGAAAACTACAACTATTTACTTGACACTGTACAAACCTAACTAAAGAAATAGAAAAGTTACCATCTAAAACACCTTATGGATTATCCCATATAGTAGGAGCCACTGTTGGCTCTATAGATAATCAAAATTAGATTCACACCACACATATCATTCAATCAAGGAAGCGTACCATCAGCATGTTCTGGCGTCTTTGTACATTACCCACGCTGAATGGCAATGCCGCCATTCAACTAAATCTTGAAATGTATGTATTTCTGGTAGGGTTTTAAGCAACGAACGATATAAACCACTAGATGTGCCCTGAAAATGGTAATAAGCTGCGTCTGTGTGTGTGGTACAAGTGGTAAACACATAACAAATCCATTTGACCCCTAGAATCGCTAGCGGCGAGGTATGCCGTGGTTCTACTTATTTTGGTTGTGGGCAACAAATAGTGATAGGTAAAAACGTCCGGCGTTCACCGTTTCCTAACATCGACTAGAACGGAAAGAGTGAGCTCACTCTTCCCAACGATAACAAAATTCCATGCGCCCTGATGTTTAGGAGGGCACACACATCTTTGGATTAAGATCGTTGGTTTGAAATAACAAATAAATTGTGAATTATTTCTGGCATTTACATTTGGCTTTAACATTTGGCTTTAATTTTTAGTACAATTAGATACCAAGTTATTTATAAAACTATTAGAATTAGCTGAATTTAACATGCTTTCAATGTCTCCTTCCGAAGGGTCCCCGCGCTGATGAGGTGGTGGCTCAGTAGCCATGGCTCGGTCACCCACGGTGAAATGAGAGGAATCCCGAGGCAAAGCCGCTCCTCTGGGCTTTGATTTCAAACCGACGACGATGCGGCCATGTAGATTGCGTGGTGTAGTGACACTAGCGCTGAGGTGGGTCGCGATTTTAGGGGGTGGGCATCGGAGCTGTAGGATGGAGGCCGCGGCGGGAAAAGACCACCGATTTTACGATGCACCGCTCTCCTTATCCATCACGATCGCTAGATTGCAAATGCGGCAGAGCTGCAGGGGAAGAGGAGTGCCCGCATTGCGATGCGCCGCTTTCCCTATCCTCTGCAGCCGAAAATTAGATGGTGAGACCACAGATTTGACCAAAGTGTATAGAATCGAGTACACCTGGCATCCACTTACTGACTGGTCCTCGAGATGTTCACGCCGTATCTTGGGTCCTAGTGCACCGGTAACGACAGTGTGTCCCAAAGTAGGGCCCGCAGATTAGCAAGCTGCGGCGAGGTAGCGGAAGAATGCGAAAACGGTAACGCATTCCCGCCGTAAGCGGTAAATATGGGCATGGGCATGGGGGCACCATCTCCATCCCTGATGTCCAATCCCACTTAACCCGACCAGCCAGTAAATGTTTTTCCTTCGCGTACAAAAAAACATGTTTTCAATGTACTAGAAAACTTTTAAGATATTCTCGGGTTTTTCACCTCAGCCATCAATATTATCATAAATTTCGACAGACTGCTTACGAAATGTTGAAATCTTTTCTATGTTTTCATCTGTAGTAATAAACGATTTAACCTGAGCGTATACAGTAGCTCGACTGAGAACAATGGAAAGACAAATTGGGCTACACAAGTGCGTCAGCATTCCCTTTGTTCAATGTAATTTTTCCGAAGAATGCTTCAGACAATGGCCGGCTGAAAGCGCGGTATGTAATGCTGCCATCTCATCGAGTTTCGAATAATTTGTACTCTGCAAAGCTGTTTATACGCGTACTGACTGCATTCTTTGGTTAACTATAAATGTATAATTGTTTATAGGTAGGTAGGTATACGTCATGCAAATGCTTTGTACCCTTTATAACGAAAATTATACGGAGGGAAGAGAATTTAAGTTTGCACATTTGTAGTTTATAAAGGAAAAGGGTGCATTATGCTAATTTTTTTTAAATGACTCGCATGTGTGTTTTTTTCACGCACCATAGTTACGCAATGTAATTCATTCATGTATGTTTAAATACACCATTTTTGAAACTTTATTTGATTCGATAATTCACAATATGTACGATTACTCGTATATCTTTTTCTGTACCTGAAACTTGTTTGTCGAAACTAATTTATTCATACCGAGAAATTTGTAAAAAGCTGTTTGTCTGATAAAATGCCTGGACAGCTCCCGAAACTTTTTAATAAGATAAAAAGGAGGCCATAAAATTTGCTTACTTAGATCAAAGAATCTGTCAGATCTTCAGCATTTAATGGATTTCGCAAACTGCTTAAATAAGTTGTTTACACAACTTTGAGGTTTTATCACGTACTATAAGACGCAGCAAAATTGGGCTGAACAGTAATTTTGTTTGGTACACCAAGCAAAATAACTGTTCACAGGTTTGTCACGCAAAAAGAGTATATGCACGATTTACTTTTTTTCACCGTAGCCCGTATTGTTAATGTTTCTCTTCGATTCGATTGGCCAGAAAAAATCGCTTCACTCGTAGTATATGTCACTTTGGTCATGTTTTTTGATTTGTGGACATTCATCGGTAGCCCTGTTTATGTTCTCACTGCTGAGACTTGGGGGTTTCGCTCACAACGAAAGAATCAAGGTCATAAATACACCACGCTAGCCCAGTGCAGTTTGGGGGATAGCGCATGTCCTCCAAAGATTCATTTCGGGGAAATTTCGATTTCCTGACGATTATTTCCTACACCCTTATGGCAAATGGTGATGACAATCTTATACAAGTACATTAAGTGGTGTACGTACAAAAAAGTCAATATAAATAAATAATTGTAGTATTTCTTTAGCATTTTGGCTAGAACAAAAGTTATCGACAGGAAGCAGAAGCTAATCCATACGACCCTAATAGAAAATGAAGTAATAACAATAAAGATTTACTAGACACAAATTTGCATATTTGTTTTGTGCGTAATTGATTATGAACGATTGTTTTAGAACAAATTAAAACTTTGTGTAAATTGTAATGTAAATAAAACCCAAACAAAAATTTACTTCTACTTAATCGTAATTAGTAATCTTCTTTTTTATGCTAATTTGACAGAATAAATAAAAATATAACAAGCATGTCACGCGCTGCATCCAAATCATAGGCCGACTCGACTGACCTCATTTATATCTAAAAATATTGTATTTTGGGCATTCGTGTTTTTTTGTAGAAAAAAGATGTAGGATTATTTAAATTAATTAAAAATATTAGCAACCCAGTCTAAATTCCCACCGCTGAGACTTTGAGCCATCTGCCACCCCTGGCCAAATGTCGGATAGCGTATAATGCGTGGCACAAAATATTATCATGGGACATGTCTTCTTTTACTCGTTTTTTACTAATTATTCCTTCCAAATACCAAACTCACATATTTGCACTGGTTTTTGAAATGAATACTTCAAGAATCTTATTAAGAAGTTCTTTAGAGTTGCAAAAAACCAAAATGGACATTGCGACTCTGATACAGTTTCCAACACCCCTATATATAAATGCGTACAATGTACAAACGTTTTGTATGTACTTTTATGCAATAATTTTTCAAGTTTTCATTTTTGTCGATTTTCCTGGCGTGCTACTGTTGTTTTTTTTACAAAATAAATAAGGACTTTTAGCTACTTTTTAAACATTCTTCCAAGCTGTTATCCTCGGTTGTTCTTCTCTACGCTTTGTCTTATACTAGTCCCACTGTCCTACTACTACTGTCCTAGCTAAATACTTCAAATTATTTCACAAGAGATTAAATAACAAACTAGCTAATTAGCACTCAAGCTCTGACTTTGACTTTATAGTTATAGTTCAAAAGCAAAAACTACACGGGATTAGTATAATATTTCATAAAGCCGTGATAAGCAAATACTACGTTAAACTGAAAGCACAGAACATATTTGGTAGCTATAAAATATTTCTCGAAAATATGAACCACATTAATACTGAAAATCAGAAGGATTTCAGTAAATTGTAATTATGAAAAATAAATAAACCAGACGTTTCTTAGCTTATCTATTTGAAGACAAATAACAAAACGAATTTCATGGTTAATACCACCGTTTTGTACGAAGAAAATATTTATTACATTTGTACTATATGTTCTGAGGCTCTCAAGCCACGGAATGTGGATGAAAACACGTTTCTTGCTCTCATAATCGCTTAATGTGAGCAGTTATGTGGCCTTTGTTATTTCATGAGGAAGTGAGGGAAAAAGTTAAGTGTTCTTGATTCTTTGAATGCTTTTGTTGATTCAGTTGAACTTGATGTTGAAGTTGGTTGATTGCGAAAACTTGATGGATTATGACACGATATTCCAATAACTGGCCACTTTATTAACACAACTAAATTACAGTAAAATACACTACCCTTCATCGGTCAATGTATAATTCATAAGTTCATTACTACAAGTAAATGAAAATAAAAAAGTAAATATACATATATGTTTAAAACTAATAGAGACTTTATTTAGTTATATTATGCTTTATTTTTACTGCAGCGTCTTTGCTCTCATTTAAAAAGAGTTATAACAATGACAACACATGTCATGATATACAACACACCTCTAGTTTCTTTGTTTTTGTAAAATATTGTCTTATATTTGGACCCACGAGTGTCAGTCAGTCTTTTGTCTTATTATTTTATTTGACATTTAAATTGCGAGAAATTTTAATTTTATATAACAGCAACTAGTAAAACCGTAAGGCATAGCTAGTTAATGCAAATTTACGTACAACAAGTATTGCTGTTTAGGACAGCAAGTTTGTACGTGATATAAAATAGCATAATATACCTACTGTTAATTATTTTTTTCACATTTGATAAATTAAAACAGTTGTTCTGCAGAAAAAACGCAAACAGAAGGAAATACTACCAGATGAGTCCATAATACCCCACGTCACGTCTGTCAATAATAACAAAAGAAAAGAACAAAAAGTTCCATCCAAAGTTATAAGTATGTGATCGAGGATGTGGATTAGTTTCATCGTAGGAGTCAAATAGAATAGGTGAAGGCCGCTCGGATTCAATCGATATAAATCACTGGGTGAATGCAAATGTCGTCACGTTCTGAATTGGGAAGGCATGCGTGCTATGCGTGCTTTGCCTATCCTCACCCAAACAAACTGTACATAGCTATATTGAATAAATATACACTACTTTATATTTCATAACGTATCTCGAATAGCCTACAATTTCTAATAGAATAGCCTAGAATTTCGTTTTCGTTGTAACGTGTTTTTAGGTGTTAGAATTTCCAGAGGCCAAGTTATTTTGTAAGTTATCTTGCTCTGTTATTTCGACGTAAAAGATAACAAATATTTAAGTTATAAAATATTTTTTTTTCGTTTTTATTTTATTTAATTCTATGTAATTATTGTAATAAAATAATAGCAAATATGCTATTATATATATATCTAACTAACTTGGAATTTTTATATGCGATATGATTTTAAATTCATATCTATTTATAATACACTAGCGACCCGCCCCGAATTCGCACGGGTGCTATATTTATTGTAAATATAAGTACTAATAAAAATGGTTATTGTAGGTTATTCCCAAGAGATAGAGACATACTTTTACAGACTTTTGTAGACCTTATAAAGGGGTACACTATAGCTGTACATCATTTTGATCTGGCTAATAGGATTCAGCCAGCGTTTGCAGTGTAAGCGCAAAAAATGTGTTTATTTATGACATTACATTAGAAAACTTTGAAATTATCCAAGTTTCTCTGCTATTTTATGCACATATAAACCTTTCTCTTGATACAATACTTAGTACATTATTTTGATAAATCTCGTAGGGTTTAGCCTACGTTTGCAATGTAAGCGGAAATAATGTAATTATTTACGACATCACATTAGAAACCTCAAAAATCGTATTTCTTCACTATTTAATGAATGTTATTATTCATATAAACCTTCCTCTTCAATCACTTTATCTATAAACTGCATCAAAATCCGTTGCGTAGTTTTAAAGATCTAAGCAAACTTTGTTTTATATTATGTAGTGGTTTAAAACTAAATTTTGCCTCAGGACTAGCAATGTGTTATTCTACTGCCAAATAGTAACGTCTAAACATCACAGTGTTCGGGTTTGTAAGGCAAGTTCAGAGTGAAATTGCAGGACATATAGATATATTACCTTAAATCTCTGAAAAATTGGTGACGAGTGCAGTTCTAGGTAATTATTTTTTGGATTATTAATTTTCCAAAAGCTGCGAGGCACTGTGTTGTTATGACAATGCGTATCACTTACCATCAGGCATATGTCCTGCTCGTTCCGTTATTCCTTACTATGAAAAACTCTATAAAACAAAGGAATACATGAATGTAATAAACATATGAATATAATGTTTCGCCCAAAATGGGGAAAACTGTTGTGTATGCTTATCAAATTTTATGCTTTCTTTTATACATAGCTATATTATATCAATTTTTCTGCAGAGCACAGCAAACAGTAAATTCCACTCCAGTACGAACATCTCTCGTTCGTATCGCAAAACAATAACGTTATTACCATTTCATATCTATTAACCGCCATATTAAACTAGCTGTACCCTGCCACGCTTCGCTGTGGCACATTGTAGTGCAAAAATTAGATAAAAAAAACAATCTTTGATGCGGATTATACATATATCATTGAATAAAATTTCAGCTCGATCGGTCCAGAACTTTTTAAGCTTTTGAAGCGTACACAAACCAACATAACGTTTTTATATATGGAGATGTTTACATGATGACTATTACGCCAAATCAATACATAATTTAGACTTTTAGAATGTTTAACTGGTCCATTCGTCCACTGTTCACTAGTCCACTTATCGTACTTAGTACATGTTTCTCATTCTAGTTTGAATTTCGGAAAGTGTGAAGTTATTCAGCATTTTCTGTAGTCTACAGGATTTGTTCGAATGCAATACAGAATTGGAACATACTCATATAGCAACGAAGCTTGAAGTTGAAATTTCGTAGAAATTAATTTCAGTAGCTCATAGAAAGTGACGAAATTTTAATACTAAAATTAAATTAAAACTGATAACTTGTGTTGAATATGTTTTACGGTACAACATGTTCCGAAATAATATAATTTAATTAATTACAGTTCGAGTAATGACGCGAGCTGTTATTAATTGAATTGATCATCACAATGATTCCGCGTAATAATCCTGCCACATGGGATTAACGATATATTGTTTTAATTACGTTATTATACGTGAAGTGGAAACACTACACGTTACTGAATTCAGTTAAGTCGATTTTATATTATAAGGCGATTACTTAAAGTATTTTTTTTTACTATGAAATTACTTATTTTTAACCGATTTAAAAAAAAGGTGAAGGTTCTATATTCGGTTCAATATATCTTTTTAGGGTTTCACAGCCTAATGGCAAAAAACGGTATCATTATGGATTCGTCAAGTCTATCTGTCTGCTGTCCGTATGTCACAGCCACTTTTTTCCGAAAGTAAAAGTAAAAGTTATACTGTAAAGTAAAAGTTATACTTTGTGAACCGCATTAAGTTTTACATAAATATAGAAAAAAAAACAAAAAGTTTTGGGGGTTCCCCATGCTTAGAACTGAAACTCAATTTTTTTATCATATCCATACATACGTATAGAGTATCTATGGATGGGTTATCATAAATTATATTTTTTATTTTATTTATTTATATTGAGGTTTCCAATGTCAGTTTTGATAGTTTACGCGACAGACACTTCTAAAGTGGTAAAATGTGTCTCCCTGTCACTTCTAAAATAAGAGAATTATAAAATTAAAAAAAAATATGATGTACTACCATGTCAACTTCCACCGAAAATTAGTTTGAACGAGTCAAGTCGAAATGTAATAATAATATCTAGTCAGTAGTTTTTTTTATACGTTATAATATAATTACGCTATTATCAGAACATCACTCAAAGATACAACTAACTACAAGAACTTTTTATTATGTTACTTGCTACTACGGAACCCTTCATGTGCGAGTCCACACTTGGCCGCTTTGTTTTATGTACGTATGCTACGCGATAACTCCAATTGTGATTTTTAGAGTTCTTGTTTTGTTTGATAGATGATATACTTCAGAAGTGGTCCCATATAATTTTTTTTCGATATTGGTGTGATGGTATTTGAAATATTAACAACATGAAAAAAACATTTACTAAATAACATTTTGCTTTGGTTTCTTTTCATAGAGAGCAAGCGAAAGACAATGCTAGAACACGCCGCAATCTATTTGTTCTTTATTAAACTGGCATGAAATACTCACAAAATCTTTCGGTTCAGTGAATGTATCGAAAAGTTATAGCTTTCCTAACCTGTGGGGTGTGATATAAACTCTCTTGCAGATATTCACTAAGTGTGAAGACCCTTTTCTTAATGAACCGCTTCTAATATGGGTCAACCCTGTCGTCTGTCATCTAACGAAACACACATTTATAGTCATCAGAACTTTAGAATCAGTTCAATTAAAGCAATTAAATGCAAATAAATTTGTATGAGCCTACCTTTGACTTCTTTGTTGTGATAAAAGCCTAGCCACTTGATACACTTTGTAACTATATTACACCGAATTACCTTAGCGGTCGGACTTTTGGCGGGAACATTTTTTTTGGTACTTTTATTTTAGAAGGTATACCCATTAATTTGGTTTTAATGGCATCTTCTTGAATCGGTCTTTATTTTGAGTCGGTCTTATCACGTTAAAATTAAAGTTCGTTAAAATACAAAAATCGTTAATTAAAAAAAAACTGGCGTGAAAATGGTCCCAAAGTATTGAAATTAAAAAAAAAACAATTTATGCTACCGAGTCCAGTTTTTTTAATTTTCCGTGTTTGTTATATCGTATACAATTAATTTAAAATATCAAATCACTATGTCTTCCTTGTAAATGATAACGATACCGCCAGAAGCGTCTTGAAATGCTCTTGAGAATAATGGGCTTAACCCTTAAGGTAGTTTTGTTGACTATACTATACATACATTTCAAAAAATTCTGACTGCTGACACGTACAAATAACGCGGCACTTTATATGCCGAAGCGTAAACAAACGCACTTAGGTAATCTGATAACCGTTTTCCCGCCAAAATTGTAAACGTGAGTCGCCGAGAGTGAAGTAAGCGGAAGCTGTGGAACGCGTTGCCTGAATAACCACACTCAATCCCGATGGTTACAATCTTGGTGTCTACAAGATCAGCGTGAATCGGTATCTTCTAGGTCAATATGTTCCATGGTAGACCGCACCGACGTATCGCTTCGTACCACGCGAGTGAAAACCTGTAACTGTAAAAAACAACTATATTTTGGTTAGTTCTTTCCACCGATTAATTGAGTTTTTTTAAAGAAGATCTTAGCTTCTACATAACATTAGACATAAACACAGTATGGACATATGACTATTATTGTAACTGTTCTTATATTTTGTTTATATCGGCAGTTCAATACTGTTAGCGTAATGCCGTTAGCATAAAACGATAAGAAAAACACCGTGAAGAAACCAACTGTTTGCCTTTCTATCCCGAGAAAATTCCTACGAGTATATTAAATTAATGGCGTACATTTCCTTAGCGCAAGTAGAAATGGGACTAATTGATTACCTAACTACTGCAAAGTGCACCAAGTATTTAATGTGTAGCGATTTTTCTTTTCTGTTGAAAGAAACAGGTAACTAAGTGGCTGACTAATCCAGTATAATTAGTTTTCACTATTCCCAGCATCGTAAAGCACAGTGCATTGTGAATTGCATTGCAGTCCTCATAAGTACAATGGCACATCTCAACAAAAAAAAAAATTCGTCAACATTTTCACGAAACCTTATATTTTTTGATAACATGGTTCACGAATATTCCTAAAAATACTAAAATAGGTGGTCTAGTTTCTGTGTTTTTGTATTATGCTACAGTATTATAAAATGCATACCAAATAGTAAAACATGGATTTAGCACAAACAAGTAGACCGAATCTTTCATAATATATTTTTTGTAATTGTAGATATTAAATACTTTTGAAATCAATCGTACACCAATGGCAATAAAACGCTTTTTTTTTTTAAATAAAGAATGACGAGACGCGCAGGATGGTAAGCAACATGCCTACCACATAACATCATAGTAAAACGCAGCTATTTAAACATGAAGATCGGCATCGTTTCATGGTTGATGTTCCAAAAACGCGAACGAAGAGATTTGACTCCACGTTTGTGACAAGAACGTCTAGGTTGTGGAATGCGTTGCCTGAGTGGGTTTTCCCTGATGGTTACAATCTTGGTGTCTTCAAATCGAGAGTGAATCGGTTTTTCTAGGTAAGCACGCTCCATCGTAGATCTCATCATCGCTTAACATCAGGCGAGATGGTGGTAAGTGCGAACCTATTATAGTTAAAAAAAAAATGAAGAGTCCAAATCATTACCTAGCACTGCACTGCGCTCGTCACCCAGAGATCTAGTATGTTGTATCTCTAAGCTCTGTACTTTCGCTGGAAACATTGCCCTTCAAACCAGAACACAGTAATGTCTGCACATTTTTGCTTGGCGGTAGAATAACTGGCAAAGGTGTGGTGCTTCCCCAGGTGGACTCTGCTAAGAGTCCTACCACTACAAAAATAGATACACACATACCACCACCACTCCTTTGCGTCGCGCAATCGGGTAAAAATAGTCACAGTTTTCAATCGTATATTGAAAGGCGTGATCTTGTCTTAACGAGTCTACCAAATAGGTACACATCTAAGTTTACTTTTTTAATGATGTTGATAAGAGATTAAAAAAGTTGTTTGGATGTACCTACCATTGAAATAGTGAATGATAAATTCTGTAACACTCAGATTTAAATTTACAAAGAAAACTGCACTTTATAATATTTCTTGCAAATTATGAAACCTTTCATTAACATTATTTTACAATAAGCCGTAGTAGCTCCAAGCGAATTCTGCTACAAAATTTATCCATTACTAAATTATCCGAACGCTTAATAAAACCGACCATAAATATTTCTAAAGTTTAAAAGTGAAACATGTTATTTTTATTATAGCCATAAATAATATTAAATTGCTTCAAAATACGTTTTTATAGAGTAAAAATCAAACTGATATCAATAAATCGTAATATTAATACCAATTTGTTTCTCATAGGTGCATAAATCGTTTAATCTCTGGAATCTATCAAGATTGAGAGTTAGATCTCAATCACCTAGCTGGAATGGACCAACTAGGATTATCTAGACGATCGTTAATCTAACTTATTCTCTTTGCGAGTGAAAAGTTTTCGTCTTAGCTTTGATAGTTCTTGAAGACGTAAAAAAGATCAGGGAATGTTAAAAAATAGATAAGGTTCTTTCATTCGGGAAGAAAGTTATCTCGAAACGAAATGAGAGGAAAGTGAAAGTAGATTTGCCGTTTGGAAACTAGTTTTTCACAATTGATTAAACGATGGACGTGCAAACTAAGAACAAAGATAATGAAGAACTATAATTCCAAGCCAAAAGGGTCGAAAATCCAATCAACAAAACTTTAAATTTTTGATGGTCCTTCGAACAGTAATACAGATACAGTAATGTTTTCATACTACTGCTTGCCGGTACTATAAAGGAACTGGCAAATATATGGCAGACTCTGCAAAGAGCCTTATAATACTGCAAAAACTGGAACAATATTGAAAATTGGAACTGGATGTATGCTGGAAAGATCCATATTATTCTAGTTGTGTTTTTTACTAGCAGCTCTCAGACAAAAGTTGGTCCTTATCTTTAAACTTTTAGGCATTTTGCTAAATCACTATAGATAATTAAAAACAAATGCGGGCCCGCAGCTTCTGCAGAATGCAGATATATCTGCATTCTGCAGAAGTAGATTATGTAAAAATTTAAGTACAACTCACGACGCGTCTTGCGGTCATCGCCCTGTTTGCGGATGAAAATCTTAACCGTTGCGGCTACGAAACCACGAAAATAAGCGGTCTCGTGAGTTTTGAAATAATAGCTTAGTTCCGCAACCGCGGCGGGCGCGGGTGAAAATCGCTCCACGTGTTCTTAGCGAGTGTAAAATCGGGGATGGAATTTTCACATAAACGCATAGGCCATACTCTTAGGCATAGGACGATAGCTATCTTCGCAATAACTGCTTACTAAAGTACTACTACGAATAAACATATATAACGCGAGCGAAACCGCGGGTAACAGGTAGTTTTCTCATAAATTTCATCTCAAGCTTTTTATATATGGTTGTTACCTACACGACAATCCCAAGCGTCATTTTATCGCGAGTAGAATGCGAAACCTGAAAATGTTCTTCGAAGAAGCTACGCGAATGGCGCGGAAATGGCACGCCGCGGTGGAGCGACGTGTACAGACGACTTCATTGGATGCCGGTTGAGACGAGATCGGGATATGAAAGCAGGTTAACAATATTTTTCTACTGTGCATGAGTTTTACTAGAGGAGTTACAGTAAGACTACTATTATAACAGAGTATTTTTTAAATATATGTATTGTAGAGAGACAAGACAAGCAGAACGTCTACTCTCTTTCTACGAAAAACGTAATTTCGAAAAAACTCGCGATGTTCTGCTGCCGGACGCGATCGAAACTTGAGTCGGACTGGACTGACTATATCAAACGTGAGTTACCCGTGTATTTATTTAAAATGTGTAATAACCACGTTAGTTTTCATACTAAATAAAATTGTTTTTAAAGAATTATGTTGTTTGACCTGTGATTTCCAATGGGTAATGCGGGCATCGATTTTCTGCTAAAAAATATCCTCATTTAACAGTTACGATTACGGTGCAAAAAACAAGGCCTTAGTGGTATTGTAAGAATATGCAAACGGTACGACTATAAAAAAGTTCAAGGAGCGAGATTAAAATTTACAAGAACGTATTCAGGCAAACATTTTCGCGCTGTTTTTGGCAACAAAATATATTATTTCGGGGTTAGTAAATGAGTAAAGGCTAATTTGCATGTGCTGAATGCAGCACAAACAAGTAACATCTTCGGAACGCAATGAAGAGAATATGTAGTAATCAATTTTAGAAACACCAATATTTATGTACCTATACTATACTATATATACAAGTTAGATAGTTAAGTTTTTGTTAAAAAAAATACTGTATAAAAATTGACTATCATTAAATAAAAATAAACACAATCAATTTAAAATTTTCGGATAATCGCCAAAATTTCCAAAATACCATATACGAGATTGAGAACCTCCTCCTTTTCTGTAACGGTTAAAAATTGCATTCTTTTGCTGCTTTTCATGTATACAAGTTTTTACATTTTGAATCGGTTTCCTGTCAGCAATTAGGTGAATAATGCACTTGTGGCGTTCATAAATGCTTTATTGTAATATTTAAATCACATTAGAGAGTTTTTTTATTTATCTATCGCACATACATATATAGCAAACCTACATACTTATATTATTTAAATAGATTTTCGTCCCTTCATTTAATACTTTAGACAAAAAAGACAAATCGTAATCGAATAAAGTCTTTGTTCGCTGTAAAATTAAATCGTATTTGAAATCGAATTTATGTTGTTTCACTGATTAGTAAGAGTTGGGTAAAATTGAGACTGTAAATTAATATCGCTTTCGCACAATTAAACACAGCACAGTTGCCGTTGAAACTTCACTCATTGATTTAAGGTTCGTTCTCTCCCGTATAGAAAGCGAAACTTTTTATCCACCTAATTAAACTTGGGACTTGCTCCTGAATTTTGTTGCTTTGCTCCTTTGGAATTACTTATAAAAGAAAGAACACGAGGAAAAATACGTCTGAACCTAATTAGTTTCAGATAGATATCTGAGAAGTTAGGAGAACAGTTTTGATTCGGGTTCTTGCCTCAGAAGGCCTCAAGATTAAACGTTTCCGTAAAGTAATTTGAAAATTTTGGAACAGATAAGAATTTTGCTTTTAAAAGTTAAAGATCGCTCGCTCGCAACGCTCATTTCATTTTCTACTAATTTACCACACAAACTAAACGCGGTTAGCACTATTTTTTTTTTTTTTTTTTTACTTTTATAGGTTTACACTTGTCCGCCATCTCGCCTGATGTTAAGCGACGATGCACTATGATTATCACTAAGCCTTATATGTAAAGCCTAAGCCTAATAAGTGAGATCCAAAGGGTTTTAGTAAAGTTGGTGTCGTGTTGATTTTGCATGGCTAGTAATTAAACTTAGATATGCTGGACAGCATAAAATGAGCAAATGGTATTATGGACAAATTTCTCTAAACTACGTATGTCGAAACGACGATATTTCATTGCATTTCTCATAGTAACAGAACTCGGCTCCAATATTGTAATAATGATGGGTAACTCATTGAGTACCACAAAAAGAGATCTTATAAATTGTATAGAATCATTAGTGATTTTCACAGTTCCGGTAAAGTTGGCAAAATTATATATATGTACATTTCCTTATTCAACATCTTTGAATGATAGACAAAACTAGACTGTTAGGTTAGAAACTGTTAGGTAAACTAGAAGAAATAGAGCTATTCTTGGAAAGCTCACACAAATACGATGTAATTTGTTTCACTGAGACGTGGCTATCGAAGTGAATTGAACTTTAGCCTAAATAATTATTCAATAGGTAGTATATACTGTAGGAAATTGGCAATAGGAGGTGGTTGCATAATTTTTGTTAGCAATAATGTGAAATATAAGTCTCGAAAAGATGTAGAAAATATAACTGTTGAACGACATTGTGAACTAGCTTGCGTAGAATTGGATCGATATGTTGTTTTGTGTGTTTATAAACCACCTAGTGCCGAAATTGAGATCTTCTTAACTACTTTAGAAGAAGCATTGAGTAGAATATCTGAGAAAAGTAGACAGATTGTGATGTGTGGAGACTTCAACACAGATATACTTTCGGAATCTCGTAACAAGAGCAACATATTAATGTTATGTCAATCTTTAATTTGACAAAAGTGTTCACTGAACCCACTAGGTCGCAGTAACTAAGAAAGGTTGTTCTGCAACCTGCATTGATAATGTTTTTCGTAAACATTTACATTGCATTGAGGTCCTGGATTGTTTGCGTTCGGACCATAGGGGAGGCTTGAGCATTTCTTCCTGCCTGTATGAAAAGGGCGGAAGAGAAAGTTCTTATTAGACCCATTACATTGTCCCGCATGTCAGCTTTAAATACCGCGATAACTAATCATTTTCCAACAAATTTTGCATTATGACAATTGATGATCCTAATCATAATTATTCTGAGTTTTTTTAAAATGCTGAGTACACAATTTAATAATATTTTCCATACCAAATTTGTTAATATTAACGCAAAACCGAAGTTTGCCGAATGGGCAACACCAGGTCTTATTAAAAGTCAAGCAATCTTTACAATTTATACAAACTAAAGACATACTGCAACGATGATGCCACAAAACTATATGTTAAGAGATATTCAAGTATTTTTAGAAATGTATGTATTCGAGCAAAAGCAATATTTATACGGGATCAAATTAAAACTCCAATAATATGATAAAAAGCACGTGGAAGATAATAAACAATGAGTCTGGAAAAATTAAAAGTCGTGAAATGATGAGCGCACTTCGGATTGCGAAAAAGTCACTACGAAAAAATCGGACATACGAGGTCAAACTGAAAGTTCTTAGAAAATCAAAACTGATTACATTAGCCAGTTATTAGTTTTATTATATCTTTTCAAAATATTGTCCATTCACGTCAATACACCGCTGCATGCGATGGAACCACTGGGAAAAGCACTTTGCCCACTCGTCCTTAGGGGTCTCTTCAATGGCATCGCGATACGCAGCCACCGCTTCTTCAGCATTCATAAACCGCTTTCCTTTAAGTTTTTCTTAAATTTTTGAAAATAAATAAAAATCACAAGGCGCGAGGTCGGGGCTATACGGCGGGTGACCCAGTAATTCAACGTTTGATGTCGCCAAATAGTCGATCGTTCGCTTGGCGGTGTGCGATGAAGCGTTGTCGTGGTGAAGGAGGATCCTACTGCGAGGTCGTTTCTCTCGAACTTTTCCAAGACAAGTGGCAAACAATTGGTAGTGTACCATTCTGCAGAAACTGTTTTTGATCCTCTAACACAATTGCTGCGAAATGACCTATCCTTCCAAAGAACGAGGCCACCATTTTTTCCCCACACTTCGATCTCTCTTCACTTTAGTTGGCAACTCCTCGAAAGGAAACACCCACTGAGCAGATTGTCTTTTGGTTTCAGGATCATAACAGTAAATCCAGCTTTCGTCACCTGTTAGTATGTCGAACACAGCATTTGAGTCACCTCCGTTAAATCTTTCAATCATTTTACGGCACCAATCCACACGATGGAGTTTTTAAGCCTCAGTCAAATTATGAGGTATCCACCGGACGCAAAGCTTCCTGACCGCTAAATGTTCGTGTAGGATTTGTGCACTTGACTCATACCGATGCCTAAGCTTGTCCGAATCTGCTGATAGGTCACTCTTTTGTCAGTCTCTATCATACGCCGCACAACATAGATGTTATCTTCAGTCGTCGCCGTAGAAGGCCGTCCTCACGTAAATCATCAGTGAGATTAGTGCGACCACGTTTAAACTCATTAAACCAGTTGTAAACAGTCGCACGAGATGGGCTTCATCGTGAAAGGCCAATCGTAGTCTATCATAACTTTCTTGTTGACTTAAATGACATCGAAAAGTCATAAAAATCATTGCACGAAAATTTTCTCGTGTTAAATTCATGTTGACGTGACACAGACAATTTTCAATTTGCCGCCAAATCGTAAAACAAATGACAAATTAATGAAGTATATACTCAGTAATATTGGCAAAGAGTTCTAATTTCAAATTATAGAATAATTTTTTTATTATATTGTTTATAAGTGGCCAGTTCTAAGAACTTTCAGTTTGACCCTCGTAGTAGATGCCTTCAAGGTTTATTTTGCTGATATTCCATTAGAGACAACTAAACATCTAACTTCGTCTCCTCTCTTGCAGAAAAATTGTTGACAGAAAATGTTGATTGTCCTTCATCTACATTTGAATTTCATCATGTTACTGCCACTGCAATACTAAAAACGTTCAAAGATATTAAAGTTAAGAATACAGAGGACTTATGGGGATTATCTGTTAAGGTACTTGAGGGGATTATTAATAACATTGCCCCATATTTAGCAGAATTATTTAACGAATGTATAAAAAATGGTACATTTCCTGACATGATGAAATATAGTAAAGTGATACCTCTGTTTAAATCTGGAGACAAAAACGAACTTGGAAACTACAGACCCATCTCGGTTTTGCCTTGCATCAGCAAAATATTCGAGAAACTTGTTCTCCAGCAACTTTTATCTTACTTTAATATTAATAATCTATTACATAGTAACCAATTTGGATTCACAAAAGGACGTTCCACTACCGATGCAGGTATTGAACTAACTAATTATATATTGAAAGCCTGGGAAGATCATCATGACGTTCTGGGAGTATTTTGTGACTTATCAAAAGCTTTCGACTGTGTTCATCATGACACTCTTTTAAAGAAACTGCAGTTTTATGGGGTTTCGAAACCAGCTCTAAATTTCATTTCTTCATATCTTAAAGACCGTGTACAAATAGTCGATGTTGACGGTGTGCAATCAAATGAGTCGCCTATAAGAATGGGTGTACCACAAGGTTCCATACTTGGACCTTTCTTGTTTCTTATATACGTTAATGATCTACCTTTTATGATAAAGAAACATAAAAATATAGAAATAGTTATGTTCGCCGATGATACATCACTTCTATTCAAAATTAAGAGAGGAATAAACGATTTCACTGAAATAAACGTACTTTTGGACATTGCGTACAAATGGTTTGATGCAAATAACCTAGTACTTAATCCAACTAAAACGAAATGTATAAAGTTCACACTCTGCAATGTAATGTGCGGTAAACTTGATATAAGACTGAAGGATGAACTTATCGAACCTGTACAATCTACTTGTTTTCTGGGTATTTCAGTAGATTCAAAGCTTCAATGGGGTCCTCACATGAGAGACTAGCTGATCGACTCAGTTCAGCTGCCCACGCAGTTCGTCAAATTAAAAATATCAGACGTTGCAACAGCTAGGCATTTATTTTGGCTACTTTCACAGTATTATGTCCTACGGGATCTTATTATGGGGTTCGGCTGCGGACAGAAACTCTGTTTTCGTATTGCAAAAAGAGCAATCCGTGGTCTATATAATTTATCACCTAGAGAATCAGTACGGGAGATGTTCAAAACTATTAACATATTAACAGTCCCTTCATTGTATATTTATGAATGTATAATGTATATAAGAAAAATCGAAGTCGTCTGCAGAAATTAACTGATCTGAATCAAAAGCGCACCATAAACACAAAATTGTATTTCCTAAGTGCAGACTTCAGAAAACAAATAACTCTTTCAAATGTAATGGTATTCGCTTCTATAATGCAATCCCTGTACAAGTGGAAGGCCTCAATGAAACCAAGTTTAAAAATGAAATAAAAAGCTACCTATTGAGCAAGGCATATTATAATATAGACGACTTTGTTAAAGATAGTAACGTATGGAAGAGAAATGTGTCGAAATTAGAATCTTGTAATAAGGTAAAATAATAGATTTTTAAGACTTTTGATGTTACATTGTTTGTACTAATGTAGTATCTGTATACTGTGTGTATTGATTATTTGTTATATTGTCTTCGACAAAGCCTTTTACAGCTGCATGTAATTGACTAGGCCCCTTTACAGCTGCTTTATTCTTTTTGACGTTGTTATTTTATCATATTATGTACACAGATTCTTTGCCTTTTTGTAAATGACGTTACCAAGTGTTCTTATGAATTTATGGTATGAATAAATGAATTGAATTGAATTGAATTGAATTGAATTGAATATCACTTACTTTACAGCAAATCTGAAATACCTTTAGGGTGAGATCTAATATATAAATTCTCGTGTCACAGTTTTCGTTGCCATACTCCTCCGAAAAACGTCACTTACGACCGATTTGATGAAATTTTTGTGCTTATCCGGTATCTATGAGAATCGGCCAACATCTATTTTTCATCCCCCTAAATGTTAGGGGTAGTCCACCCAGATTTTATTTTTATTTTTAGACAAAATTTTTAATTTCTATTTTTTTATGATACAACATACAAAAATACATACAATCCTCAATTTTTACCCTTCTATGATCAACCCCTATTTTTAATAGCCTTTTAGTAATTTAATCATTTTTTCATCCCCGGTCGATAACTGATCAATCGTCATTTAATTAGTTATCCCGCCAGTTGTCTACAGGTGTCACTTCGGACCCAGTAAACAGGACGATAATTTGGGGATCAAAAGTAGCCTATAGCATATAGTTTGGAACACGCTAATCTCGGGAACTACAGATAATGTTATACGAAAGTAAAAATAATGACGCCACTGCTAGTTCATACAAAATACCTAAACCTTTTGTCTAAACAAACTTTGAACAAAACAATAATTATGATATAAATAAACATTGGTGGACAATTCACACACAACACCATCTGATCCCAAACTAAGCAAAGCTTGTAATATGGCGGCCAGATAGCTGATATGATACTTATATAGTTATACTTATTTATGACTAGCGATCCGCTCCGTCTTCCCACGGGTACAATGCTGATACTAAATATAAGCACTATGATAATAAAAGTGGTCAAGTGCTAGTCGGGCTCGCCCATGAAGGCTTCCGTAGCAGCAAGTAACATAATACAAAAGTTCTTGTACTTCGTTGTTACTTTAATCAGTGTTTTAACAACAGTCAATTTATGAAGTCTTAAAATAAAACTACTTCCTAGATATCATTCAAACCAATTTTCGTTGATAGTTTACATGGTAATCTAAACTACATCATACATTTTTTTTTATTTTTGTCATTCTCTTATTTTAGAAGTTACAGGGGGGTGACACACTTTTTACCACTTTGGAAGAGTCCCTCGCGCAAACTATTCAGTTTAGAAAAAAAAGTGTTAGAAACCTCAATATCATTTTTGATGACCTAACCATAAATTACCCCACACGTATGGTATTGATAAAAAAAAAAGATTTTCAGTTCTGTTTTTTTTATCAAAACCATACGTGTGGGTATCAGTGCATTACAAAATTTGATTTAAAGCTCAATTTTCTCTTTGACGTTTGACGTTTAATGGTTGACGTCACAGCCGTCAAAATTCGTACACTGTTGTCGACTCAAATATTTAATGTTTTTGGAGAGTCTAGAGTAAGTAATTACTTATTTTAAATTCGGTGGTATATGTAGGGATACAGTTTTGGCATGCTATGTGGCATATTTTCCGACCAAATAAAAAAGTTTTCGTAACTTATAAAACGGATCGTGTATTGACTGATATCTAAATAAATTTAGTTTTCTTAGCAAATTAGAACAGGCTTTATTTAAATCTGAATAGATCTTATTTATGTAAAATATAACATATTATAGACTGTTCCTGTACTTGCTTATAAGTTTTACACTTCATTCAAGTAGTATTTCAGAATGAAGGTTCAGTTCTTTCAAGCTTGTTCTCGCGTAGTTGGTAAATAAGTCATTATGTTCTAACTGCCCGGATAAACGCCCACAAAAAAAGAACTTTCTAAAGTCACAAGTAATTTCACCCAAGGACAGCAGCTGATGTATCCCTTGTCTTGTTGATAAATTGACGTCACGCGCTCGTGATGTATTAATATAAGTCAGCGGATAGCTACCTTCTGCATTGTAGTTTTGCCTTCAGTTTGGTCGAGGAAACTTGAAGGAAAATGTTTGGGAAAACTCGAGTAATACCTTTGAGACGACCTAGCTGACACACAAATATGATTTCTATAAAGTTTAATGATAAATTTGTTCAATTTAATCTTATTACACATTTTTTTTCAAATATGACTGAGTAATTTTCACAATTTTTTTCTATCGGACATAGAACAAAGCAAACATTGACATTGTAATTTGTATCCTCTTCCATTTTGAAATATAAAATGTGAAGAGTTAATTACTAAACTTAATGCTAGTATGCTTGAGCTGATTTAGTTTTGTTAAAAAAAGTAAAAACACCTATTTTATAACAGTACTTTATTGTTAGGCAATAGGTACTTTTAGGGCCAACGTTTGTGATAGATAATTTTGGGGACCGTGTCACCTTCGTCCGTGGGGAAGCACCTGTATACAGAAACCCCCACACGTGGTCCCTGGGTGGTGCAAATCAGGTGACAAAATACCGGTGGTGAGGCTTCGGCCGTGGCTGGTGACCACCCGCCAGATTGAGTCGTGCCGCCAAGCGGCCTAGCCGTGTTCCAGCATGTAGTCTGGTGACGCCATTGGGGAAAACGGGTCAGAACAGTTGCTGCATACTTGCAAGACCAGATTGTCACACATCGAAACATTACATCGGGAAGCTAGTCATGGAGGGTAGCGGGATCCGAGGCACGGTTGCCGCGACCGACCGCAGATAGTTGGGGCCCAAGTAGTGAGCTAGCCACTCATGAAAGGCTGCCCCGCCATCTAGCGAAAAATCCCGGATGCGCTATCCTGCCGGTTGGCGACCGGATGACAAGGCCAGATAGACATCCCTGGGGGCTCAGGCGTCCCCGCAGTCTCCAGACTAGTTTCCCATTGGTGTATTTGTCTTGTGTGTTGTGGCCGTTGGTTGGCAGTGTGCGGCCTCGTTCTACTTCCGTTTTCCCACCGAAACTCACTCTCTTAAAAACAATGAAAAATACAAGAAATAGGAACAGAGTTAAACAGCGGCTGCACTCCTTGTCTCTCAAAGTGCACCTCACTAACATTCGAGGCCTGCACTCCAATATCACACCAGTCCACCATCACCTCGAGACTGAGCAGCCGTCGCTCTTATTTCTTACGGAGACGCAGATAAGATGCCCGTCGGACGTGGCGTACCTAACCTATCCAGGGTACACCTTGGAGCACAACTTCAAGCCTCGTGCTGGAGTGTGCCTGTACGCCCGTGACGATATCTGCTGTCGGCGTCTCCGTAATCTTGAGGACACCGGATTCTCTGTTTTATGGTGCTGATGGACACAGGCATTGACAAAATTGTCTATGCATGTGTCTATCGATCACACAGTGGAGATCAGGAGACGACTCGGCTCACTGATTATTTGAGTGAGGCAGCGGACGCGGCTCAGCAGAAGTACCCATCTGCCCAATTAGTGTTACTGGGGATTTCAACGGCCACCATAAGGATTGGCTGTACCCATACCGGGACACTGACCACGCTGGGCTGGAAACGAGAAAACTTGCTTTATCGTTAGACCTAACCCAGCTGGTCCAAGAGGCCAAGGGTTCCAGATGTTGAGTCGCATACTCCCTATTGCTTAGACCTTCTGCTGACGACTGATCCAGACCGATACTCCGTGGCGGTATCTTCGCCGTTAGGCAGCTCCGATCACTGTCTGGTGAAATCGGTATCCGTTTACCATCCGCCCGATCTCAGCCCCAGAGGCAGCCGGCGGCTATGGCGATACAAGTCAGCAGACTGGGACGAGATGCGCTCTTTCTTCGCATCTTACCCATGGCAGTCACTGTGCTTCTCTTCTGGTGATCCGTCAGCCTGCGCGGATGCTGTGACTGATGCAATACGTACGGCTATGGAATATTTCATTCCATACTCTGACGTTCCATTATCCAGCAAAGCTCGCCCATGGTTCGGTTCTCAATGTAAAAGTGCTGAAGCATTTAAACATGAGGCCTACCTAGCCTGGGTTGTTGCTCGACAGCGTAAGGCAAGGGACACACACCGGAAGAAGAAGGCGTTCAACAGGGCTGCCAAGGCTTGCAAAAGGGTTCTTCAGAGGGCTCGTTTTGACCACATTAGTCGACTAGGGAACAAACTAGCTTCGTACCCTGCGGGCAGCAAAGCGTTTTGGTCCCTAGCTAAATCGGTCGAATCAAACTTCTGCCGCTCCTCACTGCCTCCAATGCTGAAACCTGATGGGGCACTGGCTCACACCGCAATGGAGAAGGCAAACTTGTTTGCATCTCAGTTTGCGGAATCTTCTCGTCTAGATGCTGGTAGTGCGACACCTCCTACTCCACCTGGCAGTCCGACTTTGATGCCGGAAATACATATTCGCCAAATGGAGGTTCGTAAAGTGCTACGCAATCTGGATGTGAACAAAGCCAGTGGTCCGGAGGAATTCCTGCCCTAGTATTGAAGGCTTGTGCACCTGAGTTGTCTCCTGTACTGACGCGCCTGTTTAGGCTCTCTCTCCATTCTGGGCAAGTACCGAAATCATGGAAGCTTGCTAACGTGCAACCTGTGCCCAAGAAAGGTAGTCGTGCTGACCCTGCCAACTACAGGCCCATCTCGGTCACGTCCATACTCTGCAAGACTATGGAACGTGTCCTAAACCACAGGCTTCTGATGTACCTAGAATCTAATGACCTCCTCAGTGACCGGCAATACGGGTTTCGCCGAAACCGGTCCACTGGGGATATTCTAGCGTATGTCACCCACATCTGGAGTGAAGCTATCGAGAAACATGGGGAAGCACTTGCAGTCTCCTGGATATCTCGAAGGCTTTCGACAGGGTTTGGCATGATGGCCTTATTAGCAAGCTGTCCAGTTATGGTTTGTCTTCAGGGTTTATTGCGTGGATATCGGACTTCTTGAGGGATCGATCCATACGAGTTGTCATTGATGGCTGCTCGTCGGATCGAATGGCTATCAATGCCGGAGTCCTCAAGGGTCGGTACTCTCTGCGACGCTTTTTCTGCTACATATCAACGATCTGTTGAAGCCCGGTATCTTTGGGTACGCAGATGATAGCACCGTTGTAGAGAGTTACATATCTAGCGCGAGAGCCAGTGGACAGCATACTAAGGTACTGAGAGAGTATGATCGATCGTTTGAACATGGCCCTTGAGGAAGTCTCTGAATGGGGCGAAACCAATCTGGCCAAGTTTAACGAGGGAAAGACGCAGGCGTGTCTGTTCTCCGCAAAAGGAGTCAATTTGAACTGACTCCTACTTTTCGAGGTGTATCCGTGCCGGTTACTGATCATCTTGAGCTTTTGGGCGTTACCTTAACTTCTACGCTCAACTTTGGCTCGTATATCGAGTCCAAGGCTAAATTAGCTGCCAAAAACTAGGTGTCCTCTCAAAGGTGCGAAAAGTACTTCAAATCTGAACAATTACTTTTGTTATACAAAGCACAGATTCGCTCTTGTATGGAGTACTGTTCGCACCTTTGGGATGGATCGGCTAAGTATCAGCTTGAGGCTCTGGAATCGATCGAGAGGCGTGCCAAGAGGCTCATAGGCAAAGACATTCTAGTGCGAAAAAGACTTCAAAGTCTTGAACATCGCCGCAAGATTGCTAGCTTATCGGTTTTTATCGGATACACTTCGGAGAGTGTGCAACTGATCTGCATGATCTAATACCTCCTTGCCCTTTTTTCTATCGTACTTCTCGGAACTCAAAGAAGCGGCACCGTTTCATGGTGGATATTCCAAAGACACGGACGAAGAGGTTTGACTCTACGTTTGTGATAAGAACATCTAAGCTGTGGAATGAGTTGCCTGAGTGGGTTTTCCCGATAGTTATAATCTTGGTGTCTTCAAATCGAGAGTGAATCGGTTTCTTCTAGGTAAACACGCTCCATCGTAGACCGCATCGTCGCTTAACATCAGGCGAGATGGCGGTCAAGTGTAAACCTATAAAAGTTAAAAAAAAAAAAAAAAAAAAAAAGGATAGTTATCTGTGAGAACTTGAAGTAAAATTTCAGAATGTTATTTTGTTATTTCAAAATATTGCCAGGTAAAAATGCTGTTTGTTTGAAGATTTCAACGTCGATCATTATTTTTGTGAGGATTTTGGACTTTGCTGCAAAAATGTTTAAAAGGTTTAGTTTAGCTCGCATTCATTTTGAGTTTTAAGTAGGGTCGTACCTATACTAGTAAACGTTGACAAAGCTTACAAATTAACTTAACAATTGGTTTTTTACCATTGATAGTACGGGGCAAGGAGAGAAACCACCTTATAATACCTACGCGCGACGGGCGTAGTGCAGTGTTTACAGAAGGTTTTGTTGCGTTTAATGATAGTGGTAACAAAGTTCTTTGGCAAACAGGAAACAAGTTTTAATTTGATTAGTTCTTCCCATCTCAACTTGTAACCAGCTAATGCAGATGCTTTTTTGTAGAATCGTATGTGTACACAGTTTTTTGTACATTCTTCTTTCTTTCAAATTTTAAATAAAGAACGACGATGAGACGAGCAAGACATGTGCCTGATGGTAAGCAACTTGCCTGCTACATTACAGCTCAGTGGCACGCAGCTATTGGATCATGAAGAGTTCAAATCATTACCTAGCACTGCACTGCGCTCGTCACCCAGAGATCTAAGATATATTATCCCAAAGCCCTGTAATTTCTCTTGCAGCATTGCCCTTTAAACCGGAACACAGAACATAACACACGAATACGAATAAGGTAGTTCGTCCCTCTTCGGCCGAGATCAGCCATCAGACGATGAAGAACCACCCAGGTAAGTTGTTCTCTGATGTTCAGGGAGCACCACGTGGAGGTTCCATAATTCACCATTTGTTGAATAATAAAATTAAGATTTTAAAATTAAAATCAATAAATAAAAAGTGTGAACAGTAATTTCTTTCCGTGGGCGGCGATATATTTCAAGCGAAATTTCTATTTATACCTATCGTGATTGTCTTGATGAAAAATTACACAGTCCTAAATGAAAGTTATACTTTTGTTTTTACTAAAAAGTGTCTTTCTATACATACATACATATTTGGTGCCTTTCATAGTGTACCCAGGAATGAGAAAATATTTCTTGCCATGGAAGCTATTATAAACAAAATGTTAGCTAGCCAACCACTTTATATGCTCATTACTGGAAGTCGAAGTATATCTCACAATTAGACAGACAAGGCAATATTAATACAAAACAGTGGCCAAGTGCGATTTGGGGGATACCAAATATTGTCATCGAAAAGAATTTCTTTGAAACACGTTAAAGCTATTGATATAACCTCAGATAAAGTTCACGATTGTGAAATTGGAAATTCTCGCCATTAGACAACACAGTTTACTCTCGTCACTATGCTACGCCATATCTATTAAAATAATTGTCTTTGATCTATATATACTAAAGATATACTAAATTAAACGTAATCGTACTTATTCACGCCTTAATTTATGAAAATAATCAAAATAAAATTAAGCTCCAACGACTCGCCAAACTTTTCCTTTTAATTTGTTTAGAGTTTGCAGAACAAATATAAAGCATTCATCAATAATAATAAGGGGAAAATTTGAGATTCAAATTTAAATATTACGACGTTTTGTCCTACCTTGAATTTGCATTATGAATATTGACAGTAATTTTGTAATTAGTATCCTTGTTTTGAATTCATTAGATATTTTACAAAGAACTTTAAAATTGTGCCAAAAGAGTGTGGACGTCAAACGTCTGTTTACATTTTAATCAATTATACGCTTTGTTATTTGCTCGCTTGGCAAACTCAATGTTTTATTAAAAGAATAGAAAATAATGATTACACTTCAAAACTTCGAAAGTAATCGCATTCTTTACTATTTTCAGAATCTGTTTATTCATTAAATCTTACAAAAGAAACCAGTGCATTAACCTTCGTTTTTGTTTTCTGTCTACTAACTACTAACGTAGAGTCTAAAATTGTTCAATCTAAAATTCAAACTTGTACAAAATAACAAAACACAAACGTAAACTACCATTGTTTTCTTCGACTTCATTTTCAAATTGCATGTTTTCAAAGTTCGGGATTCGCTAATAGAACGTTAAATTCTAGAAAAACGTTCTATAACGAGCCCGGAGCCAGCAGTTATTTCACAGTTCATTTTAAAGCAATCTCAAATAGTTCATTCTTTCCGGACGCTTTGTTAGGCAGAACATTGCTTTTGTGCGAATACATCTAGAAAAATGTTTTGTTCAGTTTGTTCACTCACTCCTTGTAAAAATAAAGAATAGCTGAAAATAAATATTTGTTCTTTGAGAAAGGTGGGTCAGATTTTTACACAATTCGTTTTGTTGTACCCGTCTGTGCGTCTTGTTTTGATTTTTAAAATAAACTTGTGTGCCCGCGGTTTCACACGCTTAGTTCCAATTTCCATATTTTTTAAAGGAGTTTATGTTCTATTTCAGGGTCTAACTGTTTTCCAGATTAAAATACTCTCCGTATAAGCGTTCCAATGTGATTGGGTAAAATACATCCTAACTGTGAGGTTTCGAATTTTTTACTATAAGATCCATATCAAATTTAACGATCCGTTCACCAGTTGCGACGTTATTGAGCAACAAACAATCAAATCTCCATACCCATACCATTCCCATTGATAATAAGTAGGATTTGAAAAATTCATATCAGCTGCGAATTTCTATAATAAATGGTATTATCAATCGTTGTTTTATGATATCTCGATGTTTACTACACTAGTAATATAGCTTCGCTTCACAATATACCTAATTACGGTAATTACCAAATAATTAGTAATACTATGGCATTTTGAGCCTATTTTGGGTCACTTGTAGATAAAGCCCTTCTCCATGAAACGCCGATAGCAGATGTATCCGACAAATATCTAATTCAATTCAGTTAACACAGCAATGAGACCGACCGTTGGCCAAGCTCCGGTTACGGGCGTTTTTTCTTTTATTTTTCCTGACGTTTATAGACCTGAGTTGACTACTCGGTCAACTCGGGTACAACTCGCTGGAAGTCAGAAGGCTAGTGGACCAACTCCTCACTGGGTGTAAAATTCTTAGGGGATCGATTGACTCCCTAGATTTACACAATTTAATGAGCTCTTTAAGTGTGCCTGACAAACCAGGTGTCACGAACAGACGAGGACAATTACATAGGCTTTTCCACCTAAAGAGCAGTTGATCTGCGGCGCGCGCTATGACGCCGCTGTTCCGCCGAATCCAACTTCACCTCAATGCTCTTCTCTCCGCCAACACTGATATTGACATTTTTTATGATAATTGCCACACTCTACGAATGATTATATTTGAATATTGTGCGAATCTTACTGACCAGTGGGATATGAATGCAAAAGGATGACGACCATGATTAATTTGACTGTTTTTTTTTAAATTACGTTGACTCGTTTCATTTGTATACGTTGTTTTAATAAAATAATTTAATTGTATTTCTGGTAATAATAATTTAGTATGTAAGAACAATAATTTAATTGTATTCTATTGATAAATGTTAAAGTTAATAATGTGAATATTGTGTGAGATAATTGTAAGTGGAAATCCGTTTTTATCTCAATAAATAAATAAATGAAATGAATAAAAATAGAGCTATTAGATAATTTATCATTAGTAACATAAGCTATATCATATGCCTAGTAATTTCGGAAAACTTATTCTTTAAACTAGAAGACAGTGATGTTTGCACATTACCTACTTATTAACGGTAGAAAAACTCTAAAAGGTGGGGTGCTTCCCCAGGCTGAATTTGCAAAGAGTACTACCACAACAAAAAACAATTACTGTATTAGCTCTACATAGCACAATTACTACATTGCGAGTAAAAATAAATCATGTCAGACAAAATAAGAAAGTAAAGGGTGATTAGGAGACAAACATGTCTATAAACGTCAGGAAAAATAAAAGAAAAAACGCCCGTAACCGGAGCTTGGTCAACGGTCGGTCTCATTGCTGTGTTAACTGAATTGAATTAGATATTTGTCGGATACATCTGCTATCGGCGTTTCGTGGAGTCACGCAGCAGGCGTGTTGCTTACCATCAAGCACATGCCCCGCTCATTCCGTCACAGTACACTAAAAAATATTGTAACACGACATCAGTAAAAACTTGAGAGAGCACAGGCCTGTGAACAAAATGTATGGTCATGTGATTCAGCAGGAGACCTATGTAGAATGAGAGAAGGGTATAAAATAAATAATATTCAGCACTATGCCGATGTTTGTAGTATGATTTTTGTATGGCATTGCGAAATAATAGATTAGAACAGGTATTGAATAAAAATTTTTCTTTTTTTTCTTTTTATTTTTTAAATTATTAGTTTTCTCGGATAAATTTGGGGTAAATTTGGTCATTTTATTGTGTATGGCATTGGTTCCATACAGTTTCAATACCTCCGCCATACCGTACAAAAATCATGCCACAAGAAGGAAAGAGCGAGGGTCAGAACCCCCCCCCCCCTCTTCAATTTGCTTTCAGTTGGACAGCTTTCAAATGCCGGTCAAATAGTGCTGAATCCTATTGATTTATACCTTTCTATCATCCAACATAGGTCTCCTGCTGTATCATATGACCCATACATTTTGTTCACGGGCCTGTAGTCTAATACACATGAGGTGGTAACATTGATTATGTTACGATGCGTGATTTGGATTAATTCTATTTTGCTACGTAGCTATTTAGAATTATCACATGAATATAAAGTTCATTAATCGTTCAGTTTTACTGAATTAGAGTAATTAAAATATTGTTTTCTTAAATACATCAATAAGTTAAAAAGGTTTATCGGTGTTGGCTGTTTTTAAGTCAAAGCTACATACATATATGTGGGTTGTACATAAAGAAGTTTAAAAAATATTTATTATGATATTTAGAGCGTACCAATATTTTTGATTAAGTCTTACTTTTCTAATAAAACTATTTATGGTTTATTAGAAGTGTAAATAGTAAGACTGAATCTCGTGGTTAGGAACATGCGTGCCCACAGTCACAGGCTCATGTATGTATTTCAGCTCGTTGAATCCCAATTACTACTACCTAGCATCGTACTGCGCACGTCAACAAAATTTTACATAATTTATCTCTTTACTCTGCAATCTCTGGAATCATTGCCATTTAAACCAGAATGCAGTAACGTTTACTTTTTTTTTAATAAGAAGTGACGAGACGAGCACGCCATGTGCCTGATAAGCAACTGCTGTAAGCAACATGCCTGCCACATAACAGTACAGTAACACGCAGCTATTGGAACATGAAGAGTCCAAATCATTACCTAGCACTGCACTGCGCTCATCACCCAGAGATCTAAGATGTTATATCTCTAAGCTCTATAATTTCTATGGAAACATTGCCCTTCAAACCGGAACACAGTAATGTTTTCACATTACCGTTTGGCGGTAGAATAACTGGTAAAGGTACTTCCCTAGACGGACTCTGCTAGGAGTCCTACCACTGCAAAATAAAATTACTGCTTGGCGATAGCTGATAAAAGTATAGTATTTGCCCAAGAGGAAAGTAAAGGAGTGTTCTTTTACAACAGCGATATGAAGTCGTCCGCTCTCTACATTACCGGTCTACGTTTCATACAATTACTTTGATATCATAATTTGATTTTAGCTTTGTTCAGTATGAATGAACAGAAGACGTATGCGAGTATTGTTCAGTAACATAATTATTGTTATTGATTTAATTGCGAAGCTTTGATTGCGACCAGTACGGCGTGTCGTCAGCTCCGCATCAATGAGTAATTATATTATAATTCAAAGCAAGACTTGATTGTTACACAGAGCTACTTTAAAGCTATTAAATATTGCCGCATATATATATCAATAGATATTTATATAATACATCACGTAGCTCCTTAATACATCGAGGATTTTTGTCATACTTTTCGGTGATACGCTGTCCATATGTGAGAGTTGAAATTTTTCGATTAGTAACTTTTGATGTTCTTTAGGTAGTCTTAAGTTTGGCTATCAGTACAAGTCCCTATAGGAATACTGCAAAAGGTCTGTTTTTTACTTCTACTTAAGTAGTACAATGTGTTAATCACCCATAACATGTGAAGATTCATGTCTTGCTTTGTAATTTGACTGACATGTTAAACTTTTTTTTCACCTTTATAATAAGTTCCATATTTATGTTATCCTACTAATATAATAATGCGGAAGTTTGGTAGTTTGTTGGTAAATCACGTTGGAACATTTGAACGGATCATGTTGAAATATATAACACAGTTAGTCTGGCAGAATACATTTTTTATGCAAGGAAAATAACAGGAACGGGTACTACGTAGGTAAAACCACGGGACATTGCTAGAATTCAAATAAAACTGTGACTTGACAACGAGTGATGACTGACCGAATGATTGACTGACCAACCTACTGGCAGCAGAGTATGACGGTAAGATAGCTTATGATAGTTTTGCTTATCACTAGTAATGTTTTACATGTTCAATAGCGGTTCTAACCCGCAAGGCTCAGTTAGAAATCATATAAAGCTCAACAAGAACCGATAGTTTCACAAAGCCGCACTGAAAGGTATTCCGTATTTCACCGCACAGATTTGTGTCGGCGAACCGCGACGGCGTCAATTTCCCTTCCCTGTGAAATTGGAAGTTGCGTTCCGCGTTTTCATATCGGTGACGTTTCCTTCCACTCTTTAACGGCGGGATTTATCTGGTTTAAAAGAAATAAAAAGATCACACGTTATAAAATATGTGATTTAGAAAAATTCAGCTAATATTACAAATTGTACAAATTGTTGTACAAATTGTACAACAAAAAGTGTAGTAGTTTGGAATTTCGTTGCTCTATAATATGAGAACGAATGGCAGAGCCTTTATTAACAAAACTAAAATACAATAAGAACTACACTTCACTACAAACCTACCTAACTACTTACACTAAGCACACCTGAATTATCCATAGACCCACTGTAGGTCTACAGATAATCAAGATATTCAAGCCCACTACCAATCGGAAGCGTACCCAGCATGTTGGCGGCATTACCACGCTGAATGGCAATGCTTATGCGTTGGGCCAAATAAACGCCAGCATTTTGGTCACGCGTCGCGTCGACCAAGCGCTCGGAAAGGCTTTTGAAGTTGAGGTGAGCTCCCGGCCCCCACGGGCCCAATGTCTCAACCCCAAAGGGCTCAAAGATGTAACTTCCGGGGGTCAAAAAAAAAATTGAAAGTATCGCACTTATTGCCAATTTTTTATCCAAAGAATATAATTTTAACAAAAAAAAACCGACTTCAAACAGAAAACTAACAAGTAAAAAATAAATTTATTTAGCACAAAAATGTACGTTTTTATTTAAACAGAAATGATTAAATACAATTTAACAATTCTGACGTCGGTGCCAAGTAAAATAATTAGAGCTGAAGCTAATATTAGTAGGTCTTTTTTGTTCTTTTTCTACATTTTTATATGGAGAACATTCGATAAATGTAAATAGTTAGGTACCTATTATAAAATATATATGCAAGAAATTTTCAGTGTTTTTTTTACAATTTATGTTCATTGACTAATACCTTGTAAGCCAATGCTTAAATATAGTCTAAATAGTTACTTTGATAGTAGTTCGGTAACTATTCATATATTTTTCTGAAATCGTAATTTCCGTAAACCGTTGCTGTAACATTTACTTGGCACCGACTTCAGAATTGTAAAATACTTATTCAATAATTTCTGTTTAAATAAATCAGAATACGTATATCTTTGTGCTAAATAAATTTATTTTTTACTCTTTAGTTTTCTGTTTGCAGTCGTTTCTTGATTTTGTTAAAGTTATATTATTTTACGTCGAATTGAGAAACCTCCTTTTTTGAAGTCGGTTAAAAATGCACAGTTTTTTTGCACGGAGGAGTATACAGAGTTTCTCATCGTTCGAGTTTAGTAAGATTTTAGCCCAAATATATAAAAAATGTACCTATAACTTGAAAGTGAAAATTTATAACTTACAATTTGATAGCTCACTTTGGAAACTACGTGGATGAAGGAGGGAACCGGAGGGTGCGGCTCCTCTTCCTAGAGTAGTATTTCTCATGCCTGAGTGTCATGACCACCACGTCTCAACAACTTCTCAAAGATGAAACTACGCTATCTCCCTCTACCACCGGCGATCTGCAGGGCATCGTAGACTGAAGTGCCTTAAGTAGTGCAATAAATAATCTGATCTGCCCAACGCATTGGACTGTAGCCTCTTGTTCTTTTACCGTCAACTTTCCCAGAAACTATCAGCTTCTCCAGGTTGTGACCTTGCTTCCTGGCTATTAGCACAAAGTACTCTAGCACTCGTTTAAGGCAGATGGTAGAGTCTTGTTTTGATCTTAAGCTGCTGAAATATCGAGATATTTGTGCGACGCGTTGTCCAAAGTATCCTGAGCATTCTTCTCCAACTCCACATTTCAAAAGCATCAATACGTCCGCGGTCTGATGATTTTAGTGTCGATGCATGTCTCACCTCCATAAAAAAAAAGGAAAATACCGTGGTCCAGACTAGCCCCAGGGTGCGGGTAGTCTAGAATAAATCTTCAAAGCATCGTGTCCTACATTAGTCTTCTAAGCATGACGGATTTAGATAACATTTGGTACTACTGGCATAGATAATGCTGTAGAATTATACATAGGCTATTTTTTCCCGGGAAAATAACGGGATCGGAAACTACGCCGGTAAAACCGAGGGGTGCTTATTGTAATAAAAAACATTGAATTGATTACAATATTATGGAAATATATCTTTACAACAATTAATATAAAGCAAAAAATAACAAAAACAACATTTTTTTCTGTTATCTTTTCCTGTAGAAGATAACAAACTGTTGCGTATCATAACATTTCAAAACAGACAGTCTATTTGAAGGCTTATGTTGTAAACACGTGTTCGGTTGCATACTAATTACCCTTGTTGATTTATATGATGAAGGGTTATGCCAATTACGTCTTAATTACACTAATATTAGGAGTTATGGCAATTATATAACAATTACGAACGTACGTGTGAGTGTACATCTATGTCGTGTAAGGATGGATAGGAAACTAGATCTTATTCCTGAAACGACAAGAATTTAAAATCATCATCCTATAAGTACCTATAAAACAAAATTATTAGACTTATTAAATTTTAACACACTCTTGGCAGACTTGCGATGCTTAGCACATACGATCAAGTCTGCTTTTGACAAAACAAACAATCCAAATCATCTGTTTTGAACATCGAGCAACTCGATCTTCTGCGCAAGCACGGAAGGGAGTAGCCTTAGCTAAAAAATATTGTTCAAATATTTCTGTCATTTCTTGCAGGAAGGGAAAGCTGCACACTTGCGCAAAGCCGCACTATTACATGCAAAACATACCTGTACCGATCCATTGCCGATCATACTCACACAGCCAAATCACTAACACATAAAAAATAAAACACCATTCACAAATCTAGCCCTGCCCTCAGCCACAGTATATTATCAAACTCCATGGTCCACGCGGACTTGTACTTTGACAGAGGGGAAACGCTGTGTATGCCTACTCCCTTCCGTGTTGCTCGCTTATTTAAAACAATGATAGCGCACTAATTTATTTTGTGTTGTGTTTCCACTTATAATATCCTTCTTTTTATGTCGAAGTTTAGTAAAAGTAATACTTTATTTTCTCCACAAAAACTAAAACTGCCTTAAAGTTATAATTAAATTCAGATACTCAGAGTTTGATTTTCAACCTCGTTAGTTTTCTAAAGTATGGTTTCTAATAGTATAAATATTTATAGCCTTGACACTTGGCCATCAGTCATCTCGCCTGATATTAAACAACGATGCGGTCAATCTACGATGGTACGTGCTTACCTATAGAAGAAACCAATTCACTCTCGATATGAAATTAAACATCACGAGCTCTATGAAATATTGATCCTGAAATTGGATTGTTCAAAGCAATTATTTTTTTAGAATTATTACACTTATAAATTCAAATATTTTACGTCATACAAACGATGATAGATGTGACGTTTTTCAATATTTGCATTTTCGCTTCGAAAACGTTGTACCTACTGAAGTTCAAACAACAACGAATATTGTAAAGTGTTAGCAGTTCTATCTAAATTCTGACACTTCCATATTTTACTTTGCATATAAAGCCTACCTTTATTCTATAGCTCATACGTAAGCTGAAAATCCTAAGATCCTCAGCTATTCCGAAATTCTTACCTCCAGTTTGTTCGTTCACAGAAAGAGGCTCATGCTTAGCTCCTGAATAAATGACTATAAAATATTGCCGTGCCTAAACTACCTTTTATTAGGCTTTCCGGAATCTCGAAAAGAAAACTTTACCGGTTTTTAAGTAAGCATCAGTACTTAATTCGCTTTTTATTCGTAATTTGTGAGTGCTCCTTAAACTTTTTAGGCGAGTCTAATCTTTCAAATTATGTTCGAAGTGGTTTATCTAATATATAAAATTCTCGTGTCACAGTTTTAGTTGCCATACTCCTCCGAAACGGCTTGACCGATTTTGATGAAATTTTTTGTGCTTATCCGGTATCTATGAGAATCGGTCAACATCTATTTTCATCCCCCTAAATGTTAGGGGTAGTCCACCCCTAAATTTTTATTTTTATTTTTTAGATAAAAATTTTAATTTATATTTTTTTATGATACATCATACAAAAATACACACAATCCTCTATTTTCACCCTTCTACAATCAACCCTTATTTTTTAATAACCATTTTAGTAATTTAATCATTTTTCCTCTCCGGTCGAAAACTGATCAATCGTCATTTAATTAGTTATCCCCGCCAGATGTCACTTCTGACCCAGTAAACAGCACGATAATTTGGGGATCAAAAGTAGCCTATAGCATATATATAGTTTGAACACGCTAATCTCGGGAACTACTTACTGGACCGATTTAAAAAAATCGTTCACCGTTCTTTCATATGTTCGTAATCCTTGAACGCTGTAGGTTATATATATGTACCACGGGCGAAGCCGGGGCGGGCCGCTAGTTCACTATATATCAGCACAATAACACCATTTTTATTTTGGAATAAAGCTCTCAAGTGATAGGCTACCTGTTGGTGTGAGATCACCCTTGTTTATATGCACCTGCAATACCAGAAGCATTGACACATTCGAAACAATCAAATCGCATTGGAAAAGAAGAATATCATCTAGCAAACAATTCCTTTTTACGATAATTCCGCGGACGGCGGGATGAAATTTCACACATTTATAATGTTTATGGAAGTGGAGTACAGAATGCTATTTGTTTAATAATGCACAAAAATGTTTATAACATTAGAAAAGGAAAAAATATCACTATCATAAATTTGACACACAAACGGTTTTTTTTTGTATATTGCTAAAGCCTGTGCTGTAAGTTAAAATTTCGAACATTTGACGGCTACCAGTTAAAAATAAAATGGAAGAAACAGTAAGAAATCTCATCGTAAATTGCGTATTTAAATAACATTCATAGCTTTGATCGACATCTGTAGCTCTGACTAAATAGAAGTGCTTGGCTCAAGATTTCGTAATTAGACAGACAAATGCCTGAGGCCAATCGGCATCCAAATAAAACTGTCGCAGATTAACTTTGCTGCGGTATATTGATTTCACGAAAACAACACCATTACAAAGTGCTCTGAAGATCCTACTAAGATCTTTAGCCATTTTGTTCTACTTACAAGTAAATACTCGCATAATTCTAGTTCTCTGACGAACGCCTACCATTGTATTACGTTCCGTGGTTGTGCGCCATTAGCAGAGATTTCGCAGCTTCACCCTGTCTCAATTCCGTGGTACTATTAAAGGCGGAATTTCATTATAAGAATGTCTGTGAATAAACGATGTACGTATAAGGCGGACGCGAGTGTCTTTATGGCTTGCACTAATTAAATATTATTCAAAACTAGCTGTACCCTGCCACGCTTTGCTGTGGCTCATTGAGATGCAAAAATTAGATAAAAACAATCGTTGATGCGGATTACACATCATTCTAAAATTTCAGCTTGATCGGTGCAGAGCTTCTTGTGTTTTTGAAACGTACACAAACCAACATTACGTTTTCTTTTACGGATCGCTTAGTATTCATAATCTTACCACTATTATGAAAGTAGAATTCGTGTCGTCGATTTGTGTAGAATTATAATTGATTTGACTAATATTACAACTTACTATTATTATAATTTATATTCTCCGAAAACACAAAAACTAACTTCGATTGTAATTAACTTCACACATTCGACCAAATCTCACTTGATACTATCATGAAGTTGTTCACGAAAATTACAGCAAATTTTACTTTTTGGTTCATATTTTAAAAACCTCTGAACTATGGTCTAAAGAACACAAATGATAGGTTGGGGAGTCTTTTCGCATTATATAGGTATAGTATGTAAATGTTATGAACAATAAAATCTCCTTGGCTATACTATTTGTATCTGGCTGGTTTTGGTATCACTAAAGGTTAAAATTTTAAAGAACATAATAAAATTCCAAATTCAAATTAGGAAAATGTGTGATTTTGCTTTGTTTTTCGTACTGTCAAGATGTGTGAATTTAAGGAAGAATTTCGATACTTACATTTTTAAAATTGTACATAAGCCGTATAGTCCTGACCTTGCACCTTCAGATTTCCCCCTGTTTCGGTCTCTTCAGAATTCTTTAGGTAGCTATACTAACAAAAAATGTTTCGAGTTTTCTTAAAAAATGCGAAGAAACTTTTTCCCCAACCTATTATAATAATAAAAATCTAGTCACAATTGGCGGAGCTATCGCGTGACAAATGTACATACAAAAAAACGTACAATCGGATTGAGAACTACCTCTTTTTTTTGAAGTTGGTTAAAACATGAAAGCTTGGAATCGCTAAGATTAAGATAGCTATTTTTGTACAGATAAAACGTTTTAGAGACATACGAAAAATTCACTAAGCTTCGAAATAATTAAGCCACCTTTTTATAAACATCTTTTGGTTTGAATAATATTAACGTTATATAAAATTGTAGGTACCGGTAACGTATCTCATTACGCAAAGCCTTTCAGCCTAAAATAGATTACGAATTGAAATTAATTTGTTCACGTAGACTTTAGAGCTAAGTCTCCATTTCGTTTGGATTGGACTTTATTTATCCAGGTGAGTGTCGAGTACAAACATGAAAGTTGGTTAAAGTTTGTTTCTGTAAATATCTGAATTCATAGATTTAGTTACACTTCTTTTACTTTATGTCATCTTAATTAAGTGAAATAAGAACAGGGTAGAGATACAAAAAATGTTATGATAGTTGTTAAAACTGATTTGACAAATTTTTGAGAAATAGTGGCTTTCCGTCGTTTCACTCGCTCCTCACTTCACGTTATTATATCAGGACAAAAAATAGCCAAAAAATACGACTATTTTAAGCCCTAAAGCTAAATAAAGCCCAATGCAATAATAAAGTATCAGACTACCATCTTTATCATGTTTCGATCAGATTATATATCAGCTTTTCTCAGCACTTTTAGCTGAAAATAATAACAAACATCCATATATACAGACAAACTTACACATTTATAATTCTAGTTCAATGTACTAGCGGTCTGACTCAACTTTGTTCGGTTCTAATATCGTTTAAGTATCTCAATTATCTGAATTTGAATATAGAATTACGATTATAGAATATAGAATCACGTGGCCAGTCAAAATAATTTACCTAATACTATTTACTAGCAACAGGTTTGCTTAATATTTGGTGAGATGATTTTCAAAACTCGCCGGAAAAATTGGATCGGAAATAGATGTTGTTCACTTAGAATATTGAAGACCTTATTTTCGATGTTTTTCTCATGGACTCAGTTGTAATTATTATAGGTAAAGATCATGGTCGATATGATTATTATAGAAGCAGAAAAAAAACTTCGGACATTTTTTGTACAGTTTTTTAGAATATTGAATCCTAATGGACAGAACATTTGATTTCAGGTTCATAGGTGCAAATCTCGCTTGTGTCTCTGAATGTTGTCTAAATTTTGATAAACAAGTAAAACATTGAATTAAACGGTCAAGGAAAATATGGCGAGGAATCTGGTATGTTCAAAGACAAACATACTTCCAGGACGTACGTCGTCCGCCAAATCACCTTAAGAGGTTGGCATCGTAGATAAAGGGATCTGACTCTCTCCTTGTAAAAAAGCCTTGTCCTTGCAGTGAGAATGCTAGAGTATTGAACACCGCACGACCAATTTTTTTGGGGAATGATTTTTACAATTTTGTCCAGCTTTGTTCTTGCAATGTTTAACTAGGACTTTTATTTTGGGACGACACAGCCGTGTGAATTTACTGAGGATTACGGATTTGTTTGTGGAATCACGTTTGCGTACGTTTTTGCGACATTTTGCACGAAAATGTTTTGTAAATGGTCGTTAAATTGTTTTGTTTACACATTTGATTTATTTGTCTGAACTTTGGCATTTAATTTTCGACAAAATAAACTTACCATTTATAGAAAAACTGCAAGCATTAAGTTCAATAGTTGTATAACTATTTGTTGTAATAGTCGAATTTTTCGTTTTTAGTACCACACCTATGGAGACACATATTGTGGAATCATTACTGGGTTGAGGTGTATAGAGCAATGTTGTCAGAAAAATACTCGGTAAAGCGATACGTCATCTTGTATTGCTGGGTAACGAGTCGATACGTCATCTTGTGTTGCTGGGTAACGAGTTGAACGTAATACTAGGCTGTGATTTGGACTCAGCTATGTAGAACAATACTACTATGGGCAGGTAAATCATTTAAATCAGGTGTTTATCTTGCTCGTCCTATTATGAAGTTAATATTACAATAAAAAAATTATATAAGAACACAATAAGTCTATTTAAACTTTCGCGATTTCAACACACGTAATGTTTTTAAGCTATTGCATAGCTTATATCGCGGGCCTGGGGACCGAATTTTAGTGATCGTGCATCTCTTTCTTACGTTCACAAGAAAGAGGGATGGAAGACCGTAACGCCGTCCTCCCCACTCGGTCATTCGACTTTGAATCTTATTTGTATTAGATTTACAGACTAAATGCTCTTAGCAGAGTTGCTAACTTATCGAATTTCCCGTGATATTTTTTTAGGTAAACAAATGTCATTCTTCAAAATAAAAGCAATTCCGAAAAATTGTTAACATCCCTATTGCTTGTGTTGATAAAAATGCATGCAACATGCAATAGCTTTACCGCGGCAGTCCCCGAGTGCCACACTTCTTTTTTTTTTTGTACGTTTTTTCTTAATCACTATGATAATTTATTGTTTAATTACCTCGACGTTTCGGCAGCGTTACAACTGCCGTGGTCACTAGAAAACTATCTTCTCTATCTGTGAAGAAGGCGCTAAAAGGCTTAAGGCTTTTAAAGTTTAAATGGAACGTTCTATTGTACGATAATAAGTATCGTACTAATAAGTATCAAACATTAGAACATATGTATTTATTACAATTGTAATGAACAATGTCAATTTTTTACAATTTTATTATGAGTTTGCCATTACTATTTTAAAACTCGCTTCATACAATAATGAAGTACTCGTAAGTAAGTAATAAATTATAATAAAGAAGAGATGAGCATGTGTTTGGTTGTAAACAGGATGACTCTCTATAACAACACTCTTCTTTCGCCTATTTATTTTCTCTGAAAACAATGATGTTTAAACCGGTACTTATATGTAACAACTGGAAAGATTAGTATTTCCCCAGATAGCATTTTATCGAATTGAAAAGATTGGGCTTATACGAATAATGAGCAAGTAGCAAAGTGTATAATAGTAGTGTAAAAAAGCTAACTATTTTATTGGAAACTTACATTTTAATCGAAACGTTATACTGCGTGGATGCTAAGTAATAAAACATTTTATTGAATTTTTTGTACATATTCATTCCGTACTCTGTTCACTATCGTATTTTAACCCTGGTATTGAGATAACAAATTGGAGTTTTAAAAATAAAGTTATAACAAAACGGCCCGCATTGACTTTTTGTTGGGAAAAAACGTCTCTTTTGTGAAAAAGTAAATATAAAAATATTAGTAAGGCTGTGTTCGATTTTTATTCAAAATAATTTAGGCTTTAAGGGTTTTATAAATTTGGTTGGTTTAAATTTGGAACATTAAACACTGGGGTTCCTGTGTCTATCAACACCTCAATTATATACTATGTATAAATAACAAAGATACATTATTGAGGTTGAGGTTTAATTTAGTGTAATATAATAATTTTACTTGAGTTTTTCATTCGCTCTATAAGTAATAAGCTATACAAATACAAACAAGCTTTTTATTTGTCAGTATATTATATTGTTGTAACAATATTATAAACGTTATAAATTAAAGACGTAAAATACATTTTACATTTACAATAATAAGATATGCAAATAAATATGTCCGACTCTCATTTTCAATACTTGATAAGATCGTGGCGATAATTAAGAAGTTTTCTCCTCACTAATCAAGCAAGTAAAAATGACGAACTAAATGAATGACATACTAAATAAAAACTTATAAAAAACTACATTATCAAAGCTTGCTTTTATTCTAAGCAAGAATAAAAGCAAGCTTTCTCACTTGGCAGAGGGCATCGTATTTCCTTAATTCGGCCCTTTTCGAAGCATCAAAGAAAAGAAGATGATTTAGACCTGAGTGATTTTTCATTTACGCTGCCAAACGAAACGTGCAAGTTGCCCAACATTTCCGCACTCTACGGTTGGCGTATTCTACGATCGGCGACCTCTACGTTTCTTGCTCTCTACGACCGGCGAGCTCTACGATTCTTGCTTTCTACGATCGGCGAGCTCTACGATAGTTGCTCTCTGCGTTCGGAGCGCTCTACGATCAGCGACCTGTATGTTTTGCACGTTTTGTGCTTGTCTTACGTATAATTTTGAAGCGATTTACAATTGAAGTGTTCTACTTTTCCAAGTTTCATTGAAAGCGAAAATAATAATAAAAAAACATGCAGAACTGCAGTTCCAGTAAACTGAAAATGTGACATTTTATCTATCAAAGTGAACACAATTTACAATGGCTAATACGGTAAATTAAACGAAATAAATAAAATTAGCTGTTTCATTTGCTTATCAAGTCTGATTTTTTTTTGTGGGTGAACAATAGATTTTAGTTCTTATACCAAGCATATCTAACATACAAACTGCAAAGGCACATTTATCCAGCATTCGAACGAAAAAGAGTAAAAATTGCCGTCAACGATATAAATCACGTCACTTACACACTTTAAAAGCTCGGTTTGAGTAATGGCTCCCTTTTACTGCGGGACTTCGAGACTCAAACAGGGCCTTTGAATCTGTCCTGTTATGTTGATTTTCTTTGTGGGATCCAAATGAGAAACAATGCACAAATAAAAAAGTATTACTGCCGCAGTTTTAGGTTACATTAGGTTAAGTTAGATTTATTCCGATACAGTTACAAATTATGATTTTGTATTTCAGTGAAAAATACCTATTTTTAAAAATGATCAACAAAAGTAATGTATTTTAAATAAATAAACGGGTAACTCACGTTTGATATAATCAGTCCAGTCCGATTCAAGTTTCGATCGCGTGCGATGATCTTTTTCAAGGAGAGTGCTAAACTGTGAAAAACTGTGTGTAAAAGACTTGCTATATCAAACGTGAGTTACCCGTGTATTTACTTAAAATGTGTAATAATCACGTTAGTTTTCATACTAAAAATAACATAACTGTCCCTTCAAAACACAATCAGTTTTTGTATATCTTTAGTTTTTGTCTTGTAAATAAGTACAATAATATAGATTTTATCTATCTATCTACCAATGTGTTTTGATTTAAAGGTCAATATTCTCATCAAAATTACGTGGCAAATAGATTAATTAATATTCTCTTCGTGTTCTTCAAAAAGCTTGCATGCTTTGCTGATCTCACCACTCTATACTTCTATTTGAATGTATAGAAGTGTACAATGTGCATGTGATCTTTTCAACCTCCGACCAAAAAAAGGGGTGTTATATGTTGGACGTCGATGTCTGTCTATCTGTCTGTCTGTCTGTCTGTGGCACCGTAGAGCTCAAACGGATGGGCCGATTTCGATGCGTTTTTATTTATTTGAAAGTTAACATCCGTGCGGATGTTCTTAGCTATGTTTGGTTAATATCGATTCAAGATAACCGTCTCCACAAAATGGCGGATAGATTTTTCTTTACAACCTACTTCAATATGGGTATCAAATGACAGGGCTTCACTAATAAATACTATACACTATGAACAAATCAAATCCAAGATGGCCGCCACCACAAAATGGCGAATTATATTATTTTTTCACTACTACCTCAATATGGGTATCAAACGAAAGGGCTTGACTAGTAGAATACATTGCACTATGAAAAATTTCAAATCCAAGACGGCCGCTTCCACAAAATGGCGAAATACATATTTTTTCACAACTCCCTTATTATGGGTATCAAATGAAAGGGCTTGACTAGTGGAATATTGTACAGATAACAAATCCGAGGTATTTTACATTAATACACGGGTAACTCACGTTTAATATAGTCAGTCCATATAAATTAAACGTGATCACGTTTAATATATATTAAACGTGAGTTACCCTACCCGTGTATTTATGTAAAATGTGTAATTACCACGTTAGTTTTCATACTAAAATCCGAGGTAGTCGGGAGTTAATCAAAATTTTTAATTTTGTTTTTGATATCACTCAATAATTACTAACATTTTTAATACAGTAATGGTGGCATACTCTATTCTCAGTGTCTACCGTTTTGCAGAGGTAGTTGTGACAAAATCAGCTATCCCATTTATAAAAATATACTTTGAAATTTCAAAAATGTAATCACCCGACACGGTGCAATGAAGAGTATAATCAACTTCCTTCAAAGGCAACAAGTGTGAAGAGAAAGATAAAAGTGGATAAAAGCATAATTATGTAAATTGTTTTCAACTTTTTATCCTTCTTTGAGTTCCATTCGATGAAAATAAAAATATGATAGGACGAGTCACTGACGCGTTGTTGGAGAAATTTCTTTTGACAATAGCTACATTAAAAAAAAATGCAGTCATAGAGACTGCCAGTGAAAAATGGCAGTGATAGAGGTGAAAACTAATAACTCAGAATTTGATAGTTCATTTTGGAAAATACGCTGGTGAAATCGTAGGGTGCCGCTTGTTTGTAATAAATCTTCATCAAATCGTCGTCAATTTTTTTTTTACAATTTATAGTGACAAGATGAGATGGACATGTGCCTGATGGTAAGCAAAATGCCAGCCACATAACAGCACAGTGATACGCAGCTACTGGAACATGAAGAGTCCAAATAATTACCTAGCACTGCACTGCGCTCGTCACCCAGAGATCTAAGGTATTATATCTCTAAGCCCTGTAATTTCTCTGGAAACATTGCCCTTCAAGCTGGAACACAGTAATGTTTGCACATTACTGCTTGGCGGTAGAATAACTGGCAAAGGTGTGGTATTTTCCCAGACGGACTCTGCTAAGAGCCCTACCACTACACAAAAAATAAGTCTTCTAAGCTTCTGACCATCTAAATTAGAAGGACATCTAGAACTATGCTAACGCATAGCATAGTGCTAACCACTCAGGTGCTAACGCAATACAAAGCCATGGTCTCGAGTTCACTCGAAGATTTCTATAATTTACGAGTGTGACTTTCCCGTGATCAAAAGTAACCAATTTGCTATTCCAGTCTAACTTTGTGTTTCACAGTTCAACCAAGTCTGTTTAGCTCTTCTGACGTTACAGTTAGTTTTGGTTCCCCAAAAATGCATAATTGTATATTATTAGAAAGAAAACAAAAAACACAAACAAATACGTGAAAAAGAAATCAATTAACTAATGATAATTTTGCATAATTTTGTTTGTGACTTCAATTTGCAATTGAGCAATGAATTTAAAGGAAAACATTATTGAAAACATAAAAATTTAAAGATCAAACAGAACCAGATATAGGTATTTAGCGAGTTACCGCTAATAGTTTTGTTATCTTTATCTCTGCAGAGGACGAGGCAAACAGCGAACTTCGCCTGACCAAAATTAGTTCTAAAGAGATAATAGTTAGCAATTTAATCCCTTGCTCTGTGAAGTTTCAATTTCAATAATTCCCGTGACTTTAGCTTCGATGAATAGATGAGCGTTATTATAGAGAACACAGTAGCTATTTAAAAATATAGGCCAATTTTTTCTAATATAGGCTCTTGTTAAATACTGCTATAGAATGTAGTGTTATTGTTTTTCGTGACTGTTATAAAATTACGATATTTACTTAATGCCATACTTAAGGATTTGAAATTTGTTATAGTGCATAGTATTTTATTAGTCAAGCCCTTTCATTTGATACCCATATTGAGGTAGGTTGTGAAGAAATATTTTGTCCGCCATTTTGTGGAGGCGGCCACCTTGACTCGATATTAACCAAACATAGTTAAGAACATCCGCACGGATATTAACCTTCAAAAAAAAAAACCGCACTGAAATCAGTTCATCCGTTTAAGCTCTACGGTGCCACAGACAGACACACACAGACAGACAGACAGACATCGACGTCAAACTTATAACACCCCTTTTTTTGGTCGGAGGTTAAAAACAGTAACTATTTTTTCTTTATTTGAACTTTACGCGCAAGCTTCAAACCTGTTCGTTTGCAATTTAAATATTATGAACTAATAACATCATTAAAGCCTTTTAACACCATTATGACTGATGGGTTTAAGCGGGGGCACAATTTTTAGGCCAAAATTAACTATACACTTATTTAAGCCCATAGCAGCCTTGACACATTTTTTGCACCATCTCTCACTTCGGTGTATCAACGGAACAACGAGTCAAAAAGGATTTATGAATACGGGATATGATGTTAAGCAGTTTATATATAAAGCTTCTATCAGTCACATAATCTTTTATTATACGAGTAAGGTGAGTTGGTGAAATGGGAACACACGTATTGTAATGGTATTTATTGTCTGTAATTCAGCCATGCTCTCACAAAATACATTGTAGGTTACGCAGAGTACTTGTTTAATGTTTCCAATTAAATTACAGGGCAAAGAGATAAAACACCTTATATCTATGTGAATATTTTGGACATGTCGCTCGTATTGACCCTGACAGCCTTGAGAAGCTTATGGTGGTCGGTAAGGTCGATGGCAAAAGACCACGACCACGTAGGTCGATCACCTACCCGTTGGTCAGATCTGGTAAAGACACTCACTGGATTACCAATAGACGAAGCTCTTAGGACCGCCGAGGACAGAAAGACTTGAAAGAGCATGGTGCAACGGGTGATCAATACCTCAGCTAGACGCGACCTTCAACAATGAAGATAACGACTGAGAAGAAGAAGAAAATCTATGGGTAACGAGCGCTGTGCAGTGCTAGGTAATTATTTGGACTCTTCATGTTCCAAGTAATGTATTGTTAGTATCAGCTAAAATGAAAATTTTTAAAGGCAAGCCATACTGATAAAAGTGACGAGGCTCTAGTTAGGTTCCGGTTGCAATGCCTTGAACATTGCCGTTAGATCGCTTGGCTTTCAGTATTTTATCATATAGGTACGCTTTGGGAAAAGTGATCACGAATTACATTACTTAATTGCACCCTCTCTCTTTCTACTATCAGCTATTCAGATGAACAAGACCCATGCACAATCGATTTCTAATAGAAAATACACCATTCAAATTAGCTTGTCAGGTAGATTGTGGAAAAATATGGGTGAGTATTTTTTGTTTTATAAAATTATTAAACATTGACAGAGATATAGATCTTGAGAGCTGTAAAAAAACAAATGCATTTCGCCGTTTTGTGGTAGCGACCATGGATTGGGAATTGGAATTTGTCATAGTTCTCAGTATTCTACTAGTCAAGCCCTTCATCACACTTCCGGAGTGGGGGTTGTGACGTCACTCTGTAGTAAAAATCGTACCATAACGTGAGGTTACTCGATACTTCTACGCAATGTTTCTTCGACATTTTTATTTGTGAAACGTAAGAAAAAATACGTGTATAATATTTTTTTATATTCTTTCGCACGGAAAAATAGTCAGACTTAATTTGAGGTACTTAAGTCTGTATCTCTCGATGGTACAATCTGAGTGGTTTGAAAAGTCTATAGTAAACAGGTATTTTCTTAGTAGGTGTGCTCTATCTTCCGTTGCGATATTGCTTAACAGTTAGGTTCGGTTTATGACAGACAGCTCATGGCGGTTGGAAACACAAAACGGAGGATAGGGCTGTTGTCACGGTATTCGGGGGATATGCCTTGATTGCGAATTTAGTTCGAAACCTAGTGTCTCCAGTCTCCTCCCACCTAAATAATTACTACATAAACAAAAGTAATAATTACGACACACAACCGCATATTTTAGCACGCACACTAAGAATTATAATTTCATTCTTTATGACAACATACATAAAATAGGCGGAATATTTCCGTATAAACAAATAATTTTGTCTATGTAGAAGGAGTCACTCAACGCTCATACACGTAACTAGGGATTGAAATGAGTGATTGCAAAATTGATTCGACATTTTATTTTGGGCTGTATTATTTATTATATTTAGATTTATTAAGTTTTACTGATATACAAATACGTAAAATTTATATATAAAAATTGATGCCCTGTACGACATGTATTATACTACAAAAAAATGTATAAAGTTGGAGTAGGAATCAGTTTGCATTTTTCAAATTAACAGTTTTATGTCAAATGTATTCGAAAGTACTGGCAGTGCTCCGCGGGTTTATCCGCGAAGTTCTCGTTCCCGTTCTTTTATCGAGATAAAAGTAGCCTAAGCCTATGTGTTCTTCCAAAATATAATTTTACTGTATTTCAAATTACAACTCGATCCGTTCCTACGTTTCAACGGCATTGAGCAACAAACATCCAAATACCCAAACGTCCAAACATTGGGATTTGTATTATTAGGTAGTAGGATTTACGATACCAATGACAAAAAAACATTATTATTTTCTTGCTTTCCTGCTTGTACTGGGTAATCTCTGAAACGGCTGGACTAATTTTAAGGGACTTTTAATGAAAGATTGCTTAGCTGATGGCTTAGCTATAGGCTTAAATAAACATCACTTTATTCCGGGTTGAAGGACTATGTTTCCAGAGAAATTACAGGGCATGGAGGTTAAACATTATATTTCAGACTGTCGAACGCCGTATATCCTAATGCCTATCTGCAAGGAAGGAAGAGAGGTCTTTGCCCAGCAGTGGGACAATCTAGGCTAGTAATAATATTAACATATTATTTTCATCAATCAAGAGAAAAGTACACGTTAAAAAACGTAAAAAGTTATGCCTTAGACGATCAGTTGTCTGGTAGTGAAAGTCCCGTCATAATTGATCCAGCTGTTTTGTAGATAAGCGGAACAAACAAGATAAACAAAAAGCTTTAAAATAGTTTTTAGGTATAGGTACCGTACATCCTTTCATTTGAACTTAGTAAACAGTTGTTAATTTGATATTACATAAAAACGCTCCAAGTTTATTTATTTGTAAATATTATTTATAATAATCATAAAACAAGTAAAAAATCATGGGAAAATGGGTAGTTCATTAAAAATTAAAAAAAAACGAACATTGTTCATGTAAATTACCGAATAAATTTTCGAAGAAATTTCACATCGGCAAACTCCATTACCCCATCACTAACGCGCCAACGTACTCTCTATGCGCTTCAGAGCGACTGAACGAATGTCAAAGTTATGCGGTCATATTAACCATATCGAGAAGACACTGCCACGCCCTCAAGGCATATCCCCCGATATCCGTGGCTGTTGTTGAGGCTTATATCCAGCAGTGGACGAATGAGAGCTGATTATGATGAAGCGACTCATAGTCAAACGTAAGCTTTTATAATTGTTTACAAGAACATTTTTTTTATTAACCCCTGACTACCTCGAATTTGTACAACATTCTACTAGTCCTATCATTTGATACCCATATTGGGGTAGTAGTGAAAAATATATATAATTCGCCATTTTGTGGTGACGACCATCTTGTACCGCTATTTACCAAACATAGCTAAAAACATCCGGACGAAAATTTACGTTCAAATAAAAAAAATCACATCGAAATCAGCCCATCCGTTGGAGCTCTACGGTGCCACAGACAGGCACACACATAGACGACAGACACAGACAGACATGGACGTCAAACTTATAACATCCCTTTTTTGGCCAGGGGTTAAAAATCAATGTAGGATAACAAGTAATCAATGGGGATTTTAGAATTGATGAGTAAATCAAGCGCTAACCACAACAAGACCAAATCGATTAGGTAATTAATGGTTAATCCGAACATGATGCAAACAAAATAACAACCGCTTCGCATCTGTTCGTTCGAATTAGTGTTACTCACAAACATAATAATACTTATACTAAGCCAGATACCGCAGAGTTTGTTACTATTTATTTTGTTTTATAATTTATACAAGAACAAAATTAAAAATTTTGGTTAACCCCTGACTACCTCGGATCTCGGATTTGTAATCTGTACAACATTCTGCTAGTCAAGCCCTTTCATTTGATACCCATATTGTGGTAGTAGTGAAAAAAATAATGTAATTCGCCATTTTGTGGTGGCGGCCATCTTGGATTTGAAATTTATTATTATGTATTGTATTCTACTAGTCAAGCCCTTTCATTTGATACCCATATTGAGATAAGTTGTGAAGAAATATTTTGTCCGCCATTTTGTGGAGGCGGCCATCTTGAATCGATATTAACCAAACATAGCTAAGAACATCCGCACGGATATCAACCTTCGAATAAAAAAAACCGCATTGAAATCGGTCCATCCGTTTGAGCTCTACGGTGCCACAGACAGACACACACACAGACAGACAGACAGACAGACAGACAGACAGACAGACCGACAGACAGACAGACAGACAGACATCGACGTCAAACTTATAACACCCCTTTTTTTGGTCGGGGGTTAAAAAAGAGTCGTTTTGAGGATAGATGAGACACTATACGAAAGGCAGCTATTAGATATTAGATAGGAATTGAAATCGTAAAGCCGAGAATAAGACTAGGTCAAATGTGTTATGAGGAAATCTATGTTTATCCGAGGTGGCAAAGTGGCTAGAAGGTACGATTCACATACGTGAAATTGTTTGTTCCAATCATGCATTCTTTCATGAACATGTACAAGTTTTCCATCCCCACCCGCTTTCACAGTGGAGGAAAATTTTTTAAACTGAACGAAATAAATGAAAAACGTGTCAGGTTTCAAAAACATTTCAAAGTTCTGCATTATCATTTAGCCCACAGAAGGCCAGTGTGGTGCATTATGACCTTTACGCGCTTCTTGCAAGAGAAAGTATAATTATAGTTGTAGCTACTTGCGTCTATTAACTAAAATTTTTTTTTCCGTAAGCCGTATTACAATCGACTTAAAGAGATATTTTTTTTATCAAAAGTTTCAATTGATCAAAAATGTCAAACTTTAACCATACTTTAACAGCAACCATAGAAATAAACTTTTAGGTATATATATTTAAACACTAGGTACATTCTATCCATGATACAAAAATATTTCAAAATTATGCATTATCAGCTACCTCACACAAGGCTAGCGTGGTGCATTATGATATTCACCCGCCCCTTGCGAGAGAAATCAGTTTACAGTTGTAGCTATCTGAGCCTAGTTTGAACTAGCGACTTATTACAATTGGGAATATAAGAAATGCAATTACAAAACTACAGAACTTATAATTTGATAAAATGTCATCAAGTCATCGAGTTAGTCGTATCTATAATCGTCTGTGGTACAATTAGTCTCGTGATTAGCCGCCGAATGCGCGATTAGCGGTTGATGTAATTACAAGCTGGATTGTTTTGTATGGTTAATGAGGGCAATGGCTTCCTGTTCCACATCCAAATTCACAGTAATGATGCATATTTATCATCACGGTTAGTACCAATATGAAAGATCTGTATAACTGTTATAACAAGTGACATAGTGTTAAATAAAACAAATGAAGTGGCATGAATGTTTTACACGCTTGAACAGACACACACACAAATATATAAGTATACTCGCACATGCACGCACACATACATGTTATCTTTTTACATGGTGTGTTCTTAACTAGGTACATATATGTTATATGCTTTCAATTACCTACGCTTTAGGTATGTATGTGCTACGTGTATGCGCAAATATAAATAATGAGTATGCTTGGGTCAGTGGACCCCTGTGCCTCTTGTGCTCACCCAAAGTTGGATTGGTAGTAAAGGTTATCTGAAAGCTATATAACTGTCATAAGACCGTATAGGTATCTATTGGAAAAACGTAAATGTATAAAAGTTTCTGTAGTTTGTAGAAATGACGTTTATTCAAGTCGAATGAAATAATAATCTAGTCTATAGTCTAATATAATGTTATGTGTAATTTGCATGCGTAAACACACAATTATGCACTTCTGTGAAGTTTAATATTAATCCGATTGGTAATTACTTCCCGAAGGAATATAAGATGTTTGTACGCAGATGCATCCAGCCTCATCCTCATTCATTTATCATGTTATGAAGTTGATACATTATAAAAACTAGTGTTTCACGGAAATCTGATATTACAAATAAATTACTTCATTTTTACCTGACTTCAATTCGTCAGATTTTTTTAATTGGCTCGCTCCGTTTAGAAACTACAATAATATTTTCTCAAAAATCATAAAAATACTCGTACATTTTGAAATAAACAAAGGATTGCTATGGCTAGCTTTTGCCTCAGGAAACTGTAAGTAGTAGTATGTAGTTCTGATTTTTCTCTTATTTTGCGCCTCAGCTCACTTACTAAACTTTTGGCCTTAGTTTCTTAATTGTCCATGGCCTCCACAATACATTGACTGTGGAGACAAATGTAAATTTTACCATCGTGGAAAATCGGTGGGCAAATTTATACGTAGATAAAAGAAGGATAAAAACAATAAACAAAACATAGTAAGTAAATATGTTTTTTCGCAGACCTGGCTATCTCATTAGAGCAGAGCGCTTAAAAAAACAATTGAAGTCTTAAAAAAAAATGAGAACAGCGTAAGGTATAGTACTAGACTATTTGAATCAGAGATCTATCCTGAACTTATGTTACAAGACTAAGAAGCTTCTAGACACTGCTTCGTGGCAAATTGTTAGATCTTACGTTACATGTTTGCTTAGAGCACCAACTTTGTCTTAAGGGAGGTATTTTGACAAGGTTGAAGATGTTACTTGAAATTTCTGAGTGACAAATAACTTCGCTACTTAGTCTGATTTACGGCTTTAGGTCCTTCGTCTACTTTAAACAGCTATTCCTTACGTATAACTTGAAGAAAACTAGCTTAGTGTGGGATGAGCTAACAAATTTGGAGCTAAAGATATTGGAATAAACCTTAGTAATCAAACACAGTCAAGCTACAATACCTTACAATACCTTAGTAAATACATAAATCTCACGAAAATTAGAAATTCGAAAGGTTAAATGTTTGTTTGTTTAACCACGTTGGAATCATCCATAAAATCCATATACATCAATGGATATACCCGCCTAAACTTCAGGTGCACGGAATCACGGTATCGTTGGGAAGGGTGACCTCACTCTTTACGTTTTAGTCGGTGTAGGAAGCAGTGAGCGCCGGACTTTTATACCCATCACAATTCGTTGTCAACAACCAAAATAAGTAGAACCGCAACATACCTCGCCACTAGCGATTATAGGGGTCAAGTAGATTGGTAGTTGTAAGCCACTCATGCTGCACACAGAGACGCAGTTTGTTAACAACTTTAAGGTGCTCAGGGCACACCATATAGTTGGAACGGAAGGAACGAAAAGTTGTAATTTTATATTTTTAAAACTGGCTTTGATTTTTTAAGTAAAAGCTTATTTTGTCGCACCGTGCATAGATTTTCCCATAAGCTGTACCTAAGTGAGGTTAATTTGTCATACTGTAAGGTGGTACCCGAGTGAGAAGGAAATAAGAATTTAAAAATATACTTACCTAAATTTTTCTAACTTGGTCTTTCTTTCTAACTTAGGATAAATGGGTTATCCTACTTATACAATCCATAATAATACTAACAAACACATTTAATTCTGTTAAAAGTACTGTGTCCCTATAATTCACGAAAATTAATTATTATGAAAAATATAATTATGGTAACAGGTTTACTAACCTAAACTACCTTTTTTTTATGTAGGGGAAATTCTTAATTATGTAGGGGAAAAAATAGCGACGCGCCGGAAACCACCAGCGCGTCACCTCCTCGGGGAAGGCCTATCCCTAGGTAGGGCGTTAGACGGCCCTTGACGTCCGACGCCCCAGGCTTTCCAGTGGAGATGGAGTGCGAGCCTGAGTGTGCCTTCATGCTCGCTTTCGTGTCCGCTTCCGCTTCAGTGAAGGAGCGAGAGGTTTTCGGGTCGTGCTCCTCCACCTCACACGACCTCTCACTGTCAAGCATCACGGCGAAGATGGTCGACAGCGAGAGGTTCGCCCTCACCACCGCGGCTAGGGATAGCCGCGGTTCCGCCTCTTGTCCTTCCACTGAGCACTCTGTTAATCAGAGTGCTCATGGAGGACCCTCATCTGGAAGACTTAGGAATTTTACTTGGTCGATTTATCGGCCGAGTAACCTTCCCAAGTCTTCCAGCCCCCTTCCCCAACCTCTACACGCACTGCTCAAGGAGTGAGGAGCGCGTGTGGTAGTTGCCAGCGCCGGCCGGGATTCTCCATCACAGAACAAGATGCCACCGAGGCAAGTTGTTGTGTGATGCCCAGGGTGCACCACGTGGAGGTTCTCGAGCCACGCACCCCTAACCTAAACTACCTACATCAACCACATATAAATTACCCATAGATACATAAACGATTTTATTTATAGTTTAGTCAACCTCTAACAGCAAAAAGAATATTTACCCTTTATGCATAAAATATTAAACATTTAACGCTAAAACTATATCATAATATCTCTTCTAATAAGGCTCAAGAGTGCGTTAAAGCACTTAAACTTAACGAAAGTGCTAACTAACTGGTGTAAGTGAAAGGCTTCAGCTAACCTTTCGTAACATTGACGCTAGAACTAATAAGCACGTGGATGTGTATAATATAATTAACATTTTTGTGTAATACTATCATTAAGATATTATTTATGCAAGAAAAACTGTCAATAATAATTGAATATTAACCATCAAAGTTCCCTTTTCTGTCAAGAATGAGAGTTTTAGTAAAATAAAAAGAGGGAGTTGCCAATGGTTGACTTCATACTAATTAGTCTTAATTTACGTAAAATTTGTAGTAAAAATTATCTTTCATTTCTCGTTTCTTAGTTCTCGTAGTATTGTATTTAGAGTACTTGTAGTTTATTTAATCTTTAATGTTTTTCTACATTTTTCTAAAGATTTTTTTATTTTGATTTTTTTATTTTCCATTTCTATCAAATACAGCAATTAGCTAGTATAAGAAGTATACTTCTTCTGTTAGCTACTCGCGGTTGTGTTAAAGCTTTAATTTTGTATATTGCACTTGTTATTGTGTAACTATTATTAAATGAATAAATATATGAGATATGGATCGTAGTGGTTACATGTATTGTATATGTATGTCCTCTTCGCACTTAAACGTTAAAAGACTGATTATTGTAGTGTTTATGTCCCATTTCTATGCGTTGAGTGTTTCAAGCATCAAAGAGAAATACACAACAGCACATTTTCATTAATAACTCTCAAGAGACGAGTTCGAACAATTTTCAGTCCACATTGCAATAACTTTCATAGACGTTGACATTTCAACTTTGGTATTAGCTTTTGGTGCTAGTTCATCATAGAGCGCCCTTGATATTCTGACTGCAGACAGTCTGAATTACTCAAAACAAAACAGATATACCAAAGTACTAAAAACTCATTGAATAAATATCTCACCTTTGGAATTGAAGTGGCTAAATAAAAAATGTGTTTTTTTGAATAAAATTACTTTTTTGTTCGGAATACTTATTATTATTTTCGTATGTTTTCCCTTTTTTGGACTAAAATAGTTCCTTTTTATGTAAATTAAATAAGCATACGTTTAGCCTTATGATGTTTGAAAATAGTTTCGTCAAATATTATAAGTAGTTCAGCCAGTTCAATTCTGAGTGTGCGATATTATGACATGTTATGGTAACAGCTACTTTTATGCTGTATGGCACTGTGCCGTTATGGGCATACGTTTATTCACCCTCAGGCGTGAGTCTTGTTCGTTCGGTCAGTCTATATTACTAAAAAAATAAACTTATCTGATATGAATATAAAATAAAAACTTCATTCTTACTTTATCTTTTATAATGGACAGAACTATTGGAACTATAAGATAATTAAATACATAATTAGAGGAATCTTGTACATTGTTGTTTGTGTACATTAGTGCCTATATACAGTAAAATTATATTCTATTTCAGGAATAGTTTTCTTATCCACACTGTAAATAACTGAAACTATAAAGTTAAGCATCAAAAACCTTTTTGGACATAATTTATTTTTCTATCAAGCTTATTGCATTACAGTTAAGTACGTTTTTTTTAAATAAAGAGTAACGAGACAAGCATGACATGTGCCTGATGGTAAGCAACATGCCTGCCACATAACAGCACAGTGACACGCTACTATTGGAACATGAAAAGCCCAAATCATTACCTAGCACTGCACTGCGCTCGTCACCCAGAGATCTTAGATGTTGCATATCTACGTTAACTAAAGTAAACCAATTGATTGAATTGTTGTTACTGATAGACCAAGATTCCAGAGACGCCAGACGTCACATTTTTTCTGACTAACGAATTGTGGACGATTGAGTACTGTTAGTATGTAGGTACCTGCTAAGAACGCATGCCTACCCACTAGCTTTTATTTACGGGAAGTTAAGTCATTATATTGAGAGTTAGCGTCTAAAACGGCACGTGCAATGTATCTCGGAGTATTAGCGACTAATTTTTAAGAGTACTGCCCATAATATACGTAAATATCAGTTAAAATAACTTACGTGAAGTAAGTCATTTTTGTAAGTATATTAATTACCTGATATGGCCGCCTAACAAGTTAGCGGGTATACAACATGCATGTGTTCTTAGTATAGACAAACACTACCTACTCAAACTTTCACACTTCGTCAGTCAGAAAATGGGTGACGTCTGGCGGCTCTGGAATCCTCTATATGATTTAAATTTCACGTCATATTACAATTTTGATAAGTGTGTCACGTTCAAAAACTTTTGTTTAAAATTGTTACTAAGGTATTAAATATTCTAGTTTCAAGTAAAAGTTTTTGAAACTAATATTAACATGCAATTACAAGTTGTTTGAAACGAGTATGGTATCTTTAAACTTTGAGAAACATTTCACTTTAAGTTTTTTAGGAAAGACTTCGTAGAAACTTTGTTGTGTAGTTTTAATAAAATACAATCATAATAAATCTAGTATAAAAATATTATAATAGAATGTGCGTAAGCTACTAAGACACATACAGGGGCAATTAAGAAAACAAGCAGATTTTAATATTTTAACTCAACGACCACTCCAAATAATTTATAATTATTTTAAAGCATGATGAAGGTTTCATGCAAGTACAAATAAATGTCCTTCCTCGTAAAAAAATGATAATAAATGAAATTAAAGTACCAAATATAGAACTCAAAGAAGACATAGAAAATGCAAAAACTTTGTTAGTATTTTTTTGTTATAATTATAGATTACATAGCTCAAGGCACAATGAAAACAGGTGCAGATTGACACATTTCTTTAAAAAAAGAACTCATTTTAGAATATTAGACATTTTTAAAACTTTTTAAACAAGTTACTTGGCTTGGTCTTTCTAAAAACTTTCATATCTATTTATGTTAGGCTGTTATAAGCCCTTTTCTATTTTCTGTTATAAAAGTGTCGAAAGTAAAACTCCTATAAACTGCTTGAAATTATTTTATGTTCTAATATTTGCCTACGATTAAAACGAAGAGAAGTGAAAATCATTCAAAAGAGATTGCAATAAAAGTGATACGTAAAAAGCACAAAATATAATGTGAAACATGACTATTGGCTGTAGCAGGCTACCAGGAAAAAGTAAATAAAAGGAAAAGATAAATATGAAATACGACTCCAGATAATGGATAGCTTTGTGAACCAATGAAACGGTTAAAGTCACGGTTCAAATCCCGTTCGAGGTCATAAACATTTCGCCCTAAAATTGGAACTCATATTCCGAAATTCACAATCACAAGCAAATTCAACACATAGCTTGTTGTCTGCTTAAGCCCTCTCTGTTTCTATGCAAATGAATCGATGGTATTTAATATGTATGCAATGGAAACAGTGCTTTTTCGATGACCTATTACGTATGTAGGTGCATGCGATATGTTATAGCGGTGTGTATTTTTGATAGTTGGTTGTTCCATTTTTATGTTAATATTTGCTATAAAATTTACATAAATATTAGTGGGCTACACCGCTCGGAAACCAATTTAGCGGTATGTATGGGAAGTTGTATATTACATTGGCAAACAAAAACCAAACAGCTAGCGAGTTTTGTACATAGACAGCAACATTTTTGACGTGACAACGTCTAATAAATCGATGAAAACTGGCTGTATGCACGAAAAAGTGTCCCGTTATGTCCCGTTACGTTCATTGTCCCGTTACGCTCATTGTACGCTTGCGTCGTATCTATCAATGTTTTTAACCGACTTCAAAAAAGGAGGTTTCTCAATTCGACCGTATGTATGTTCCTTTTTTTTTTTTTTTATGTGTGTTCGCGGATAACTTCGTCGTTTATGAACCGATTTTGATGATTCTTTTTTTTGTTGTAAAGGAGATATTCCAAGGGTGGTACCATGATAAGGAAACCAGGATCTGATGATGGTATCCTAGAGAAATCGAGGATAACTTTCGGAAATTGTAAAGATGACTAGTGCGTTAGTTAAGTTTTTGCTTGAGCATTTTAAAGCAGTATAGTTTAAAGATGGTCTGGAGTCGATCTGATGAGGGAACGGGAAGACGGTCGAGGGAACTCCTCGACGGTACATAGTAGTTACCTTGTGTTTGGGCTCGATGAATTTGTATTGATGAGAACTTTTACATAGATGGGTTGTGACTGTCATTAGTGGTCTGATGATGAAGATAAAGGACAGTCAAGGGAATTTCTTAACGGTTTACAGGAACTACCCAGTGTTTGGGTTTAATTCATGTATTGAGATCTCAACACGAAATCGTGTAAATGCATTAGTGAAAACTTGTTTAGCACTAAAAGGGTAAAATAAACTATTTTTACAAAAATTAAACCGACTTCAACACCACAAATAGACACTCAAAAGCGAAAAATAATTTAATATAGGTAATTCTTATAACCTCTACTCACTCATCTATATGAAGTCGGTGCCAGCCAAATCTAACAGGTAGTAGATAGATACATACTACTTACCTATGCCTACTTACTTACTACCTCGTACATAGTAGGTATATCTGCTAACTTTTTAACTAGCCTGGCACCGACTTCATATGGATGAGTGAGTAGAGGTTATAATAATTACCTATATTAAATTATGTTTCGCTTTTGAGTGTCTATTTGTGGTGTTGAAGTCGGTTTAATTTTTTGTAAAAAATAGTTTATGTTAAATGACGTTGTCACGTTAAACTATCGTCCGTAAACCAACCAAATTTACAGACAACGATTCTTGTGCAGTGTATTGTGCAGGTTCTATTAAATTATTATCATCTACTTATTACACATTATGATTGTTTTTAACGTTTTTTAAATAAATTTATGTAGTCACTCCAATACTTTGACAATATATTTTTTTTTTATAATCTTTATTTATGCGCTTTTTCGCATTGCGAAAATGTCGCGCTGACAATATTTTTTGTCCTTTATGATGTGATGATTCTAACTATTTAATATGTTTAAAACTTGACTGTAAGATATAAAGATATACCAAGGATCATTCTCTCAGAATGTGACTTCCAAGACTGCATTTGTAATTGTAAACACAGTGCACGTTTTGCAATTTTCCGCACAACTTGAGTTTGAATAGGAAACGTATTTTATCAAAATGGGACACATTTACTTAGAATTATTACTATTTTAGGATAAATATATTTATTTTAAACTTATTGAGAGGCAATTTACTATTAGTAAGGGCCTGAAATGTCCTAATACTGGGCAAAAACCTCCCACTCTCTTTTGTACTTTAACCAGTATTTACAAAGATATATTTATGGGTAGATGTCCAGCCATCGCATAAATTGCAAATTAAGTGCTTCTCAAAAGTTCTGCATACCCGAAAAGAGTAATATTGGTGGCACAAGTATATTTTATAAGATATTTACCGTAATATACATTACTCACGTGTATTTCTCACGTTTCGCATATAATAGTAGGGGAGCCCAAGAGGGGGATTTCGGGATTTACTCCAGCGCGGCAGATTAATATACAGCTGGAAACCTTGTGCCCGGTAAAGTACCTCAACCGAATATGAGCATCATATATAAGGCCGATTAGGAAAATTTTTTTTTGACGTGACAACGTCTTATAAATTGGTTTGCCGGGTGACACTTCAAGAAACTGCGTTACGCTCCGCTCACGTTATGCGCTCACAACGAGACCGAGTGAGAGGCACGCGCCCCCTTCCACTCGGGCATGGTTAGCCCGCCTAAGAGCGAGAGAGACAGACATAAAAAGTGAAAGGCACGCGTCCCTTCCGTAAAATTATTTTACCACTCAAAGTCGTTGTCACGTAAAACTTTCGCCCGTATACCGACTTTACAGGCAACCAATTTTTTTATGTTAATCAGTTTTTCTCGAACACGTCAGATTAAGATAGGGTGAGATAATTACATGCTAAGAAGTGTATATTCCACTAATCTGACAATTCGAGAGTGACACAAAGAAAGGGGAGGGCTTCAAAGTTATTAAAAAAATATTTCAACATTCTCGTGCGTGGTTATTTTATATTAAAGAAACTTATTCAAGGATAACAAAAAATATTATATCCAAGGATTCCACAAGCCGAATTAACAAAAATTTATAGCTAATTAGCTTATAAAGCTAATTTTTCATATTTAAAATTCTACAGCCGCGCCCCCCGCAAATGAACAGGAACCTAAGCTTTGCAATCTAATAGGTCTCTATGACGCTCGAGTAACTCCCCGTTTAGCATCGTGGGCTCCCCTACCACAAGAAATGAATTAAAAACTAAAAAAAACATATTATAACATGTTAACAATTTAAAGAACCAAAGTACGCATTCGAAATTAAAATTTTCCGATATAATAAAAATAGTATTGTTAGTAAAATTTCCACCCGTTAAAACACGTGGTAGGGGTACCACAAGAAATGAATTAAAAACTAAAAAAAAAACATATTTTAACATGTTAACAATTTAAAGAACCAAAGTACGCATTCAAAATTAAAATTTTCCGATATAATAAAAATAGTCTTGTTAGTAAAATTTCCACCCGTTAAAACACAATTGGCAGTCATAGGAACTGCCGATAGAAGTAAAAACTTAGAATTTGAAAACTTAATTTGGAAACTACGCGGGTGAAACCGGAGTGCGTGGCCATGAGCATGGCCATCTAGAAATGCTGACGTATTTCTGGATAGCCAATGGGAAATGCTGACGAATTTCTAGACGGTCAATGATCATGGTCTTGAGTTTACCCGAAGATTTCTAATCATTCCCGAGCGTGACGCTGGGATTCAATTCACAGCCCACGAATAAAATCTGTCTGTGGTGCGCCAAAAGAAGTTTTCACTTCAAAAAACATAACCCTTCTTGCAGTCGGGTAAAAAAAACATTTTGTAATTTTCGTGAATATTCTAAGGGAACAAAATATATAACAGATATTATCCCCTTTTGTACACGGATATCATCAATTAAGGATAATTTCAGCCGAGATAAAGCAAGGTTATATTGATCACGTCTTCTAGTCTGTAAAGAAGGAAATGAACGGAATAAAGAAGTGATTCCTTTCATAGAATGGCTCAATTACAACAGAAATGAGTTCCATCTCGTTGGGTCCCTATTGATACGACTCATTAAATTGATCAGGAAACATTATGTTTCACAGATTACCCAAAAATTACTATCTGTTACATACCGTATTCGCGGGTAAGCAAAAATTCTTTATTCCCTACAGTAACTGTGCCCTTTTTTGTATTTTAATATTGCTATGAGTATTATATTGGATTTTTATTAGTCTTATAAAGCTAATTTGCTAGCTAGGTAGATAAAGAAATATTCGTTGATATTTATTCTCCCAACACCATGACATCTCATCCATCTTTAGTTGTTTTGTAGGTACCTACTATGGAAACCATCTGGCTGCCATAGTAAAGTAAATAAATAATACATACTTACAGATGTAAATACGCAAATTATTAGTCGAAATTCCTTACAGACCACCATCTAGCTAAAAACTAAACAAAATTTGTTCTATAGAAGCGAGATAATTAACATAATCCTAATATGAATATAAACGTGCACGGTTGCCTGGAAGAGATCGCTCTAAGCGATAAAGCTGCCAATTAAAATGTCTAGCATAAGATTTTCTCAAGTACATTTTGTGTTTTTATTTTATGTGGCTTTAATACAGAGTTTTCTGATCTTATCTCAAATGCGATATTTTGGACATTTTTACACAGGAATGCCTGATCCGATGGGGTTGAAATTTGGAAGACATATTACTAGACCTATGATCTGGATTATGACCTATACCTAGAATCTTTCGAAGTCATGTGTCATCCACCAACCCGCACTGGGCCAGCGTGGTGGATTATGGCCTTAAATCTCTCCGTGCGAGAGAAAGCTCCGAGTCCCAGCAGTGGGAACATTTAGTGGGCTGTTGATGATGATGATGATGATCTGGATTGGCATGTAGGCTTCCTTTCTTTGCGGGCATTTGACCAGAACGGGAACGGGTAAAACCACGAATCACTGTTATTATTACATTTATAATTTTAAATACATACTTACTCGTATGATACGTTGAAACATCCAGTTACAGAAGAAACATTCAAATTCAGCACTAGAATATTTGTCCTGGGTGGGAATGTAACCACAAGCTACGGTTCAATGAGTAAAATTACTACTCACTAAGCCACGAGGCCAGTCAAGATGATAATGATGATATTTTTAACCCCCGACCAAAAAAAGGGGTGTTATAAGTTATTTGAAAGTTAATATTCGTGCGGGTGTTCTTAGCTATGTTTGGTTAATATCGATTCAAAATGGCCGCCTCCACGAAATGACGGACAAAATATTTCTTCACAACCTACCTCAATATGGGTATCAAATGAAAGGGCTTGACTAGCAGAGTACTACGCTATAACAAATTTCGAATCCAAGATGGCCGCCACCACAAAATGGCAAATTATATAATTTCTTTCACTACTACCGCACTATGGGTATCAAACGAAAGGGCTTGACTAGTAGAATACTTTGCACTATGACAAATATCCAAATCCAAGATGGCCGCTACCACAAAATGGCGAATTACATTTCTTTTTTTACAACTCCCTTAATATGGGTGTATCAAATGAAAGGGCTTGACTAGTAGAAAGTTGTACACACGGATATTCGGGTTGCACAGAAAACAAATCTAAGGTAGTCGGGGGTTAATCAAAATTTTTAATTTTGTTCTTGTATTCTGAGCCGATTACAGCCATAACGACTACGTTGCGTAAATATCTGTGGACATTCCTTCCACAGTACTAACTAACCCAAAGCAAAACAAAGCTAGATATATAGTTGATATGATACATTACAAAGTTATCAATACTATGATAGATATTTAAAATAGCGCTTATAAAATTATTTCAATTTATTTTTCGCTTTTGAGTGCCTATTTGTGTATTAAATATAGATATAGAATCCTTAATAATAATATTATAAATGTCAATGTATGGATGTTTGGATGTTTGGATGTTTGGATGTTTGTTGCTCAATCACGCCCAAAGGGCTCAACGGATCGAGCTGAAATTTAGTACACAGATAGTTTATAGACTGGAATAACATATAGGCTATATTTTATCCCGAAATCGTGCAGGGTTCCTTAGGGATCAAGTATAAATGTAACATCGGAACGCTTAACTAGATTTTGTTGCAATTTGAAACACAGATCCAAACATTCAAATAAAACAGGCTATTTATTATCCCGTAAACATACACAGTTCCCAAGGGAACAAGTATAAATGTAATATCGGAACGCCTTATTAGATTTTGTTGCAATTCGGAACACAAATAGTTCTTTGAAATCGAAGTTTGGCTTTTAATTTATTTTATCTCTGTAGTAGAAATCCCAATCCTTAATATTATAAATGTCAATGTATGGATGTTTGGATGTTTGGATGTTTGGATGTTTGGATGTTTGGATGTTTGGATGTTTGTTGCTCAATCACGCCCAAAGGACTCAACGGATCGAGCTGAAATTTAGTACACAGATAGTTTATAGACTGGAATAACATATAGGCTATATTTTATCCCGAAATCGTGCAGGGTTCCTTAGGGATCAAGTATAAATGTAACATCGGAACGCTTAACTAGATTTTGTTGCAATTTGAAACACAGATCCAAACATTCAAATAAAACAGGCTATTTATTATCCCGTAAACATACACAGTTCCCAAGGGAACAAGTATAAATGTAATATCGGAACGCCTTATTAGATTTTGTTGCAATTCGGAACACAAATAGTTCTTTGAAATCGAAGTTTGGCTTTTAATTTATTTTATCTCTGTAGTAGAAATCCCAATCCTTAATATTATAAATGTCAATGTATGGATGTTTGGATGTTTGGATGTTTGGATGTTTGTTGCTCAATCACGCCCAAAGGGCTCAACGGATCGAGCTGAAATTTAGTACACAGATAGTTTATAGACTGGAATAACATATAGGCTATATTTTATCCCGAAATCGTGCAGGGTTCCTTAGGGATCAAGTATAAATGTAACATCGGAACGCTTAACTAGATTTTGTTGCAATTTGAAACACAGATCCAAACATTCAAATAAAACAGGCTATTTATTATCCCGTAAACATACACAGTTCCCAAGGGAACAAGTATAAATGTAATATCGGAACGCCTTATTAGATTTTGTTGCAATTTGAAACACAGATCCAAACATTCAAATAAAACAGGCTATTTATTATCCCGTAAACATACACAGTTCCCAAGGGAACAAGTATAAATGTAATATCGGAACGCCTTATTAAATTTTGTTGCAATTCGGAACACAAATAGTTCTTTGAAATCCTATCCTACTAATAATATAATAAATCTCAATGTATGAATGTTTGTTGCGCTGCGCTGAAATATAATACACAGATAGCTTAGTTCCTTAGGGATCAAGTATCAACATCGGTACGCCAAACTAGCGTTTGTTGAAACGTACGTTACGTTTGCGTTACGTTTGCGTTACGTTTGCGTTACGTTTGCGTTACGTTTGCGTTACGTTTGCGTTACGTTTGCGTTACGTTTGCGTTACGTTTGCGTTACACGTTTACGTCACGTTTACGTCACGTTTACGTCACGTTTACGTCACGTTTACGTCACGTTTACGTCACGTTTACGTCACGTTTACGTCACGTTTACGTCACGTTTACGTCACGTTTACGTCACGTTTACGTCACGTTTACGTCACGTTTACGTTTACGTTTACGTCACGTTTACGTCACGTTTACGTCACGTTTACGTCACGTTTACGTTTTTACGTCACGTTTACGTCACGTTTACACGTTTACGTCACGTTTTACGTCACGTTTACGTCACGTTTACGTCACGTTTACGTCACGTTTACGTCACGTTTACGTCACGTTTACGTCACGTTTACGTCACGTTTACGTCACGTTTTTTTTTCAGCCGGTCAGCCGGTTTTGGCGACATAAGGTATACCTATACTATGAATCGGCATACAGCTGACTAAAACTCTGCCGACGTTACTATTCTGGCAAAATTATTGTTTTTGTAAGAATTCACGTAAACTTTGTTTATATTCTCTGGTAACAAGTGAAATATACAAACACCCCGTAGTTACAAGAACTATAATAATAATAATAAATTTATTTGAAACAAAAACAATTACATTTGAAAAAAATACATGAATCTTATCAATCAAACCAAATAATAATACATACCTATGAAATACAATTATAAACTTATAACTGTTTGGATAGATGTTTAATATATTAAATTCCATGGACATTCTTCGACATTCAGACACTAGTCATCGCTGTAGGATACCCTGTGTTGCAATGACTAGTGCTCTTCCAATCTGGTTATTATAGTTGGTTGTTTATACTAATATTTGGACTGCTACGAACCAGAATCAAGTACCTACTCAAAGATATAAAAGATAAGAGACAACTAGTACAACTGCATGGATGTGTGTGGTAGTAGGATGTGATTGTGCTTGAATGTGTTGTGTGTGGATATGATTGTGGGAAGTTGACGAGTTGTGTCTATGTGTGTGGTGTTTGTATGTGTAAGTGCGCACTTCTAAGGAGTGTTTATTTGAATGATTGCGTAAATGTGAAATAAAAGTTTAGTTTTGTCTAATTGTGCAATGTTGAATTATTATTAGTGGAAATCTCTATCGAAAAATAGGCATTCAAAATGCAAACTAGCTAACAATTCTTATTATATCCTCTGTATCTTTATATTCAAGACCATTAAGGTAAGTTTTATTTTATTTCTGCAGATGTGCTTGGAGTTGTTGATTATACTAAGTTTTTATTTCGTTTTGTGTAGATAAGACAACCGCAAAGCTGTAGCTTCTTTGACCTACTAATGTTTTGTTCTCGGAACTGGCCAACGATTGATTCGTCTGCTTCCAGAAGCTTCCGATCCACCAATCTGCGAAGTGAGGGCGGCTCGGTGAAAACGCAGCGCTATTGCCATAATATAAATTTGTCTCACCGTCAACTGCACCGTTTCGCTAAATAAGGTTGCAGTTGGATACCTATAGGGTCTACCGAAGGCGACCTTCAAAACAGCCCTTTGTGCTCGTTCGAGCTTCATGAGATTACGTGTTCCAGCTGCACCCCAAGAAACAACACAATAGTTCAGTATAGATGCGCAGAGGAAGAATACACCATAGTTATTACTTTTTATTGGCTATGGCTCTGAGTCTTTTAAAGATAAAAAGTAGTTTTCTTATGCGACCACTAACAGCTTCAATCTGCTTTGTCCATGACAAGAGCTCATCTATGTAAACGCCCAGATACTTAAGATGACTCTCTTGTCCTAGTTTTGGGCATGAGCACTGTGCCTCATTTGTGTTTTTACAAGTATGGAGTTTTATACAAAGAGCTATATCTGGTTTAGTTTTAATCGATACACGAAAAGCAATTATTTTTGTTTTGCTAGCATTGATGGTAAGTAGATTATATCGTAGCCATTCCACAACTTGTCGAAGACCCTTGTTTACTTGATAACTCACATCCTCCCAGTCATCCCCATCAAATATAATCGCCGTGTCATCTGCAAAGGCGAAAATTTTAGCCTGATTGATTGAGATGTTGCATAGCTCATTAATATATACTAGGAAGAGAGTTGGGCCTAAAACGCTGCCTTGTGGCACTCAAATGATACTTCCATCAAATCACTGCAGCAGTCTCCAACTTTTACTTTTTGTTTTCGATCTTTCAGATAAGACTCGAACCAGTTTAATGCCATTCCACGCACACCAATACCCTCAAGCTTCCTGATGAGAATCCTCCTCGAAATCGTGTCAAAAGCCTTAGCCAAGTCAAGAAATACCCCAATGCACCTTCGACCATTGTCTAAGACTCCCGACACGTGATCGATGAGACTTACAACGGCATCCTCTGTTGCTTTACCCGGTCTAAAGCCAAATTGGTTTCAGAAAGAATATTTTGCTTCTCAAGAAACGAAACAAGTCTACTATTGACGACCTTCTCAATTATTTTCGAAATTGAGCTTAAAAGAAATAGGTCTGTAGTTAGAAATTTCTTCGGCGTTACCTGACTTAAAAATAGGACAAACGTTAGCTCTCTTAAGCTCGGATGGGACAGTTCCAGTTTCTAGGCTAGTATTACAAATATGGACTATCGGTGCTATCAGCACGTGCTTGCACTCTTTTAGCAATCTGTTGCTGATACCATCGTCCCCACACGCAGATCTCGTTTTAAGATTGCTTATAATTTTTGCAATTTCCGTTTCGTTAGTAGGAGTCATGTAAAAAGAGTGTAGCGGAGTACGGCTGATTTTGGCGTTAATAGCAAGCTCGCTCTCTGTGGTATTAAGATTGTTTAAAATTTCATTTGATAGTGATTCACCGATTGTAGCAAAGAAATTATTTACTTTATTTAAGGCAAGTTTTGGTGTCGCTGCAGATCCGAGTAGGTCATTGTTGTCGGATTTGGCACATTTTAGGTTACATACTTCTTTTATAGTACCCCATAGCTTTTTACTATCGCCATTGCAGATTTCTATTTTATGGCGTTCGTGAGCATCTTTTAAGTTCTGTAGGATATTGTTACAAATATTACGGTAGTTTTTGTAATTAATTTGGGTTTGTATATCATTATGATTTTTTTGACATCTTATATAAATAGTCTCTTTTCTCATACATTTTAAAAGGCCCGGGGTGATCCACTCTTTTCTAATGTATTTTGAATTTGGAATGTGTAACACAGATTTATTCTTGTCGATTGCAGCATTTACTATTTGATGGAATTTGTCAACGAGCGTCGTGGCGTCATGAATGTTGCAAAAGTCTGTCCAGTTCACTCGCTCTAAGTCACTAACGACTAGACCATAATTGATTTTAGTTAGAGTTGTGTTGTCTCGACTGTGTAGTGGAGGTTTGTGTCGATACTCAGGAGAACCGCTTCGTGGTCGCTAATGCTAGACGCACAAACCACTGCCGATGATGGGAACGATGACCTAACAAACGCATGGTCCAAACAGCTGTTGTTACGAGTTGGGTACTGATGGGAGGCAAAAACCATGGGTCGCAACTATTTCCAAATATTCATCCGCACGCTTGTCAGTAGATGTAGACGCAATATCAATATTCATATCGCCTGTGATTATAGCTGTGTTTCCCGGGAGGGAGCTAATGGTTGAATCCAGTGAACTATTAAAGTCTCTTGTGCTATATAGATGGTGACCTATAGATAGCCATTATAGAGATCTTTTATCTACTTCAATAATCAAGCAATTAGCATCTTTAAAGGTGGCTCAGTTACCCTTACATTCAAACCCACTCTAGAAAAAATGACTATGCCGTCATTTTGATTAAATGATTTTTGAAGAGTGACAGCAATAGTTTTCCAAGTACATATCAACAAATGAGCAATCAGTCCAACACTCTGTCAAAACTATGACACTGGGTAAGAAATTAATTCTCGACAAAAATACTTGTAAGTGTTTGAAATTCGCGCGTATACTACGTATATTTTGTGTGAGAACTGTAAACTTTTCAACTCCGCTGCTAATGCCTAAGTAATTCCCACACATTTCAGGTATAAAGCTAAGGTTGGTACTTATTACCTCTAACCTATCCAAATCTTGCAATACCTGCCTACTATCCATTTAACAAAGTTAAAAATATTCCAATATGAATATGAACAATGGTATTTGTGTTACGTAGAAAATGCAACCTTAATGTTACTAAACTTAAATGCAGTTTCTTATCATCGCATTTTGCCATAGATACCTTAAGTAAACAATGTAAGAAAAGGTTATTTTAGTTTGGGATAGGCGCGACCGCGGCAGGCCGCATGCGCATCAATAATATAGTTTAATTCGTGCAACAGATTTTTGTCAGATTCCTCATTAATGTAATAATTGTAGATTTGTTTTGTAGATTTGTTTGTGAAATTAGTGTTGTGGAAACTATACGTAAAGACACATGGATTATACGGTGATTGAGGATTATTGCCGAGGTGAGTAGGTAATTGTGTAGCTATGTGATTTAGCAATAATTTTCTTGTTAGATATTTTATATAGAAGATGTTGTTTTGTGCAATTTTATTGTATGTAATTGGACAAATTGTCCATAGCCAGGTGCTGAGTTTAGTTTTATTTTCCTTTAAAATTATATTAGACACATCAATCTTGACTTTTTATACAAAAAGTCAGAAATTCTCAATTAAACTGAACCGGTGAATTACAAGTGTCAACCATATTATGTATGAATTTGTTAGTTAATATTCGTATAGTCATTGTGATTGTCGAGGTGCACTTACTTGAATAATTGTAATGAGATAATCTGGTAAAAAGTAACCGAGTCTGGTTTCCTTAAGGTATTTTGTGTGGTTTACATGTAATGTGTAGATAAAAGGTAGATGTTAGTGTGTGTGTTACATTTCGTGTGTACATATTTTTTCTGAGTGTTAATAGTAGTGTGTGGCAAAAATATAGCTGAAATTAGTTGCTTCAGTGAAATAAGTGCTAAATAATTTAAAAAAGCACATGTAAGCCATTAACTTTGTTATTTTTTGACTCTGAATAGTAACAGTCCTGCCAGTTCATTGTCAAATAGGTAATTGGAATAAGCAACCTTAATTACACATAGACAAACATTGTAACAAGCTTTTCCGTTGCAAACCGTTATATTGGAGCATATTTCAGGAAAAGAATAACGATTAAAATTTCGTAATAAATTCAATATGCGAAACAAACTTGAGACACATTTCATGAAATAAATAATTATATAATCGGTAATTGGGTAGGGATAGAATTTAATGTCTGTCGTGATGAGTCACTTCTGTCTTGGTTCTACTGGCACTGCCGACGCCATTGTGGAGCCCTCAGCCGCTCGATATCTTCTTGGCTTCTGACTATGATATGAGGCAGACCTTCTCTTTCGCGTGAAAAATATTACCATTCGTTGACCAGCAGAAGGTGTACCGCGCAGCTTTAGCAAATTCACGGGCCGAGAAAAATAGTGATTTTGTTTTGAATGTTAGAAATTCCGATACAAAAATCTGCGACGGAGGTGTCCCTCAATGCCGAGATGACAAGTGCTCAGTTTGTTATCTGGGTCCTTGTTGAAACGTTTCGTCTGAGAAAGCACTGCCTCCTTTATCAATGTGTTAGAGAATTCGGCGATCAATGTTGTGGTGTTATTCTTAAGTCTGTTTGGTACTCGATAAACATCACGAATATCCGTGGATGAGTAATCGATTTTAATGTTGCTAATAACTTTCTTACCATGTTAAATAGGTCTTCTTTTCTTTCGTAGTGTTTTTAGTTACACTTCTTATTTCTACTGATGTTTTCTTCGTGCACTTGTCTATACTGTCCAACCTATCCCTAGTTCGCTTAATTCCAGCTTAATATTATTGCTGTCTTTTTTCTATGCGCTCGATTTTTTAATTATGTCATTGGCCTGATCAGATACGAAGGTGATAGATTTTCAATGTCGGCTATAGGCGAAGCTAGGGATTTTACTTCTGTGATATGTTTCTCTATAGTTGATAAACGTTCGTTCTGATTTTGAGAAAACGTTCTAAACATACTCTTAAGCATGTCCTCATCTCAACCTTGAAATTTTCAAGGTCATCAATATCATCATCCTGCTTATTTCGCTTTCGTGCAATAATTCTCTGGCTCCTTTTGTCTAGCAGGCGATGTTATTTTACCCGACACAGATGGGCTCGTAGTTTTCTGTGGTGAGTGCAGTATTTTAGACATATTGGAAATGCAAAGCGCAAAGTAGGCCTAAATCCGCGCGTTAAGCCTTCCTCCGTCGGCCCGATCAGTTTACCGGAGCTCTGCACCGTGGCTGTATATTTCAATGTGTGACGAATGGACACTCACTAGCGTTCAGTTCGTGTAGCTAAAGCGGCGAGTAGGGCAGCGGTAACTGCACGAGTGTGCTATTCTATGCCTATGCAATTTGTAGACGTGTGCGTTTCGACTCCAACACAGCTAAGCGCAACACGCCAATAACAGCCGAAACTACTGGTAACAGGCTAATTGTCTATTCGTTATTTGTCAGGAATTGTGAAAGACGTCACTCACTTGCCGTGGGGGTGGAGACACAGTACCAGGCTGCCAGCGCAGGGGTTGCTCGAACTTCTTTAGTTTATGTTATCCTATTTTTTTCTCTCAATTAAACGTCTGTTTTGCAATTTATACTTAAGTTAAGAATTAAAAAACGTTGAATTATATGAACACGTCTTAACACAGATAGGTCCGAGGGGGAAGGAGAACTATAATAAACAAAGTAAGACAACACTCTACATTTTTACCATTTTTTAAAAGCAGTGAATTTACACACATAACAAATCAAAATTCTACGCGGACGAAGTCGCGGGTAACAGCTAGTATAGAATAGTTCTATCTATCACTTTTAGAGCGAGTGAGAGGCACGCGTCCCTTCCACTCGGGCATGGTTAGCCCGCCTAAGAGCGAGAGAGACAGACATAAAAAGTGAAAGGCACGCGTCCCTTTCGTAAAATTATTTTACCACTCAAAGTCGTTGTCACGTAAAACTTTCGCCCGTATACCGACTTTACAGGCAACCAATTTTTTTAACTAGCAAACTGTGCGAGTTGAATTTGAAGTCGTTTTTAGATAAAAATAATAATTAGGTATAGGTAGGTAACTCTACTCAGTTTTAGTTCCACTACAAAACAGGTAAAAGCAATGCATAATACATGCCACCCACTTTTCCAACCTGATCCGATAGCGATCATAGAAAATCGTATTATTACGGACCTCCGCATATTTCAGTCCGCTTCGCAGTTTTCTTATTATTTGACCTCTTTCCTGGTATTATTATAAGACTCTGATCGAAAATTAAATTCAATTTGATTCCATACCCTATCAGGATTTATTTACTACTAGCAGTGCCCTGTGGTTTTACCTGCTCTGTTCCCGTTCCCGTAATTTTCCCGCAATGAAAACATTTGTCTAGACCATAAACTATCTCTGTTCCAAACTTCACCTTGATTCCTTTAGCCGTTGCGACGTGATTAAGCAACGAAATACAAATGAATATGATAACGGGTAAAGATGTGGTACCTTTTTCGGTGGATTCTGCAAAGAGATAATAAATTGAAGCTTGATTTTACTAAATATAAGCTGAACCTTGAAGAACAAAATTGTTTTTTGACAATTTTCATTGGGAAGAAAATACGCTTTATTATCTATTGTAATAAAGCGTATTTTCTAATAAAAATGTTTGCAATCTAAACGTAGTGGCTTTTAACACTTACCAACCCTGTCTTTAGGTACCAATTATTCCCCTACGTGTCAATAATATCGTGCCTTTTGGTAGCTGGTTATTTTTGGAAGCCAAAACTCTGAATGCCAACCAATTACGGAGTCACGGTAACTTGAATACCACCGCTGCGCCAATTTGTATTGGCCTATAAATCTATCTAGGTACCTATTTTGATGACACATGCTGTAGAAATATATTTACAACAGTATATTTATTTTCTTCATGAAGTTTTACGTCATTTTGTTTGTAAGTGCACGCTATGAATTTAGAAATGCAAAGTGAGTGGTTAACCATAGGTGAGTTCTGTATCCCATTAGCTCTAAAATGGCGCACCTTGATCTATGACTGGTCCCCTGCCTTATTAAAATTTTATCTAAATGCATTCCAAATGACCCTCCCTGACCAGAGTAACTTGGTAAGGTGGGGAAAAGCCTCTGAAAAATGTTGCTATACTTGTGGAGAGGCGATATGTACAGCAAGGCACATATTGGTGGGATGCAGGGTGCTCCTTAATGGGGGTCATTACTCACGGCGTCATGACAGAGTACTTGAAATCATACGTGAAGCCATGAGCCTTTCGGTAGCTAGAGCCCAAAAGGGATTGACGACAAACAACAGACAAATTAACTTTGTAAAGAAGGCTCAACTTCAAACTCCAGGAACAAGCCTTACTCAATCCTGGGTACAGCACCTGATTGGACTATTTTAATGGACACGTATGAAAAGCACTACAAAATCCCAGAGGATGTGGGTGTTTCGTCATCCAGACCGGACATTTTCCTTTTTCTAGAGCTACGAAACGCATAGTCCTTGTAGAACTTACCGTACCGTGGGAAACTAATATACCTAAAGACCACGCGATGAAACAAAATAAGTATTACGACCTCCTAAACGAATTAACAAAAACGGCTATGTAGTTAGTTTATACGCTGTAGAAGTGGGAGCGAGGTATACCAGCAAAATCTCTCTATAACCTACTGAAAGACCTTGGCTTATCCAGAAGTGCTGTAAGTTCTATACTAGAACGTGTATCTAAAGCTGCACTAGTAGGCTCATATCAGATTTGGCTGGGCAGGAGAGAAAACAGTGGTGAAGGTGAGTGTTGATGTACGTCAGAAAGGGGCCCTTAAACCTACGCCCGAGTCACAAGTCTCGGGAACTACTCGAGTTTTTCTCTCTGCCACACGATGGACCCGGCACCCGCACGGTGAATCCATGGAATGCTAAGAAGATCGTCTCTCTTCTACACAGAGTAAAGAAAAAGATTAACTACGTGAATAAACTTCGGTAACTTCAGTACACAATAAATCCCACTTGAGGTCAATTATCTTAGATCCGTTACCAAAATAAAAATCACGAATAGTAACATGTTCGCTAGCCCATTATATAACATTCACAAGAACTCCAATTACTGGTTTGACTCCGGCATTGATAGCCATTTGATCCGATGTACAGTTATCAATTACCACCCTTGCGATCTCTAAGAAATCCGATATCTAGGCATGTAATAAAACCAGAATTAAACTAGATGCAGAATGCTTGCATATAGTGTAACGTTACATATTGGCTTTAAACAATATGTAAGCGTACATTTCCTATTAAAATCATCATTCATGAGACTAGAAATGTATGTACTTACATAGTGAATTTTCATACAACTAATATCTGTTCTATCGTGTCCTCACGATAAAGCATATTTTTCTGATCATAATATTAGTATTCTTCATGTATTATTTCTATTTTAAACTGTAGAAAACTACGTTTTTCTGAAAATTTTATTTATTTACTTCATGTCATAATATTGCAAAACATTCACTATTGCTTAGCAACCTCTATCATTTTCATAAGGTTGAATAGTTTTTAGGTCTAATTCTCTCTGGCCGCTAATTATAAAATAAACTGTCTCTCATTTTAGATTTGAATACCATTATTAGAATACCAAGTCTTCTTGTAAAAGCTAGGAACTGAGATGGGCAGTCAACATTTGGTTTCAAAGAAGAAGCATCACAAGATACCCTGAAAGGTGCAACGTGGAAATAGGACTGCTGTGGGCTACTATCGTTGTTGATCCCTGCTGCGAGCCACTGATGTTGTGGACTGCTGTGGGATACTACTGCTGCTGATTCCTGCTGCGAGCCACTGATGTTGTGGACTGCTGTGGGATACTACTGCTGCTGATTCCTGCTGCGAGCCACCGATGTTGTGGACTGCTGTGGGCTATTACCACTGCTGATTCCTGCTGCGAGCCACTGATGTTGTGGACTGCTGTGGGATACTACCGCTGCTGATCAAGAAACCCTCTCAGTTCCTGTTTTCTGGTTTCCAAATGTTGTCCCTTTCTTTTTAATTTACTTTACCCCTTTTTTACATCCCTTTAACTTTTATATTACATTTACTTTCATTATACTTCGTTTCCTTAACCTTTTATTATTTCACTCTGATCCCTAACCTCCCTACAAACCTCTTATGTTCACTAACGTGACATTTGGCGCCCAACCTTTCAAAAAGAACCCCTGACCCCTCAATCCCTGATTCTCTTTTAAATTCTAAAATAATACTACCACTAGTTTATATATCTTTTCTTTTCGGCACTCTTTGGTTAATAACTTCTCTCCTCATCTCAACCCTAATGGTCCTCATAGTCTCTCTTCATCTAAACCCTCATGATCCTCATTCTTTTCTTAATTTCTTCTCGCCTCATCTAAACCTTCATGGACATTTACATCAACTATTCATGGTCTTTTCTTTTTCTTAATTGTTTAATGAGCTCTAAACTCATTAACAATCTTAACCAATGAGTCTTAACTCTTGGAATTTTTATACTATGAGCCCTAAACTCATATTCTTCTTATCTTGAACCCTACCGTTCAAGATATCTTTTGAAACCCTACCGCTCACGTTAGCTTTTGAGCCCTACCGCTCATGTTAGCTTTTGAGCCCTACCGCTCATGCTATCTTTTGAGCCTTTATGCTCATCTTTAATTACTTTCTTCTCCTCATAAAGAGCGGATGATAACTCTTTAAATAAGCCTACTATTATCGAGCCCTTATGTTCATCCTTTTTATCATTCTTATTTTCTTCTCTCCATGGAGCGGATGATAACTCCTTAAATAAGCCGACTATTGGAGCGGTTGATGACTCCTTAAATAAGCCTGCCATCGCCGAGTGTATGCTTTGAGTGTTCGTCATTGAATGTGAACTTACACCCAAACAGAATGGAAGTGATGAATAAAAGATTTGAAAGGTTACTTGAATGGATTTATGGTTGTGTGAAGGCAATACCTCTCTTAAACCCTTTAGAACTTCTTTCCAAATTTTACCGAAGCGTAAAATTTCCGCAGTCGGGGAATAATGTAACGTTACATATTGGCTTTAAACAATATGTAAGCGTACATTCTATTAAAATCATCATTCATGAGACTAGAAATGTATGTACCCACATAGTGAATTTTCATACAACTAATATCTGTTCTATCGTGTCCTCACGATAAAGCATATTTTCTGATCATAATATTAGTATTCTTCATGTATTATTTCTATTTTAAACTGTGAAAACTACGTTTTCTGAAAATTTTATTTATTTACTTCATGTCATAATATTGCAAAACATTCACTATTGTTAGCAACCTCTATCATTTTCATAAGGTTGAATAGTTTTAGGTCTAATTCTCTCTGGCCGCTAATTATAAAATAAACTGTCTCTCATTTTAGATTTGAATACCATTATTAGAATACCAAGTCTTCTTGTAAAAGCTAGGAACTGAGATGGGCAGTCAACATTTGGATTTCAAAGAAGAAGCATCACAAGATACCCTGAAAGGTGCAACGTGGAAATAGGACTGCTGTGGGCTACTATCGTTGTTGATCCCTGCTGCGAGCCACTGATGTTGTGGACTGCTGTGGGATACTACTGCTGCTGATTCCTGCTGCGAGCCACTGATGTTGTGGACTGCTGTGGGATACTACTGCTGCTGATTCCTGCTGCGAGCCACCGATGTTGTGGACTGCTGTGGGCTATTACCACTGCTGATTCCTGCTGCGAGCCACTGATGTTGTGGACTGCTGTGGGATACTACTGCTGCTGATTCCTGCTGCGAGCCACTGATGTTGTGGACTGCTGTGGGCTATTACCACTGCTGATTCCTGCTGCGAGCCACTGATGTTGTGGACTGCTGTGGGCTACTACCGCTGTTGATCCCTGCTGTGAGCCACTGAACTCTACCGTGGGCTACAGACTTGGTATTCTAATAATGGTATTCAAATCTAAAATGAGAGACAGTTTATTTTATAATTAGCGGCCAGAGAGAATTAGACCTAAAAACTATTCAACCTTATGAAAATGATAGAGGTTGCTAAGCAATAGTGAATGTTTTGCAATATTATGACATGAAGTAAATAAATAAAATTTTCAGAAAAACGTAGTTTTCTACAGTTTAAAATAGAAATAATACATGAAGAATACTAATATTATGATCAGAAAAATATGCTTTATCGTGAGGACACGATAGAACAGATATTAGTTGTATGAAAATTCACTATGTAAGTACATACATTTCTAGTCTCATGAATGATGATTTTAATAGGAAATGTACGCTTACATATTGTTTAAAGCCAATATGTAACGTTACAATAGGCCATCGTTTCAGACCCTGTTGAAATCTTTCGAGATGTCCGGGGAAACTACAAGTACTTCAACGTGCTTTCCGATGATTTCACTCCAGATGTAAATGATATGGGTATGTGAGAATATCCCCGGTAGAACAGTTTTGGTAAAGCGCATATTGCCAATCACTGGATATGTAATTATCATCTTGAAGATTATAACTACCTCTACATTATTGACCACAAATCTGTTGACATTGACGAATACGCTAAAAAATAAAGAAAATGAAATTAAAGACAAAAAATAATGAAAAATTAAGTAAGAGAGAAGAGTGAAATTATTTTGGGGAATAAAACCACATGTTGTCATCATTTATTAAGTCTTGAGATTTGAGCATTAATTTGTGCGTAAATGTATTTTTACAACTTTATAGAGGTAGATAATGCAAAAACAATGTTTTCTTTAAACGATACAAAGATTTTTCCCAAAACCTTGTTTTAATGCGCATAAAAGGTGAATCCATTAATTCATTTTCATACGCTCTGAAACTTTTGAATAGTAAGGCAAAGTTCATCTTATAAATCTTTCGTCAAAAGCAAAATTGATACATAAATTTCCAGACCAAACAAATTAAATATGGAATTATAGACAAAGTTATACGCTAATGGGTCTTTCTAAATTGTTTTTCGCGTTAGATAATTCAGTTTTTTTTTTCTTGTTTACTTGTTGGATGCAAAATGTGCCAGTTAAATGGATTTAAGAGCTTCTTTTTTAAGGAAATTACTGGACTGTACTAAGCCCAAAGGAAATATTGACAAGATAAGGAGGGTTGGAGACAAATGATCAAGAGTTGCAACCCCCCTCCTCTTCAACTTCAATCAGTTGAACAGCTTACAAGTGACGACATAGTGGTGAATCTTTTTACTTTAAACTCCTACCTTTCAATCATCCTACATAGGTATCCTGGTGGTTAATTTGACCCATGAATTTTGTTTATGAGCCTGTAGTCTATTAGACTGCAATCTTTGATGACTTAAGCCCACTAAAAATGTATGAATTCTAAAAAAATTTGGCAGTCATAAGAAATGCCGATAGAAGTGAAAACTTGATAACTCAGAATTTGAAAGCTCAGTTTGAAAACTACGCGGGTGAAACCGGAGGGCGTAGGTATGAACATGGTCATCAGATGGCCAATGGCCATGGTCCCGAGCTTACCCGAAAATGTCTTATCATTTCCGAGCGTGACGCTAGAATTCAATTCACAGACCACAAAAAATTGGCGCGCCAAAAGAAGTTTTCACTGCAATACTAAAAAACAAAATAGTATGATGCTCCCACTGTTATGTTAATAGTTGTTTCAATATCAAATACTTACAATAAAATTTATTGAACGAATACCAATAAATCTCATTTGGGATTCCAAAATTAACCTTTCCGTGAGAGGGTTCCAGATAGGATTGATGTAAAACCTTGGTCGAATTGAAGTCGTCCGCACTTCGACTAATACATAGTTGAATCGAATAAATGTTTAAATGTCTCAAACCAGCGTTGGATTTACATTTCAAATTCAAGGGTTTTAGGGGCTTTATTAGGTTTTTTATGTACTGAATTGGGGAATTGTGACCTCGAGTTTAAACGGAGTTGAGTTGGAAATTACGTCGTAAGTATATCGTCAGTGAGTGGAAAACTTTATGTTGTGTTCATCAAATTTTAAAGCTAATTTTAATACAGTTTAAAAAAATACCTTTGTCAATAAGAGTAATAAATTTGGAGCTGAAAAAAAATAACTAGCAGCACCACATTCAGTGTTCCGAATTTCATGGGTTTTTTATTCCATCTCGGTTGTCCCACTGCTGGGCAAAGGTCTTCCTGCAGTCCCTTCACTTATCGCAGCCTGAGCTTCCACCATCTTTACATTGTGTTTCTGACGCGGTCTGGTGTGTTCTTGCTTGACATAAAGTGTTGGATTACATTGAAAACAAAGCTAGAATAATCAACAAAAACAGAAAATGTTTAAATTTAACTTGGCATGTACTAGATATTACATATAAGCGAAATCCATAAGCTAACTATGTACAACTTTACGTACATTTATTCGAGAAACTTAACGGTCCATAGACGGTTTATTTGCGTTCAGTAATAAATGTGTTATTGTTCTCCAGTAGTCATAATCGTAAATGGCCAAGTCTGTTTTTGGCGTGATAAAGCCAACGCACACATTAACACGTCCATAATAAAAGTTACACTAGTTGGAATAACCGCGATCAATTGTTACGTAACTTTGCCCAGCGTTTTAGCTGAACGAGATAAAACCTACTTTCTGGCTTTTCTTTCCAATCTGATCCGTCGGGAAGATTTTCCGAAATGTGATCAAAACCCCTCCTCATATGCAAGCGGGATTAATCTGTCCAAACTCTGCAACCGATCGTCGATTTAACACTCGATAAAGCGGGCTAATTTTTCTTCTTTTTCCTAATGTTGATCTTGGCGTGGCCCATTTGCTCGAGTTCAAAACGTACGGGTATAAATCAAGTTTGAAACATTTTCTCGCTTGATTTGGTTTGTTTATTTTACTTGTTTACGAATTTTGGGATTAACAGTGGAGTTTAGTATGCGGTGAAAGGGATTTAGAGATTTTGGCAATAGAAGCTAAACCGCTTAAAATAGACCTACTTAGTTACATATGTTGTTTAATCATACTGTTACGCTACTAGAACTGCACACCAATAGTTAAATAAATAGTCTGTACGACATTCACTTTAAAAACATCAAAGCCTCAGTCTAAGTGTTAAACGTTAATGTTGAATGTCAACGTCAAAGTCACTCGCTGTCAGTTGTGACTGGCTGACTTCACTCCAGTGGCCGGTCGGCCATCTTATAGGGCACTTGAGAGCGAGCCCTCGTCGTGAACGGACAGGTTAGTACAATGTGTTGGTTTATTGAACTTGTGTATATATTTATGTGAATCGGTGGTTGTTAATAAACGTGTTGAATGTAATGTGAGGTTGTTATTTATGGCCCCTTCTGAGGTGTAATCACATCTCAGAAGTGGGATAGAGTAACAATAGTAAATAAATGTACTAATTTGCTTCTATTCATAAAACTGAATTATTGTACAATTGTTTTTGGGTAGGATCATAATTATTAGAATACAGCTCGGCTGTAATTACAGTCAAGAAAAAGTTTTCGTGAAAGGTTCTTTAGGGACCTAATTTTAACTATGTATTTTTTTATCCAAAAGTAACTAAAAATCACAAACAACTTTAAACATTACACCACACCATTGGGTATATTGTTTAAAGTTCGAGAGTCGTGGATTCGATTCCCACGTAGTGCAAATATTTGTATATTAGCTACAGACAATACAAATATTTTTACCATGCCTGGGTGTGATGAGTGTATAATAAGTATGTACTTACAATAATATAAGTATTTTAAAAACTATCTGGCTTCCATAGTACAGGCTTTGCTTAGTTTAGGGTCAGATGGTGATGTGTGTGAAATGTCACTGAAAATTTATTTTATTTATTTATTGCCTCGGACATATCTATGCACGTATAACTTGGGGGACTACAATAATTAAACTTTAAAAAAAATCTTATTTTTCTAATATTAACATTAACATTTACTAAACGTAGAAGCCACGGTGTTATTGAGGTTCGAGAGTATCTCAATGCAATTACAATTGAAAATGGCAAGGTACATCACATATTATTTTACTAAGTTCAATTACCATAACATTTAAAAACAACAAACCTTTAAAGTCAAAAGCGCTTTTATAAAATACTTGCACCTACATTTTGAAAAAAATAAATCGCGGCCAAAGAACCCTCTTTTTCACTGAAGAAAGCGAATTACATCTACTTAGCCTGAGCCATTACTATTATCGAAACGTGCAAATGCTCCAGTCTACGGACTCCAACTCGGGGAAAAAGCTAAAAAGATGGAATTATGAAACGTAGAGACAGTAAAAAAAGTCTATTGGATAGTAAACAAGATATAGATGGATTTAAACGCATTGAACTGCGAAGTGCGAAAGAAGCACAGAGAAATACGTTTTGCTTACTATTGCAACGGTCAGCAAATAAAATACAAGATTTAAATACTTTTGACTAGAAATAAATATTTAGATTGACTGCCCTCGTGGCTTAGTGGGTAGTAACCCTGCCTGCGAAGCCGAGGGTCGTGGGTTCGATTCTCACCCAGTGCAAATATTTGTGTGATGAATTCAAATGTTTGCACTGTATATGAGTGTTTCTATTTATAAGGATGTATATAAAACTATTTATGTATTATATCAGCTATCTGGCCGCCATAGTACAAGCTTTGCTTAGTTTGGGGTCAGATGGTGTTGTGTGTGAATTGTTCACCAACATTTATCTTACCCACGACCCTCGGCTTCGCAGGCAGAGCTACTACCAACTAAGCCTTTAGGGCAGTCAGGATCAATATACAGGAAAAGTTAATTAAAATATAAATTATTTTTTAAAAATTGTATACGTTCGTAAACTTTGTACAATACAGCCTTTACAATTAGTCGGTTATGGAAATTACCACCACAGTGTTAACATTATTATGCAGTCAACTAGTATTTAAGGATAATTTTTTGATTTCTGTACGTCTTTATATTCATATGTATTACTTAAAACATAAGCATATAGCTATGCTTTTATAACATAAGCAGTTCACTTAAAATTACCACTACTGAGACTCTCAAAAGGAAAGAGTCAAAGGCATAGTCTTCCACGCATGTTGCTAACATTATATTATATCCTCCAATAAAGTCTTTGTCAGAACACGCTGGTTTCGATAGTTTCTTTCACCGTCAAAGCGTCCTCACCTAAAAAAACTCAGAGCTGCGCCCGCGATTTGAACCTAAGAATTAACGCTTGCGAAATTTCCGTTACGAATCGTCCACGAAATCCGACGTAAAACGTCCGATTTTCCATCCTAACACGGCTTTTTTAGCCGCAAACGCACCACAGTCTTTCTGGAATTAAGTAAATTTTACGTCATTCCGAAAAAATAATCAGCAGGCAGACTACGTTTCCTCGTAGAACCGTACGATTTTAAAAGATTCTGGATAATAAGGAAATGAAAAACTCAAATCTGCGTATGTCTCTTACTGTCTCTGAACGAAGTTAAACAGATAGTTGCATTTTTATCTTCTGTGAAGTCTGGTAAGCTATGCAAACGACTCCACAGCCGAGCTGGGCTTTATCTAAAGCAGATGTTACAACGTTCACGGCTTCTATTTGCTTTGAAATTTCAAACGCAAATTGCGGAGGTCGTAGGTGCTCGAATTAGAAACATTTCGCGCCATAAAATCTTTAACGTTTATTATCATGGTAAGAAAATTAAAGTCTTGTGTTCACACATCAATCTCAAATATGCAAACGAGTTTTAGTGATTAATAGGCATACTTGTGTTTGGCATTTCGAATGCTTCGTACATGTACCACTAATTGAAAATTTTGCAAAGTACTACTGTAGTAATTAAATTAAAATGTTAAATGCTAACGAAATAGAGAGCTTATGAAAAGGCGCTTACAATAAACTAGCTAGTGAGTTTCTAAATAACTTTAGGCAATTTAAATTTTGAATATTTATAAGCGCGTGAGGTAATTATGAAATAGTGCTATAACTAGCGCCTCTAATTACCACGATACTACAAAGTTTGGAGAGCTTAAAAAGTAACTCAATTGGTCAATTTTAAACACCGTTTTACATTTTAAAAAGCCCTTAATAATAAATATTGCTTTTACATTTTTTTTAATCTCTAAGTTCAAAAGTATTTTACATCGTAACACGAGTTACTAGCAAAACATTGTATCTTCAAATCGACAGTCAATATTATAATTTTATTTTTTGTAAGCTTAAAATACCGCATCGTCGTTTAACATCCGGTAAGATGGTGGTCTTGTGCAAACCTGTTCTCAAGAAGTGAAAATATATTGATCCCCGTGTTTGGTAATCATCATAATCAGGATAAATAAATTCATCACAATTTGTATTTTATAACATGATACAGTAAGATCCCAGGGCCGCCAGACGTCACGTATTTTCTGATGAACGAAATGTGGACGATCGAGTAGAGTTAGTACGTAAGTACTAAGAACACCTGCTTACCTGCTCTAATAACTGATTTTCACGTATGTTATAGGCAATATCTTTAAAAATAAGGCCCAATACTCCCAGACACTTTTCGTCGCCCGTTTTGTTTAACAGACGCTTTAAAACTCCTAAAATAATGACTTAACTTCACTTGAATTCTCATACTTCATTTGTATATATGTATAACAGACAATTAGTATTTTAAAAACTTTTCCAATAAGATAGACCGATCTAAGGACCAATCATCCTCTAAACTCAATTTTAATGCTTCTATGAATAAGAACGCGAGGCTGAGTTAGACATGTATTAAGAAATATTGACTTTAAATTGAGTTTAGGGGACGATTGGCCCGTTAGATCAGTCTGTCTTTTTGGGAAAAGGTTTTAAAATTGTTGTCTGATAAAGTGTCTAATGTAAGTGAAGTTAAGTCATTATTTTGGGTGTTTTAAAGCGTTTGTTAAGCAAATGACGGAAAGGGTCTGGGAGTATTGGGGCCTTATTTTAAAAGATATTGCCTATAACATACGTGAAAATCATTTTGAGCATGTGTTCTTAGCACGTACTAACTCTACTTAATCGTCTTCATTTCGTTCATCAGAAAATACGTGACGTCAGGCGGCTCTGGGATCTCGGACTATGAGCGAATGATTAAACTCTCATACGCTGATAATGACAGCTAAAAATCACCAATTATTTATACAGAGATTTGTTATCTACATACATTAAGTAAAGTTCAATTCGACGCAAATGCGAATTCTGTTCAGGTTTTCAACCCAGACTTATGTTAATAGTTTTTCATGTAGTTTAGTAGTTTAAAACTTATGTGTTGCGTAAACAATGTTTGCAATTCGAAAACTTATCCAATCGCAAAGCCATTTTCGCATCCGCAGCATTACTTGGTCGAGCTTATTTTATTTCAGTAGCAGCAAAACACAATATAAAATTTGAACTAGACTCTCACAAGCTCGCTTGTGATTCCGTTGGACCCACCGACGTGTTTTCCGATTTTATTTGAATACGACATGCTCCAGCTATCTTGAAGTTATCAATTTCTATGCACGTATTTCTACATATTGTGTCCGCAGTAACCAGGTCTGGTAGTAAGAAATGTTTCGTTTTAGAAATTTAGCTAGAAAAGCTTTTTAGATAATTTATATTTTAAAACAAATTTTGATTAGTACTTATTTGAAGGATTCTTTTTTCATTTGGTTTAAAAACATCATAATTTTTATGTTACTTTAGAATTAATTAATTAATGAAGATAGTCATTTAGCAGGTGTGCTAAGACTGCAAAATTAGGAACATGTGTTATGACTTCAACTTCCGAACTTCAACTTCTTTCAACTTACTCGTATGAAACGTTAACAATATCTATTTTATGTTTTACTCATAAACATTATTTAGAAAATATGAAAATCGAAAGAAAGTATTACGAAAAAGTCAAACTCTAAGTTTTAAAAAACACAAACATGAAAATAAGAAAAAATGGTACTGGTGAAATAAACTTTCCCCCCCACGCCAATAATATAAAATTTCAGCGCTCAACTGATGCGTGGTTGTTGTTCTAGGGTTCTTTTTCGTCTTGATCCGGCGGATTCAGTTAACGACGAATTATATCGACACTCACCTTTTACTTCGAACTCCTGGCCACGTGGTGTACCGGCACACTTCAGTCGAACTCGATAGACGACGGTACGAAAGGACCTTTTCGTAGCGTCAAGGCAAGCGAAATGAAGTGGCTGGCAATTCACTGCATGCCGCTAGTACGAGTACGTAGTACATTCATTTTCATATTACGTACATTCTTCATTGGCAGTTTTTTTATATTGTTGGACAATTCACACACAACATCATGTGACCCAAACTAAGCAAAGTAAGGGCCAGATAGCCGACTCTGCGGTTCAAGTCGAACCGTTGCCGCACAGTACGAGTGACTCACTTCCGGGTCTCCGCTCCGCTCCCACCGTTGAGTTCATTCGCCAGTAACCAGAACGAAATCTAGGCCTATAATCTTCGGTAGAGTTTATTGTATATCTTTTAAATAAAAAAATTGTAATTTTTTTGTGTGTTTTCATTACCCACTGCTAAGTATACTAGTAGTATTTCAACCGCTTGGAAAACTACTGCTGTTGCTTCATCTACTAAAGGAGAAAAAAGAAATTATAGAAAAGCATTATTATAATAAAACTAATATTCAGGAGTCGGTACGTAAACCCTTTTATATCATTTTTTCAGTCTTCTATATCTAGTTAAATCATTTTTGTAAAAAAAATATACTGTGAAACGGGCACGTGATACGCCCTCCATGTGTTATGGAGTGGATTATTCTTCCAGTTTCTGACAGCCGCCACTAGCGTACTACAAAATATTCATATTTCATACACCTATTCAAAGTTATTAATATAGGTATAATCTGTTTACAAATTCAATATAAACAGGCTCTGTCTAGGTTAGCATGTTACGTCATAGGCCATAAACTATTACTATTACATATATTCCTGTCTGACAAAATGTTTTCAACTGTAGAAGTATTGCTTTGCATAAAAATATGTAGTTCGTACATGATATTATGTTCATTTGCTTCTAACAGTGCTTTGGTAAGAGAAACGACTGCTTGATCTAAGACCAATCGCTAGGTTTAGTACTGAAACGAACATTAAATCAAGATTTCCAGACGTAGGTGCCAGTCAGATAAATCTTATTCAAATGTCTTTGCCACAGTGAAATCTGGTACCTCACGACTATTCCCCTTCTAAAGATTGATTACGCTCATATCATAACAAGGTTATTATTGTTACCGTTTTTAGTTAACCTTTTTTATTACGTTTTGTAAGTGAAACATGTAAAAAGTAACATAGTATTGTCGTATGAAATGAAACAAATGTGTATGTTTTGTCATGATTGTTTTCATCGCGGTTTGAAGTGGTGCAAGTCTCCAATAATAATCGTTTTTTGATTTTTTTAAATGAAGTTTATTTCACGATGTTCTCATGTAAGCTCGCTACGTACTATTATATTAGTGTAGTTCACAAACTGTAACAGTTCGAAAGAATTTGATATTATAAAACACGATAAACTACTATGTTACAGAAAACGCACTGATTTGTATACTCTGTACCACTTCAAAAATGTTTAATATAATCACACATAGTGCAAAAAAGAAACAGCAAGATGGAGCAAACGTACGTATACTTGACTCCAAAACCACTGATAAATGTAGCATCATCTTCAGACCCCGCACATTTACATCCAAACCCACACTTCCTATCTACGTGCGCTTATCATACATAGCTCCAAACGAGGGTCGTGTAAGTTTAAAATTAATGTTTCAGCTATCCATCCATCAAGCGGCGCCAGTCGTCGTTGACAGCGCAGCCTAAAGCCTTCACACTCCCCAATGATCTTTGCTAGTATAGCGCGTATGTTGCATTAATTTGAATGTTGATCATTATAATTTACATAATACCTTTATTGTACGTAGAAGCCAAACATTTAATAATTTTCAACTAAAAATTATTTTATTTTATCAATGATAGGGTTGCATTTCATCCCTATTACATGTGAAGTTAAGCGGCTTTGCGTCTACAATGGAGCAAGAAGACACCCAGATTATATAAGGATCAGGGAAAATCCACTATGGTAACGATTTCTACAGTATAGACGTTAGTATCCTATTAATATTAGAATTGCCAATGTTTAGATGTTTCTTGCTCAACGACGTCGTAACGTATGAACTGATCGAGCTGAAATTTGGAATTTTTACAGTTAGATAATAAGTATTTTTAATAATATAACAACCCTTAGTTCCGTTCTAACAAACTAGATGGCGCCACTAGTAAAATTAGCTCGCGGCATCAAGTTTTTTCATAGAACCACTTAAGGTAAATATCCAAACTTGTGTTTGTATCACATCATAAGGACTTCCGAGCTACACGGTAGTTGCTTTCACCTCGTTGGGACAATTTACTCGAAGGCAAGGAAATACTATTCTTCCGATAGGTGGTACTCTGGTAGATTCCTTAGTGGGCCTATTTGGATGAAAGCCTGTCTGTAAAACCTGCGATAACTTGTATATACGGCATTCGTTATTCGTAATAAAGTTAATACTCGAAGTTCTCAGTTGTTCTCACTTTCGCATCACGATTCGAAGATCTCGCTATAATAAATAATTTATTTCCATAAAGATATATTATCTATGCAGTTCACTTACAACTATGATTGCCATGTTTCTTTGTTACATCTATAGCAACAAGTAATACATAGTCTGGAAAAACAGCTGGACTACTTTTTATACGGAAACGGAAACTACGCAGGTAAAACCGTGGGGCACTGCTAGTATAATAATAAATTTATATTTATGATAAGTGTTATCATGTACGCTACCATGAGTATTATGAGTTATAATAATAGTCTTCACTCTCTTCTTGTGAAAGAAACTCTCGAGTCGATCAGTTTTGCTCATGTAATGACTGTTTGTAGAGTGATGCAGTTGAATGTTCTAGACTGCATTAGTATACATATGTTTGTTTTGTCCAGCACAACAAAATAAGTATAAGCCAAATATTTTTGTGGATTAATAAAACAAAATTGGCTTACATTTGAGCTTAACGCATCTCGATGGAGAAACTGTAACGAGTAACACTCACGACTGTTACTCTCCCACCTCCCACTCTACTCTTAAAAACACAGATTATAGTAGTATAATAAATTTTTTTTTGTACTTCTTATTTGCGCACCCCAATTTCTGGCTAGTCCACATATTGTTTTCCATCCTAAGGTTGCCTGGAAGCTATCACTTTTAATGATAAGGCCACCCACTGTTGCACTAATTTACTATGTTTTTTTTATTTTTTGCTATGTAACCTTTTTTTGATGTGTCAATAAAGAGTATCTATCTATCTATTATAAACGGTAAAAAATACATTTTATTTATACTAATAATATAAAGATAGATGAAGAGATTTTCTGTTTGAGCGCGCTTGAACGTTTGAAAATTATTTCATCTTTAAATATGTACGTGATTCTTAAGTGCTTTAGGCTATACATTACGTACCACGGGCAAAGTCGGAGCGGACCTTCAGTAATTTAATATAATTAATAAATTTAACACTTACCCAATTTATCGTTACCAAAACTAAAATTACTACAAATGCGGGATCGTTATCAACGGCACCCGTAACTAAGGAAGATCTGTCTCAAAACGGCGTCCAAGGCTAATCCCCTAACTGGGATTAGTTATTAATACACAACATACACAGTCATACATCATGCCGCTTTAATGAAGAGAACCTAAGCATCGCTGGCCTGCAGATTACTCGATCATAAATTATGAAGCCAACATGTAGTTAAGTGGAACATTTCGGTACAAGGCAACTTGGCTAGAAGATTATTATTAGGATTTATGTGTAGAATGGATATCGTTCTGTTAACAAACTGTAGTTTAAGCTAAATAGAACCATGATAAGAATTTAAAGCATTGTATTGTGTGAAGTATGTAACGCGTGTAAGTTACTTTGTCCGCGTAAACATATTTAAACGATGTTGACTGACTTGCTTGCGCCCTTTGTCTTCTTTATTTTGAAATAGTTGTGCCTCGCGGCATTATTCCCTAAAGCCTTTCCCGCAAATTGGGCTTTCAGTTGCAATAGTATTTTTCTGATGAATACGATTGGTAGTGCTGTTATAAGTATGGTGTTAAAACCACTTCACTCTTCAACTTTATATTTATTATAGGATGAGTAGTGGTAATAAGCAAATGGTGCACTTGATAGTCCGCAATTGCAATCGTTTGCCAATATCGGTAACAGCAGACAGTTAACCTAAGATGTATACGTATTTTAAGTGGTCGTAAGTTTTTGGTTTCGTTTGTGTGTGGTTTTTGACCACCAACTCTGTTATGATAAGCAATAATCAAGCATGGTGCACGCTAAACTAAAACAGTTACATACCCACTTTGTACGGTAACTGAATTAAATTCATTTTATTGTACAACAGCTTGAAATAAATCTACTATTTTTAATTTAAAAGATACATACATACCGATTATCTATTATTTATTATTATTTGTTATCCGATCTGCTGGTTGAAGCTGTAATCCGCTGATTATATTCTTGATTTATTGTTAATCATGTCCGCACTTTTGTTGGTGTTTTTTTTATTTTTAGTATTTATCATTTCAATTTTTGTCTCATGCTTAAAGGTTAATGTTTATTATTTCATACATACCTACTTATATTTTAAATCTGACTTTGATATAATAAACTTTAGTAATTCCACAGTTTATTCAACATTTTCATTCAAAGTTTTTAGGCTACACAAATGCTGATGTTTATTGTTAAAGGGCATTTATAAAGATCGAACATTTACTTTTACTCTGTTTTGTGCAATCAGTGTTCATCTCATCTCAACTCCAAAAAGAGGAGACAAAAAATAGCCTAAAAAATGTTTTAAAGTTCTAGACAGAATATTTACTGAACTGGGTTCTAGTAACAAAACGAATATATTCAAGATCAATTTACAGTCTTTCATAAAGAAACATAAAATGATATACTTACTCAGAAAATATATTTTTAACAACACGAAACAACACGAAGTACTACATACCACGCAGTTTAAGAAGGCATCACACATCACGATCACTTAACTAAGCATTGTGTATAGACTGCTGTGGAATGTAGTTGAATCATCTGTGTTTGGAGTTTTATATTTCATCCGTAGGAAATTTAAATCAATATTTTTGAATCACAGTTTAAGGAAAATATAAATACAAACGTTTAAATACAATTTATCTATGTAATAAGTACCTGTATTTCTATATTTGCACCTCTAAGACAATTATTATTTCACGTATGATCTCCAATGATTAACGACTTTAGTCCTCACCGACGTCTACTTTGAGAAATTACAGTATTAATTTTAATTTGAATATTTTCATTTAATGAGCACACAAAACAGCATGTAATTAACACATACTATAACATAAGAGTATACTGTACAGAATTGTATTACATTCCAGACTTTGTGGGCCTAGAAACTATATTTGTTTATATACAGTGGTTTGATAATAATATTATTAAATTAGAGGTAATGGATAAAGAAAATTAAGAAAATTTTAATTCAATTAGTGTGACAAAATGCTTTTGAACAAATATAATTATCGAATACAATAGTTATTAAGACTTATCGGCCTATTGAGACATAAGTCTAAAATAAATGACAGGGACAAAGCAGCTTCATTTATTTTAAAACTAATCCTCTAAAATTTCTCTGAATGAAATATCAGCATTCTAATAGAAAATCTAAAAATATATTACTTAGCTAAAAACTTCAACTGATCGTCAAATTTAGAAGCGAAAGTTAAAATTAAAATTTATATAATATGTCACTTGTCAACTTGATAGAACTTTTGATAGGAATGCCTTCAGAAAAACTTTGTTACTTTTTTTGATATATTTTTATCTGAGAAGCACAGAGCTGCAAATAATATCTTTGTGAGCCGTAAGATATACAGACTGTCAGTTATCTGAGAAAAGGTCGACCGCATGATATTGAGGGCACCCCAAACTTGTTAAGCTCGCGACGACAATGGCAGCTGTAAGGCGATTCAGGCAATCTTGAGGATTTTCACATTGTTTCTCTGAGAGGCTAGAATAACAAAGTTACCGTAAATGGTATAGAACGCGATTTATACGAATTACAGCACAGTTTGTGCAGTGCTATTTTGTTTAACTGCTTGACGAAAGGTCGAAACAAATGAAAAGAAATTACAACTTTGAACACTGGCATAATTCTATGCTGCAAAATTTTTGTCTAAACTTTAAATATTTGCTGAAAAACTTGGCAATATACTTTTTTTATTCAATGATAATTTCATAGCCTGTGAATCTAAGGCAGATCTACTTGACTAGGTCTACTTTCTAAAATTAGTTATTAGGGTGAGGGGAAAATTTGGGAACGTTGTATGGCTAATATTTCTGTTAGACTTTCTGATGGCCACCTTCTTATTTTGGTCCTCAAGGTAGCCCCATCCCAGTACCATGGGCGTTTTGGTGCACTAGTGAAACGAAATTGTCCCTGAGGTGAAACAAAAAAGAAGAAGCCATATAGGTGATCCAATGCGTATATAATTTCAAATACATACTAATTATACTTATAGACAACCAGACACAGATAAACATTTAGATTCATCACACAACTAATGTTATTCAGCTTCGAAAAATTAGGAAAAACAATCGAGGAGGCTTTCACGACTGAGTCATGCCATAATAAACCACGAGAATGCGTTGGCAGAATACACAACCTCGAACGATATCTTTTACAGAACATTCAGATTTGATCACGTTATATCCCTTCGCCACTGAAGCTCACGTCTGCACTTTCAAAACTACCCATCAGAAGTGCAGAAAAGATTCGAACCTACGAATTCATAATCGTAAAATCGTCACAAGAATATCACAGCTACATGTGTGTTTTTATTGTACGGTCTTTGTACAGTGATCACCCACCTTACTTATTTGTGGCAGCAGACGTCTAAATTTGCGATGTTTATAATATTTTAGAAAATTTAGAGGTTTGCTGCATTATCACGTCGGAATGGCTGAACTGAGCAAGTTGAAGTTTAGAATACAGTTACAATTTTACAATAATATAGCTTGGAATAGTGTATGAATACAACACTTTTATCCTAGAAAAAGTATTCTTTTTGTCGTAGCTTGCAAAGGCGACACCGTTTCATGGTTGACGTTCCAAAGACTTAAACGAAGCAGTGTGACTCTACTTTTGTGATAAAAACGTCTAGGCTGTGCAATGCGTTGCCAGTGTGGGGTTTTCCCGATGGTTACAATCTTGGTGTCTTCAAATCGAAAGTGAATCGTTTTTTTTAGGTAAACACGCTCTATCTTAGAACACATCATCGCTTAACATCAGGCGAGATGGCAGTCAAATGTAAACCTATTAAAGTTAAAAAAATAGAATGTAAGGAGAACTGAAATGCTGCATGCAAAATCGCAGGGCGGCTCCTAGTCTTAAATAAATAGCATTGTATTCATAAATCTTACACAATTCTTTTCCAGTTACAGCACGGAACAAGCTTAGTGGATTAGCTTCTAAGTGCAATTTATTTAACTTGTGCATTACCGAGTTGTCATAACGCCGCGACTCGACTGTTACTTTATGCATATTCACACTAATCCGCTTGAATTTCACGTTAAATAATAATGCATACATTTGCCGCTTCATAAAACACATTAGAGTCCTGTTTTAAGCTTAAACAGCAATTTACTCGTATAATAATCAGATTTATTCAGTTCATTTGTTTACAAAATGCACAACTATAAGGAAATTTACATAGTCATTCACACAAATTGGCTAAGAATTCCAGTGGAGCGTAATCCTGAGAGACAGCGTATCACAGCTTTCCTGAGGGATTTAGCTTTACTTTGGATTCGGATTTCTCGAGATGTGACTGACGAATTGACAGCGGTTCGGAATAAAAATGAGCTATTGAAGCTAAAACCTGTCTTTGTAGACAATTGTCATAAGCCCTTCTTTCTACAGCTATCCCATAACAATTATCCTAAGTAGTATGTAAGTATATTTAATATTGAAATGAAATTGAAAGATTTTGAATTTAAAATTTTATAAAAAAAATTCATTTCAAAATGGCGTGTTGGTCGTTTTCGACATCTTTGTATAAAAGTGTGTAGGTGAGTACATTATTTCGTGTTTTCACTTTTATCGGTACTCTCGAGGTGCCACTGTTATTTCTTTTTACTCAAAACGGAAGGTTACAAATTGAATTAAAATTTATATTTATTATTTTCATCGCCCCTGTAACATACTACATTTATCATATGTAGCATGCCATGTGTAATCAACAAACAGTGAAAATTCTGATTAACCCATCATGTAAAAAAAAAACCTATTTAGTTCCGCAAACGTTTCGCCAAATACATTATTTTTAATCGAATGAAATGTTAAAATGGCGCAACTCATCTTAAAATAACGCCACGTAAATTGAACCGTTAATTTAGTTGAATATTGTTCTTAAAAAATAAAATAAAATAGTGATTTAAAAAAAAAGTGAAATCGGGGGGTGAAAATAGTTCTTTTTCCTTTTCTCATACAAAAGATATAAAGATAACATCAGGCGTAATAACTTAAATGCATAGTAATCACCAGTAGTGCCCACGGTTTTACCCACGTAGTTCCCGTTCCTGTTGTTTTTTCCAGGATGAAAAATAGCATATGTCCCTATTATTTTAGATTATGATCTAACTGTGATTTAAATTTCAGCCAGACCTGTTCAAACGTTCCGACGTGATTGAACAACAAACATCCAAACAATCATCGACATTTATAATATTAGTAGGATTCTTAGTAATACGGAGTGAGTAATATGGAGTGTGAATATTAGTAATACGGACTACAATCACAGTATATTTTAATAATAATTGGTAGACAATTCACACACAACACCATCTGACCCCAAACTTAGCAAAGCTTGTACTATGGCGGCCAGATAGCTGATATGATACTTGATATATGATATATCAGCCACCGCAACCATGATGCATTATCATCATCATCATCAGCTGCAAGACGTCCAGAACTGAACATAGGCCTCCCCCCTAGATTTCCACAACGAACGGTCCTGCGCAACCTGCAACCAGCGGTTTCCAGCGATATGATACTTATATAGTAGTGAATGCTAACTTATTGTGCATAGAAACACCCAGACACAGCACAAATATATGATTTATAATCAAAGGTAACGAACTAAAGCCCGTGATATTGCTATATTCAACTTTATCTTGAATTTCTGAAGAAATAACAGCATTAATAACAGTGCTCTCTGTTCAGGTGCACAAGTTAATTAACTGAGCTAGGATTGAAATTAAAAGAATTGCAGCTAGAAACACAGTGGAAAATCTAAAGCAAATTCAATAATGTTTTATATGATAGTTCAATAGCCAGAATAATCGAATTTCATGTTTATGTATACTTTCAAATCTTTTTAGGTACAAAACTCCCTCTGCACCACTGAGTATTTTATCTAGATCAACGAATAAATTTGACATTATTACTGTTTTTATAGCAAAGGAACAAACATAATACATACATATACTCAAACATTTGACATGTGCCACGACAAATGCATTTTGAGGACACGTTACTTTCAATAATACTCTAAAGGCGGTGGTTCGCCCTGAGACTCGTATAATGCTTGACAGTTTTCTGTACAATAATTATTTTAATACAGTAAAGTAGTCATTTCACACTTTGAAAATGTATACAATTTGTATGCTCTTTCTTTTGTTTTTATTTTTATTAATTGACGTGTAAATTGTACATTTATAAACTTTGACTTTGATTTTGACTTTGACTTTGAGACCGCAACCAGAGACCGCGATAGGAGAACGCAACCGGAGACAGTGACATTGACATTATAGCTTAGTATGGGCCCCATTTCGCACCGCGACCGCGACAGGAGCCCACGACAAGTGTCTCGGTCTCGTGTCGCGGTGTCAGCTTAGTGGATTGAGGTCTTGACTTTCAGATGTTAGATAAGGTTCCCAATGCCAGTTCTGAGAATATAATTTAGAGTGAGAGGATTATGCTACTGACCAAACCCTTACCATAAAAGTATTATTCTCATAAATCACACTAAATATCGACGGTATAACGTACACATATTAGTAATAGGATAACACAGACTCTAATATTTACGACCTGTAGTGCACACAGGTCGAACACTGAAATGTTTGTTTGAAGACCAATGTTTCCAGAGAAATTACAAGGCTTAAAGGTATAACATCTTAGATCTCTGGGTGACGTGTGCAGTGCAGTGCTAGGTAATGATTTGGACTCTTTATGTTCCAATAGCTGCGTGTCACTGTGGTGTTATGTGGCAGGCATGTTGCTTACCATCAGGCACATATATCATGCTCGCCTCATCACTCTTCATAAAAAAAAAGTATATGTCTGTGGCAGGTGGAACTATATAATTACAGAAACACTACGAAGAAGTTGAAAAAATAAATTCCGTAACTTTGTAATTACCACTTAACATGAAAAATTACTTTTTGCTCCCACAATATGCCTACTCGACTCTAAATAACTAAATAAACTTCATCTAATTCCGGATATTCAGAGAAGAGAAGACATTCAATACTTTTACCGGTCTTACTAACCTATCTAGATTCATCTTTCACGTCTTAATAACCAGTATTATCTTTCGATATTCCCCTAATACAATTATACGTAGGTATTATCTCGACCCACATTATGATGGTCGTTAGAGAAAATTAGTTTAGCGCCCCACAAAAGAGTACTGAAGTTCCACCAAATGTACGAGTACTAAGCTTAAATACTATAAAGACAACGGCATATTGAATTACATTTAGTAGCCCCTAAAAAGGCCAAGAACGTTGAGGGCAGAAGTAATTTTAGAAATGATTGTCGGTGGTTTTTGTTAATAAAAATATCTTTTCTACGATTTGCACGAAAATTGCTTCATCGCTGAACAAATAAAAGAACGAAATTGACTGGACGGTGTTTTAATCGTCTAATAATAACGAGGTTTGTTGTGAGCATTACTGTATTTCATTTTCAGTTCAGCATATTTTTTAGTTATTGTAAAAACTAAATGTTTTGTTTTGTACAAGTTTAGGTAACGGGATAAAAAGAAAGACAAATTTAATACAACTCTGTTTTCGAATGAATATTTTTTAATAAATAGAAACTATGTATGCACAAACAATGCGTATGAAATGAGTATTCAATATATAGAGTATTTTATTTTGAGCCCAAAATTAGTGTAATTCAATAAAATCTATATTGACTAGCATACGACACAAAAATAACATAGTAGGAAAAGAAAATTAAAAACAGTACAGTTTCTGCGTAAAAAGAAAACAAAATCAATACAACTGTAACACTTTATTTTAAATTTTTTTAATTATGTATCGGAACAGATACATAATTTGCTTTATTCATCATCATTAAATATATTTTTAGTAATAATCGAAATTTTATGGTTAATTTCAGAAGCTGCATAGGTCGAATTTATTCCTAAGTTATATTGCAATTTTGACTACCATCCAAATTTACTTGCCTAGGTTTAGCTAGATAAATGACCTAGACAAGGTCTGAAAGTGGCTACGTGTTGATAAAAATTGCTCTCTTGAGCCCATTTCACAAACCTCATTAGTTGAACTACTAAATTTAACAGCTTTAGCCAAACTTGAGTTGAGCACGATTTTGTTCGATATAACTACTAGATACGTGAAACAGAGTATGTCCCTACTTAGTCTGGGCATGGAACACACAGAATAGTACTGTAGTAGTCGTCGATGGTTTTCTTAATCAATATGTCTGATTCAGCATAAGTAGCCTACTTATTATTTCCACTGCTGTATGTAGGTACCCTGGGTTTCCTCCAACAAGGAGAGAGTCAAAGCTATACCTAATCCACCACGATTATCGAGTGGGTTTTGGCGGATGGAATATGTCCTCGAAGGATTTTCTTGGAACACACCAGAATCCTCCTGTTTTCCTTAATTGATAATGACTCGTACATCAGCGCTTGTAAAATGCCATGCAGGAGATAAAAGTTTCTATACATATTATGATTACACAAACGAATAAAAATTACGCTTTTTTCTTGATTACTTCAGTTTAAATAAAAGAGAGCAAGGCCAAGATAGAACATAGATATCCTAGGAATATAGATATTCTGTTGTTGTGACTTTTTTGTCTCAATACATAAATATGTTCATTAACACCGGCTACTGTTTTATATTTCAAACTCGTTCTATAGATCGCTCAATACACCTAGAAAAAAAACTTACTAGTTACGAAGTATACATAATATGAAGTAGCTTTCTTCTTATCTGTGGTAAATTAATTGGTATAAGAATGTTAGTATAACCGTTATTATACTTACATTCTTATACCAATAGTAATTCTTTAATTTTGACTTTTATTTACTTTTTTTCAGTGTTGTGGTAAAGGAAACACTTTTTAAAATGAATATCTCTAGTTAGAACTGACTTTTAGTCAAGACAAGCGTCCCGTTTATACGTTTACACAACATTACGTCTTATGTACGTAAACGACACTTTTACGTACAATTGAGGCAATTTCCCTGATTGCACGACGTATTCTAATGACCATCCCGGCAAGTGCGTAATGTTGCTTCATGCTCGCAGAGTTATTATTGCATTTGCGCTAATGGTTTAAGCACCTATATACTCAGTGGTGTTATACAAAACGACGTACTGACATATAACACTTGTACGTACTGAATATGCTTTTTGTCAAGTGCTAATTTATTATACTTACGTGAAATAACTGATTTTGAGATTGATTCTTTAGAAAACTTGATATCGGATCTCGGACCGATATTATCGGATACACTTCGGAGAGTGTGCAACTGATTTGTACGATCTAATACCACCTTGCCCTTTTTTCTTTCGGAATGCTCGTAGCTCGAAAAAGCGACACCGTTTCATGGTTGATGTTCCAAAGACACGAATGAAGAGATTTGACTCTACTTTTGTGACAAGAACGTCAAGGCTGTGGAATACGTTGTATTGTACGTTGTACGTTTGCAAAAAAAAAGCTTGATGAAGGTAATCTTGAATATTAAACATTACATAATGGTAAGTTCCATATTAGAAATACAAATATATAATAAAAGCGGCAAAGTGCGAGTCGGACTCGCCCATGAAGGCTTCCGTAGCAACAAGTAACATAATATATAAGTTCTTGTACTTCATTGTAACTTTAGTATTAATTTTAATAATAATGTATCATTGGTGGACTTTGTCATCGCACGCCACTTAGCTGCTTCGCACAAAATAGATACCTATTTTCTAACTATAACTTATTATAATCATGAGCCATCAATACGATTTTATACTTATAACTCAAATTTCACAAACCTTACTAAATTGAAAAAAAAAAAACTATCTGTTCATGAAAAATTAAACTAAATTATTCCGTTTCACGATTTATTCACAAACGTAATTGTGCCAAATTTCATGGAATAATCTCAGCTAATTTCATCATTTTTTCTTACACGTGTATCTCATCTTCCTTATTTAGAAAGTTCAATATCATAAGACGTTAGATGTGATGAATTGAATTATATCCGGTATCGTGATTGCTTGTCAAAAGGATAACACAAGAAGCCAGTAATTTACTAAAGCCTCAGAGTTACGAAAATAGCCAATACGTTTCTTTGATGTGAACCACTATCAGTGGGTACACGCTCACACGCTCGGCAAATTGGCGATCAATGTACCGTGGCGAATTTACAAACCGATACATAAAGGTAGTCTCGGCCGGTATCTGTATCAGATTTGCTGATTATTAAAAGACACAGATGGAGAACTTAAGAAAATAGTTCATAAGAATAATGCAAATTAAGTAGAAAAGTTTTTGTAGATGTTTTCTGTTAGTATATGCTACTATTAACTAGCTGCAATTTATGCTGCTATTGTAGTGATAGGACTCCTAGCAAAGTCCGCCTGGGGAAGTACACTCCGCGAGGTATAAGCTGAGCTTTGCATTAGTGTGAGTGATCACCAATCAGGCAGGAGCTTGAAATTTTGTCCGCGAGGTATAGGCTGAGCTTTGCATTAGTGTGAGTGATCACCAATCAGGCAGGAGCGCGGCGAGACAGAATGGCGCCGCGCCTAAGGCCGGTTGTCACACCTACACTATCCATGTACACTCACACAAATGCAAAGCTCAGCTTATGCCTCGCGGAGTGTTCCACACCTTTGCCAGTTATTCTACCGCCAAACAATAACGTGAAACATTACTGTGTTCCGGTTTGAAGGGCAATGTTTCCAGAGAAATTACAGGTATTAAAGATATACTTATTTTCGTTAAAACCATCGAACTCTTAAAAACAGCAGAAGCGGCAAACGCGCTTCTACTATGGCGATGCAAAATTAGGTGACGTCTCCTGATTTAGTCTCAGTCGCAACAGTTGTGTACGTTCGCTGACAATTCAATTTTCAAATTTTTCAAACAAATTTTCGCCACGTTATTTTATCTTTAGATTAGAGCATACCTCATCTTCGTTTCTTTAATTATATCGATGGTTAAAACGATCAAAATATTTAATCCTAAATCTTACTAATATTATAAATGCTAATGTTTGGATATTTGGATGTTTGTTGCTCAATCAAGTCGTAACGTATGAACGGATCGGGCTGAAATTCGGAACACAGTTAGAATATAGTCTGGAAGAAAACATAGGTTATTTTTTATACCCAAAAAATAGCGGATACGGGAACTACGCGGGTAAAACCGCGGGGCGCTGCTAGTATTTTTTAATACGTAAATCATTTCAAAACTATAACGGAAAAAAAACGTAGCAAATGTGTTAAGCCGGTCAATGTAGGTAAGCTAGCCTAAGTATGTATTTACCTTTTTGTAGTGGTAGGACTCTTGGCAGAGTCCGCCTGGGGAAGTACCACACCTTTGCTAGTTATTCTACCGCCAAGCAGTAATGTGCAAACATTACTGTGTTCCGGTTTGAAGGGCAATGTTTCCAGAGAAATTACAGGGCTTAGAGATATAAGATCTTAAATCTCTGGGTGACGAGCGCAGTGCAGTGCTAGGTAATGATCTGGACTCTTCATGTTCCAATAGCTGCGTGTCACTGTGCTGTTATGTGTCAGGCATGTTGCTTACCATCAGGCACATGTCCTTATCGTCTCGTCACTCTTTATTTAAAAAAAAAACTACTTTTGTTAATATTTGTTGTACTTAAACAATTAGAAACAAACATACACACAAACTTTTGCCTTTACAATATTACTATGATCATGAAGATGGGAAAATCTCGACTTATTCTTAACACAGCCCTGAGGGAATCCACCGTTGACAAGCGAACGTTTCCGCCGCGATAACGAAGGCCTCGACGAAGGTAAAGCCGAGCTGAAATAACTTGAATATTACCCTTTGTACCTAACCTTCAAAACATATATCTTTATAAATTTTTTTTATTTTGTACAATTTATACAGTCATGTGTCTATCTTTCTATGTTTAAAAAAAATCATTCTCCTCTCTCTATATTTGTAGAAAGCTACGTATAATTTATACGAAGTTGTCATTTAGGTGTAATTTAATCCATCTTAGGAGATAGTGTACTGCTATTTTTTTTTTTATTATTTAACATTAGCCGAGTAAACTTGGGACGGACCGCTCTAGTAATACTATAAATTCGAAAGTTTGTAAATTTGTTGATCATTCATGTTGGATCAGCTAAACTACAGTAATGTGACATATGCTACTATTAATATCAAAAATAAGGAAACGGGAACTACGTGGTTAACAAACGCGTTGCTAATTTTTTTACATTTTTATCCAGCATAAAGTATTTTAACAACTAAAATCAGCGTATTAAAAAATTTAATGTAATGTAAAAGTACTTCAATTCATCTGCGTTTTCATTTTCCAAACTACAGTCGGTGTGCTGTTAGGTAGAATGGTTTTGGGTTAATTTCCTAGTGAGCTCAAGTCGCCTTCAAGTCTATGTGCCTATTCCACAGATGTCTACGTAGACCGTAACAGGGTTTTATCGCGCAGAAAAGACAGCGACTAATAGATCTGAAAAGAAAACATACGACATGTGTTCAGTTCTTTTGGGACCTTTTGCTGTAATTTTCTTTTTTCGTGATCCCAATGTCAAGTTGTGCGATAGATCTTTACAAATGTGTCTCAAGACTTTTTAGAAAGCAAAACTAATCTATATAATCTATTTGGCAAGTAAATTTTATTTAAAATAGCAAATTGTATAAAACAATACATTAAAATTTTGTTAACGGATTTGTTTTTTACATTCATGTACCTCATAATACAAACCTAGCTGTTTTCACTTTTTGGAAATTCGAATAACGGTACAAGTATGACAAGCACATCTGATAACCTACATGCCTGTCCATAACAGCATAGTGCCCATCTATTGGAACACGAAGAGGCCAAATCACAGCCTAGCATGACACTGCATCCAATTTTGAAATATAAGATAATTTATCTATGTGTCTTATGATTTCTCTGAAAATATTGCCTTTCCAACCGGAACACTGTAAGACGCACATTACTGAAGGTAGAATAACTAGCAAAATGTGGTACTTGTTCAAACAGATACTGCAAAGCTACCTTAGAACTTTATTCTAAGGTATCAACTGCAAACGGCGCTAAACTATAAAACCATAATAAATTTACAACTAACTCTATCTAGAGTGAGCATTTTTAAAGTCCTTCTGTTATCATTTCAACTCTTTCAAAAGTATTCCGTGAAATTCTTAAGAACAAAGTTTTCAAGCAGAGATTACTATGTAAACCCACTTTTCAACTCGCCATAAAATAGTTGGATTCTTACAAAATGTTAAATCTGATTGTAAGTTTTGGTTCTAGACTGATTAAGTGTATTCGATTACTAAGCCGTGGTGACGCAAACGTTTGATTTTACAATCTTGAGGTCGTAGGTTCTAATGTCACCAGCGCGTCTTTTTATCTTATACCTTTAAACGACCCATTTTTGTAGGTAAGTATATATATATAGAATATGAATCTCGGAAACGGCTCGAACGATCTTCATGAAATTATTTTATACCTTTAAACGACCAATTCTTGTAGGTATATTAGATATAAATATAGAATCTGAATCTCAGAAACGGCTCGAACGATTTTCATGAAATTATGTATACAGGGGGTTTCTGGGACGAAAAATCGATCTAGCTGGGATTTATTTTTCTAAAACATCATTTTATGCGCGTTTTTAGACAATGAAAAACTTATTTCGCCACTGTTCTTTAAGTCTAAATGGCTGAGACGAAATATGCTCGCCCTCGGAGTCAACAGGCCCCGGTTCGAACCCTAATGGTTGAACTCGGGACTTTTCTTTCTGTTCTTTTTCTTCTCTGAGAAAATCTTATACTTAGAGCCTTTTATCAACGCATTTAATTCGTATCTAAGTAGGTCTAAGTAAGTCATCACTTACGTAATTTGTACCTGCCTAAATTATAACCTTCCTAAATTATTACCTGCCTTCATTTAAAAAAACCGAGCCAAGCTCGGTTAACCAGATACTTATTGATTGAAGATTCCAAGTTTGTCAGCAGCACTGATTTTAATGATGAATAGAAATATCATGAGGATCCCGGCATATTGAAATATGAAATATATTTATTTGCTTAGAACTTCACAAACACTATTTTGAGACAATTGACAAAACAAAACAAACAATCGTCAGTCATAATGAGTGCCTCTAAAAGTACAAACTTAGAATTTTAGTATTAAAGAGCACTAATTTTGCGCAGTAATGCACGTGTACAGGTATTCTGCACTTCGGAGACGTGAATTCACTAAATAAACCATCACCCATTCAAAACGCGTCTTACACGCACGTTTCGCGTCCCTGCTGTGCCGTGAGCTCGACGCTACGCTGATACGTCGCTACATTACGAGTACAATGTAGATGGCGTGAATGCACGTGACTTTCCCTTACCAAAACTCGTTTAACGTGGCTAAAGAAGTTTAAATTTCAAACGCAATTTCTATGAAATGATTCAATAATTTGCTAATGACGTAAGCTAGTATGAGCCCAAGTTTACTGTCGTTTCTGTGGATGAACATGACTGTAGTTTCTGTTAGTAAATTAAAGAAATCTTACTAATATTATAAATTCAGATGTTTGGATTTTAAGATATTTATATGTTTGTTTCTCAATCACGGCATACCAGATGAACGAATCGGGCTGAAATTTGGGTTACAGTTATTATAATTTGTAAGAACAAGAACAAAGGCTACTTTTTGTCCCAGAAAAACAACGGAAACGGAAACCATGCGGGTAAAACCGCGTGATGCTCCTAGTATGAGATCAATGAAATGTGTCGTCCGCCAAACTACGTTTGACCGGCATGGTATGGTATGGTATGGCTTTCATTCTTTTATAGAGAAAAAAGGCGCCAAGTCGCGGTGAAAACGTATAATAGAATGCTTGTGCTGTTAAATAAATAACCAATCAAACAAGGACAACATACGCGACAACAATTCGAGTAATGACGACTTTACTATCCTCAATGCATCAATGTGTAGTTGTAACTTAATAACCCTTTAAATTAGTAGAACGGCACGAGTGTTCAATTGACCCACATTACATTATGTCACTTCAAGTGAACTGTTCTACACAGCTATCTGGTTTGCGTATTTAGTGCCATAAAATGTCAGGCTGAAAATGAAAATGCTTGCTGAATACGAATACTTAACTAACAAAATAAAATAATGAGTTTGAATTCTTTCCTGCGGAAATTCAGCAAAGTTATATAGAGATAGTATAAACATATCAACATATATACATCGTATATTTTTGGGTGATGAACACAATTTTTTAGGTAAGCTGTAATTAGATATTTCTATGTTCAAAAATCTGTGGCGCTATTTAGGGCAAAAGGCGGTCTCGTATACTGATATAATGTGTTTTGAGCCTGGTTTCTGATATCTATGGTGTTTTAGTGACTTAGTCGATAGTGCGTTTGTTAAATGAGTTCGCCCGCGAGGTCGATTTCCAGTCTTGGTGTACCTACTACCGTGTCATGCTGGGGCCACACTAATGAAAAATGGTATAAATTATCGCGATAATGAACGTTTTCACCTACGGTTAACGTCCATTATCCAACCATCTATCCACCATGTCCATTGTCCAGGATTTCTCGTTAGTGTGCCCCCAGCATTGGTGTATTAATGTTAATATGTCACTATGTACATAAAATATAATATGTATTATACCAGCTTACAGGGTTTTGACTAGTTTCGGAAAGATATTGTTGTAGGATAAAATATTTAACATAATGTCGGTTGATTCCTCTGGACATAAAATTAAACAAATGAATGCGTCCTTCGAATACGAAAGTTAAAAAAAGTTTGTTTCCCAAAAAAATGCGCTGGCAAACTAGCGCTACCTAATTTTAATTCAACCCGAAATAAGCCTGACATCGGTAGATAATGAATGACGAAAACAGACCTAATTAGCTAGAGAGGCTCTGGCTTTCGGATGAAATCTTTGAATAATGTACTGTAGTGAGTAGAATAAAGATTTTCCTTCTACACTGAACTGTCAAACATTTAGTGTGGAAATACAGTTATATACGCATTTTAACATTAACGACTATCAAGTGACATTCTTATTATTTTGACATTATTTAATTTTCACAAAGGGACTTATTGTCTTGAATGATATCTACTGGCTATCAAAATTTGGAATAGCACGGCAAACTAAGTATAAAGTATTGAAATGATTCAGAAAACGAAAATCTTTACCTTTCATTTTCAAATCTAAAAGCTTATTATACGAGTAAATACATTTCACGTCTTATCTCGTTTAAAATACCCACTTAATCCTTCCTAATCTGCTTCAAGACGTGTTTTAACGCACTACTTGTTCCAAAAAGAGTGGTATCATTAAAAAATCTGAGCCCCGATTTTCCCCCTACTGGTTGGATATAAAATTGAAAAGTTGTGAGGCTCTCCCTTACCTACTTAACCTTATCGATGCTCTTAAGCTCTTTTAAGCTAAAGTAGCGCCCTCCTTCTATAAATAGGCACAAAAGTTACCGAGTATTTCCACTTGTGTTATCCGAAAATGGGTCGTTAGTTCCCCTTTAGAGTACTCCTTCCATAACTTTTTTGCGATAAAAGTATATTATTATACGAAGAGCCAGAACGAACGCTTGAAAAACTGAGTCAGCATAAAGTTGTCTTGAAGTTGTACAGTTATTTGTTCAGCAGCTGAGATGAATTAAACTGCTATGTATGTGACCATGAATATGTTCCATGAATAACTACTTGAATATCGTTTCATATTTAATAGTTACACGACTCGACTGTGTAAAGCAAATATTTGAAGAGCACGCTGACGGAATATTGATTTTATTTGAATTAGTAATGGTGAAAGCAATGACGAAATTACTATTTGGATTCATCATTACTTATGTGAACCCTTATTTCAAAATTGATTAATTTTGAACCTTACCGACATATTACTCGACTTGAGGTTAATTATTCGGATTTTGCCTCATTGAGTTCGTTTGACGTCACAAGTATAGTGGGAGTATTTTTCCTATTCCCAATTTGACTTTGTTCCAATATTTGAAAGTTATTTTGACGTACGTAAGCTATAAGTAAACGTTTTGAATAAGACAATTACAGCTATTTTTATTATGATATTTTTCTTAATGCTATGCAACAGAATCAGACATAACTAGAAATGAGAATAGAAATTGTACGAGTACTCGTTGGTTAAGACACAAGTGAAATTACTGGGTCGAGAGTATCTTGTTTCTCTTATTTCAGACTCTGCATTGATCGGTGTTACGTTAGTGTCATATACAAACAGTAGCACATATCATATGATTACAAACATTTTTTTTTTTTTTTAATTATAATAGGTTCGCACTTGACCACCATCTCGCCTGATGTTAAGCGATGATGAGATCTACGAAAATTACATAAATAATAACAAAACACTTCACTTCTTTAAGTTCAGAAAATCAAAACCCGACTACCGAAAAATTCTTCTAAGTAAGCGCGGTCCACCACCACCGTGTTGTCATTTGATATCAGGAATGCTGGTAGTCAAGTGCCAACTGATTTTATCGATAAAAAATATGCTACAAAGCTATTACGAAAAGTACGCGGGAAAGGCCGCAAGATGCTGCTAGTTTAAATTTAAATACATAAATTTATTGACTAACGCCACTTTCTTGTAACTGTAACTTCGCATAACATTTGGCTATTAAGACACTTTCAATATACTTTATATATTATAAAATTCAAGTGTTTCAGAAGTTTGAGGTAAGATATCAAGATATATTCACAGAAATCATAGCTACTCGTATCAAATCGAGCTTCAACGTAGTCAGGAAATATTTCGTTTTATTTGTACAATTAAGAACGGTTCGTTTCAGGAGCAAAGTAAAGTTTTAGCAAAAAATGCCCCAAATTTGGGTAACGTTTGTCTTGTTTACTTGTACCTGCATCCGTTGATTTTATACATATGCATGAAGCCCGCTTCTATGTTTGTGTTTCTACATAACAAACGAGATTTGGCAAAGCGCCTCTTGAAATGGTTTAAATATTATATCTGATCCATTCCTCATTCGAAATGAGCAACAAATTTATTCTCACGCGCAAAATCTTTGTATACAAATGAATTTAATATTTAATGAGTTGTGAAGTACACTCCGCGAGGCATAAGCTGAGCTTTGCATTTGTGTGAGTGTACATGGATAGTGTAGGTGTGACAACCGGCCTTAGGCGCGGCGCCATTCTGTCTCGCCGCGCTCCTGCCTGATTGGTGATCACTCACACTAATGCAAAGCTCAGCTTATACCTCGCGGAGTGTACATATATATACTTCACAACTCTTTAAATACTGTTTTGTCATAAAATAAAAGAACGGAATAAAATTGGTACTAAAGACGTGCTAAGGGTAAGATACAAGAGTTATATGAAGAACAATGATGTAACGCTGTAATTTCTCCGCGGAACTACCACGCCGATTGTGCGTAGAATTTCTGACTGTAGGTACTATGATTATGATTATTTGGTAAAGTTGCGCAAAGTTACGGCTGGTCTAGTCGGGACAACGGCGACTGCCGATTGAGAACCCCGGGCTTAAATCCCACGCGTACCGCAACCTTTTTAATGTGCGTAATGCCACTAAATTTAAAACGGCGAAGAAAAACATCGCGAGGAAATAAGCACGTTTTAAGAATTTTCGTGGGCATGTGCCATCCACCAACTTGAATTGGGCCAGCGTGGTGGATTTTGCCCTTACTTCTCTCTCAGCCTCTCACTCAATCCATAAACAAAGCTGGACCGGTGGCTTAGTTGGTAGTAAGCATTCCCCCCAATGAAAATATTTGTGTGATGAATACAAATATTTGTACTGCCTGGGTGTTTCTTATATATAATAAGTATGTATTTAAAAATGTAGATGTATTATATCAGCCATCTGGCTACCATTGTATAATAAATAAGCTTTGCTTAGTGAAATGTCCAATAAGTATCTATTTAAAAATGTAGATGTATTATATCAGCCATCTGGCTGCCATTGTATAATAAATAAGCTTTGCTTAGTGAAATGGCCACCAATATGTATTATTATTAAAGCTCAGCCTATTTCAAACCATAGTGGCTATTGCCAAGATTATTATATGTAAGGACTCTTTATGCTGTACATAAAAAACTTTGATCAGCTCTATTTCCTAATAGAAATATTAAATGTGTAAAAAACCGTGTGCATCAAAACATCTGAGAGTCGGTCCCTCATTTAACCGCGGTAAATATATCGAAATCTTACTAATATTAAATGTAAAAGTTTTCATATTTAGGCGTTGGGTGCTCTTTGCTCAATGACGTTGCATGAACTGAACGAATCATTACGATGTTTAGAACTGCGATAGATTTTACTACCAACGTTCAGCCAAATTAACAAAACAATATCAATATGAAATTCAAATAAATAATAATCTAGGTAAATAATGTAATAATATTTTTAAGTAATATAACTAATAACTATAATAATTATGTATGTTGTAATCAATACTAACTATAGAAATAACCTAGACATGTGTTATTCCGAACTACATTAACTCAGTAATACAAGAACAAAATTAAAATTTTGATTAACCCACGACCACCTCGGATTTGTTATCTGTACAACATTCTACTAGTCAAGCCCTTTCATTTGATAACCATATTAAGAGAGTTGTGAAAAAAGAAATGTGCTTCGCCATTTTGTGGTAGCGGCCATCTTGGATTTGAAATTTGTCGTAGTGCAAAGTATTCTACTAGTCAAGCCCTTTCGTTTGATACCCATATTGAGGTAGTAGTGAAAAAAATATAATTGGCCATTTTGTGGTAGCAGCCATATTGGTTTTGAAATTTGTCATAGTGTAAAGTATTATACCTACTAGTCAAGTCCTTTCGTTTGATACCCATATTGAGGTAGTAGTGAAAAAAATAATATAATTTGCCATTTTGTGGTGGCGGCCATCTTGGATTTGGTTTTTTTATAGTGTATAGTATTCTACTAGTCAAGCCTTTTCATTTGATACCCATATTGAGGTAGGTTGTGAAGAAATATTTTGTCCGCCATTTTGTGGAGGCGGCCATCTTGAATTGATATTAACCAAACATAGCCTAGAACGTCCGCACGGGTTATCCGCATCTTTATCGGGGTATCCGCAACCTTTAAATTAAAAACGCATCGAAATCGGCCCATCCGTTTGAGCTCTACGGTGCCACAGACAGACACACACACAGACAGACAGACACACAGCAACGACGTCAAACACCCTTTTTTGGTCGGGGTTAAAAAAGAATACTTACTTAAAGTTGCGAAAAAAAATTCGAAATATGCTACTGAAATAGAAACTTGGACCAGAGCGCCCAAGATACAGGCATAGCCTAGTTTGGGGCTCAACGTTAACGGTAGCCATTGACAAAGTAATCTCAACATATAAAAACGTTGTGTTGGTTTGTGTCAAAACTCAAAAAGCTCTGCACCGATCAAGCTGAAATTTTAGAATGATATATAATCCGCATCAAGGATTGTTTTATCTAGTTTTGCATCACAATGTGCCACAGCGAAGCGTGGCAGGGTACAGCTAGTTAGCTATAAACTCTTAGTAAAATGTAAAACCTATTTTATAAAAAAAATTTTAAAAAAACGTGAAAATGTATGTCTTTAAAGAATAAATGATTTGATTTGATTTGAATTTCACATATGGCGTAGGCTGCTATTTATCCCGAAGTAAAAACAGAATTGCTAAGTTGTTTCTAAATTAAAAATGGATAAAGTTGCGGGAAGATGGTAGTTAATAATGTCACTACTGCATCTTTCTCAGTGTTTGCATCTGAATCTAGTAAATGACCTACCTACTTGTATTAACTATTCGCTAACGCCAACCCACAGAAACTCAAGTAAAGTAAACCGCAAAGTCAAAACCACCCAACGACTAATGCGACGTAAATGAATCTTCTAATTGTCACCATTCGCTGGGGCGACGATAATCTCATTTTGTTACTCGTTAAACTACAATTGCGCCACGGTAAATTGCATCCTAAAGTTACAGGGTTCTAGCCGTACAAAAGAATTGCATCGCTTTCTTCCGCAAAGCTTAGAATTTCACACAATGGGGAAAAAGTATGTGACGATTGGCGCCCTCTGTCTTCAGGACAAAAGGAAATGAAAACGCCCTCGCGAGAAAGGAAATTAATTAAAACATAGATTTGTTGCACCATAAATATGGTTTATCTTGATCGTCTTGCAACCTAACAACAATTTTCTTAACATTTATCTCGAACATGAATAACGTTTAATTACGAGAAATTGTTGTTGTTTTCATTTAAGAATATGCTATGATATTATTGTAAGCAATCGATTATATTGCTCGTTATCTTTTTATTATTTATTATTATTTTTTATTTTACATAAAGAGCTACTAGACGAGCAGGACAAGTACCTGATGGTAAGCAACATGCTTGCTCCATAACAGCACAGTGACACGCAGCTATTGGAACATTATTATTAGCCTATACTGTCCCAATGCTGGGCAAAGGCCTCCCTACCCTCTCTCCATATTGGCCTCCCTACCATCTCTCCTCTCTCCCTTACCATCATACATATTGGAACATGAAGAGTCCAAATCATTACCTAGCACTGCACTGCGTTCAACACCCAGAGATCTAAGATGTTTTATCTCTAAGCCCTGTAATATCTCTGGAAGTAATGTTTGGACATTACTGCTTGGCGGTAGAATAACTGGCAAAGGTTTGCTACTTCCCCAGGCGGACTCTGCCGAGAACCCTACCACTACACTAGTATTTCAATATATCATTTTGCCAACCTAGTTTGCTCGTTTTTAGCATTAAAACCGCCAATTATTAGTATATTTTTAGGGTTTTCTCTGGAAGTTTTGTTATTACTTAAGCGCAATTTGAAGAGTTTAAATGTATATCTATTACATTATCTAACACTCAAACTGTAATTACTCGTACCCAAAATTCTAAAAACAAAACATGAAATAAAAGCAATAAAATGTCGCATCCGATAACCTTTCAATTGATATTTTCCCTAGCCATTCCACTTCCTGTAACACACGCTGCGTAAGCTAAGCTTCGGATTCCCAACCAGCCTACACGAATTTATTCAAATTTATTCATATGGTGGATGAACGGCTATGATACGTGTAAATGCATGCATAATATTCCCCATAACCATGATAAAAGGGAGCCAATGATGGGGATATAAAATTCGCCGCCCAAGATTTAATGGCGCATAAACATGACAGACATGATTTGGGGAGAAAGTATAGTGTATTAGCTAAGTCTTTGTTTATTTAGTTTTACCCTACTGCCCAAGACGACATATAATGTGTCTATTTAAGTACCATTTAAAGATCATAACCAGCTACAGCTTAACTGTTGGACCGATTTATACAAATGACTTGTAGTGGCCTGTGGGTTTTCCACGTAGTTCCCGTATTTTGCGACATTATAAGTAAAACCCAAGTTATGTTATTTCAGGCTATGATCTCACTGTCTTCCAAATTTCAACGCCAATTGTTTAACCGTTCCAACGTGATTGAGCAACAAATATTCAATCAATATTAAAACTTTCGCATTAATAATATTAGCAAGATACCTATATAATTTTTGAATAAATATTGGTGGACAATTCACACACAACACCATCTGACCCCCAAACTAAGCAAAGCTTGTAAGATGGCAGCCAGATAGCTGATATAATACTTATATAGTTCTAAATACATAGAAACACCCAGACACAGTACAAATATTTGAATTCATCACATAAATATTTGTAATAAATATTTGCATCTTTCTCTGCTGTTTCTTATCTGTTTTGATCTTATTAATAAAACGTATTAATTACATTTTTTATGTACGAGTATGTACTTATACTATTTCGATTAAATTTCTTGTTTTGACAACAACTTGTATGTATAGCTGTTAGTGAATATCACCCTAATCTTAGTCCCCTTTTTTTTACCTTTTTTTTCAGTCAATCTTTTTTGTTGTTCTTAATTTACGGCGCGCGCTGTTACATATGGTTGTCATTTTAGTCAATCAATAGCTAGTAATTATAACGTAGTGATTAGTGTTAGTCCTCTCCTGTGTTAGTAATCTTAAGTCGTTTGCAGTGACAAGATGTTGAATAGTGTTCAAACTTCGTTTTGGCAAATAGATACGCATGTCCAATGAAGAAGACAGATCTGAACAAGCGAAGCTTCACTCTGTCACCATTTATCAAATTGAGCGGCTGAGGAGACTCAAGAGATTTATGCTTTAGCATTATGGTAAAAATACAAAATAACATGTCAATGACTCAGCTACATTCAAAACTGATGAAAAATAGTTTACGCCAAATTTGAGTACCGTTTCGTAAGTTCAACATTTTACGCGCATTCACTCACTTTTATTACATCACTCTTTTCTTTGTCGAATGAATCGAATCGAGATCTGAATAGAGTATGTATTGTTTTCTGAATAATTTTACTTCAAAGTTTTATGAAAAATGTCTCTCGTTAAAATAAAAATATGTGTAGTGGAAAATATGAAACAATTCTAGGTGACAAATGACTTGTATGTTTAAGCTTTGGGAGTTAACTGTGTTTGCAAACGACGTTATTTTAGTGAAACAGTTGCTAATACGTTAATCTTTTTAACCTTACATATTTCTCATACTCATTTTTAAACCCCATTTTAATGTTTTAGTGACTGTTTTTTTAAACATTACACAAAAATCCTCACGTTCAAAACCAGGAAACAAAAGTTTTTAATATCTTAGTTTACAAGCAAACTTTACTTTGGCTGGTTTGAAAATAAAAAGACAATGACTTCTAAAATTTGGAAATATTTTCCGTCTACATTTTCTCGACTAAGCGTTCTTTTGAAAGAATCGCCGGGACAATGAAACCCGGAGTAACGGCGCAATGAGACTTGATAATGCAAGTCGCCGCTTAGAGGCTTATTAAATTTGAATCACCCTCTAAAATGTGATATTCACGTATCTTCTGCCAGTTGTTGAGTTCCGTTTACTTCTTGAGGCAGTTAGAAAACCTAATTAGATGTTCGTTTTTTGTTTTCATATCTTTTGAGAGAGAGATAAGGATAGTCCTTATCCACCTTCCGTATTACGTATTAATAAATACGCATTACGGTTTTGAATAGTTTGGAAAATATATTGGTCTAAATTTTATTCGAGTTTTATTTGTATCACATACAAACGTTGAAGAGGTACATAGTTAGTTATACAGAAGCTTAACAGTTTAAATCTATGAATAAGTAATTGGGTATGTATAAAAATAATAAATGCATACTTATAGAAACTCATAGATGATATTATACTCCTGAGTGACTGACAAGATAGACATCAACCCTCATCTCTGGAAGTAGATATTTGAAATTGGGTTATGACAATGCATGACCAAAACCCCTACAAACTTAAAACTGTACGAGCTAAAAGCATATGAAAAAGCATACAGGGTATTATATATATTATATACTAGATGTCCGCCCCGGCGTTGCCCGTGGTACATTATATAGTACTCATCATCTTATATATAAAATTCTCGTGTCACAGTTTTCGTTGCCATACTCCTCCGAAACGGCTTGACCGATTTTGATGAAATTTTTGTGCATATCCGGTATCTATGAGAATCGGCCAACATCTATTTTCATCCCCTGAATGTTAGGGGTAGTCCACCCCTAAATTTTATCTTTATTTTAAAGACAAAATTTTAATTTCAATTTTTTATGATACAACATACAAAAAAATACATACAATCCTCAATTTTCACTTTTCTACGATTAGCCCTTATTTTTTAATAGCCATTTTAGTAATTTAATCATTTTTCATCCCCGTTAACTGACCAATCGTCATTTAATTAGTTATCCCCGCCAGTTGTCTACAGGTGTCACTTCTGACCCAGTAAACAGCACGATAATTTGGGGGATCAAAAGTAGCCTATAGCATATTTATAGTTTGAACACGCTAATCTCGGGAACTACTGGACCGATTTAAAAAAAACATTCACCGTTCTTTCATATGTACGTAATCCTTGAATGCTGTAGGTTATATATACGTACCACGGGCGAAGCCGGGGCGGGCCGCTAGTATTATATATTATACAGGGTAGGTATATTAATAAATACTGTAGTTTATTTTTTTTAAGTTAAAAAACACATTTCTCTCGGAAATAAATACAAATTCAGTAAATTTGTTACTTTTTATTCATATTTTACCTAACATAATACCGAAACAAAAGTTTTTAGATCTATTTTACAATATCTGCATGTTTTAAACGATATTTGATGATGAGTCTTTGACCGAAATTAATATAATCAGTCATGTTTTTAAATTTAAAATGACACAGTGAATAATTTACCGCCAAATATAGCAACATATGTATTATAATAGCAAAGAGTAAAAGTTGAAACGAATTTAAAATTATATTTTTCGTGTGTTTTAAATATGTTTTTACACTTACTTACAGCTTCATAATCTCGATACGTTTGGGTACTTTAATTTCGATGAATGTACAGTATATTCATATGTTGAAAAACTTTAGAACTCGTTTAATGTATTTTAAAATCCGTAGAACAATATAAGCATTCCAATGTCTAGACGCGTATTCGCAAAATTGAACTGAAGACGCGTCTACCATAATCATCAATAAGTTTTTAGTAGCGATATTTGAAATGAAACAACCTCTCAGAACTGTGTTCTGAGGTTTAGTTACCTTTCTAAAGGTAATATTTGAGAGTACTCGAAAGTTCAGTCACGAAAAAGAAAGGCAGATGCGAACTGGAGTGTAAAAAATATTGGTTCGTTCATGTTGAATATTCAACTCAGGATCAATAGACATTGAAAGGCCGGGATTAAAATGTTGTTTTTTTACATCAGCACAAAGACCTTCCTTCCGATATAATTGAAAAATGTTTCGGTGAATACTTAATTTTTGTGGGTAAGGTGGGCCAATACAAACAATGTTTTTCGGGTTTTTTTATTGCACGTACTTCGCTGAGTGCCTTTTGTTAGATGAATATTTTGAGCAGTTATTTTTTTTATTTTTAGAAAACTGTGCAGACTTTTGTCGTTTGCCTTTTTATTTTCATAATATGTTTGTATTTGACCACCATCTTGCCTAATAAATAAAGCGTTGACGGGACTTTATGATGGTGTGCGGATACCTAGAAGAAATCTCTAGACTTGATAATACCCAGATAACATCCATCAGAGAATGTCCACGCAGACGACATAATCTATATATATGACAACCATCTTGCCTAATAAATAAAGCGTTGACGGGACTTTATGATGGTGTGCGGATACCTAGAAGAAATCTCTAGACTTGATAATACCCAGATAACATCCATCAGAGAATGTCCACGCAGACGACATAATCTATATATATATATATATATATAAATCATAGCCACTTTTCGTTGTAAGTAAACTCCTCCTAAACGGCTCGACCGATTTGAATGATTTTTTTTGTATACGTTTCGGTAGGGCCCTGGATGGTTTAGATTCACTTATCACCTCGGCAGATGGCGCTGCAGTTGGTTTCTAAGTTATTTATCCAAGCGAAGCCGGAATGGGCCGCTAGTATTCTATAGTTTAGACGTTTCAGATACGAAACTGGAGTCAACACCTTTGTTCGAGTCTTTGGAACATGCAGCGTGAAAAAAGTGTATTTTTCGTTCTAAAAGCAGTCCGATAAAAAAAAACAAGATAGTATTAAATCATGCAGATAAGCTGGACACTTTCAAATATGTTGAAGATTTTGTACATCACCGTCTTTTTCGAACAAAGGCACTGAGTTGAATGCTCTCTGCATCGCAAAGCAATATATTGAGCTAATATTATGGATAAGTGTTTTACTTTTTGTGGATGACATGACATCCATCTGGCTGGTTTTATTATTAGTCGATTTATTAAAAAAAAAAACAGGCATCTCAAAAATAATAATATTGCGCATACTCAAATACTCATACTCTATTGTTATAATATGTGCATTATTCAATAATTATTATATCTAAATAAACTATTTTCGTACAAAAAATTAAACCGACTTCAAATCAAAAATAGGCACTCAAAAGCGAAAAATAAACTATAATCATTATTATAAGCGCTACTCACTCATCTATTTGAATTCGGTGCCAGAGAAATCTAACAGGTAGTGGATAAATACTACTTACCTGTACATACTTACCATGTGCCTACATAGCATCATTCTATTAACTTTTTGACCTAATTTATTTTATCCTTCTTAGTGCAAAACAAGTTTTTATTAATTCATTTACATAATTTCGCATGGACAGGGTCGAGATTCATAACTTTTGTGAAATCTACAACTACGTCATCCAGAAAATTGTACGCAAATTTTAGTTTATGGTTCATATTTCAAAAACCACCAAAACGATTTCGATAAGATTATTCGGGAAGCATACCCATCCGAACACTAAAATAAATTTTAAAAGCGGTGCGGGGGTTCTCGAGAAAGCAGGTAACATACATTAAAAAAAAACATAGGGGTCGAATTGATAACCTCCTCCTTTTTGGAAGTCGGTTAAAATGCGATAATGTTCTTGTCTGTATTTTTTATTGTAGGTACCTAAGTAGTATATAAGTAGTAGTTTTGTTGTTTAATTTATTGAATATATACATTTTTTTTTAATAAAGAGTGACGAGACGACTAGGACATGTGCCTGATGGTAAGCAACATGCCTGACACATAACAGCACAGTGACACGCAGCTATTGGAACATGAAGAGTCCAATCCATTACCTAGCACTGCACTGCGCTCGGCACCCAGAGATCTAAGATCTTATATCTCTAAGCCCTGTAATTTCTCTGGAAACATTGCCCTTCAAACTGGAACAAAGTAATGTTTGCACATTACTGCTTGGCGGTAGAATAACTGGCAAAGGTGTGGTACTTCCCCAGGCGGACTCTGCCAAGAGTCCTACCATATATTGAGAACGTCTCACTATATAACATCTTATCCGTGCACGGTTGCCTGGAAGAGATCGCTCTAAGCGATAAGGCCGCCAGTTAAAATGTCAAGCATAAGTTATTCTTAAGTTTCTTTTGTGATTTTGTATTTTTGTATGTGGTTTTTAATAAAGAGTTATCTTAACTTATCTTATAATCTCAATTTCTTATTAAAATTAAGATTAGGCATGTGTTTTTTATTTTTTTATGGAGGTTTTGCAACGATTCCCTTGTTCGGAAAAACCGTCAAGTTTATCGATGTTTGTCGGATACTATTTGCAAGTATCCGGTTGACTTACCTACATTAACGTTTTTCAAAATTATTTATTGAAGTGTTTCCTTAGCACAGAAGTTTTTTTCAAGTACTTGTAGCCAAATTTTGATACTCAAATAAATGTGTAGAATAACAGATTTCATCCCGTAAAAATGAAGAGTTCTTTACACAGTAACTTTTTCAAATTCATTATTTGGAAACTTTCTCTAACATGAAATACTGTCCTAATATTTGCATCCATTAACATTTGCCCTTATGCGGCGGTACCGCGCATATATCACATTCATTGCTTTCCGCCTTACTAATAATGGTCTAATCATTGGGTTCAACCCGAGAATAAAGTTTTGGATTTCCACGAATTTCCCGACATCAATCCTTTTCTCTACAAGAATACCTCTGTATTTGAATACTAAATAAAATATTAGTTAGCATAAAAAAATATTAACATTTTTTATACTTTAAAACACATACCTATTATGATAAAATTTAATACTAGTCAAAATCATTACCGTGCGAAAAATATCACGATTTTATATTTTAAACTGGGTATTATTATGACAAAATTTATGGGTACATTATCATTAATAAATGTTCGCGACCGTCTAATTAATACATTAACGATTAAAAGACAGATTTATGACATCTTTCATTAAAATATTTAAAAAATATGCGATATCGGTTTGTAATGAGAGGTGTAACTAAAATTTATTTTAAAACACAAAATAATAGTTCCTCAGTTTGTATCTGTTGTGAGAGAATCAAGCTCAGTGCCCTGCTTTTTGTATGATGCCAAGATTGTATTAATATACCCTACATACGATTAGTTTTAGTGTAGCTTAGTTTAGCTTAGCATACACTTGATATATATGACGGAGAGCAATGTATTGGCTTTTTTCGATGCAGAAAGTACAAGTCCTCTACTTTGCAACACTACTACAGTCGAAAGTGCAACGTAGCAGTACTGGCTCACTTGGCGTATTTTTAACCGACTTCAAAAAAAGGAGGTTTCTCAGTTCGACCGTATATATTTTCACCTCTCAGATTAGTACAAATTAAGGAATTTCATGTTTTATTATGTCACAACTTTTATAGGTCTATACTTGACAGCCATCTCGCCTGATATTAAGTGATGATGCGGTCTACGATGGAGAATGTTTACCTAGAAGAAACTAATTCATTCTCGATTTGAACACACCAAGATTTATGCAACGCAGTCCACAGCCTATCACAAAAGCAGAGTCAAACCTCTTCGATCTCATTTTTGGAATATTAACCATGAAACGATGCCGCTTTTTCGAGCTACGAGAAGCCCGATAGAAAAAAGGGCAAGGTGGTATTAAATTATGCGAAGCAGTTGCACACTCTCCGATGTGTATCCGATTAAAAAACTATCCGTTTTTTTACCTAAGCTAGCAGTTTTGCAGGGATGTTTAAGAATTTCAAGTCTTTTTCGCATTGGAGTGTCTTTGTTTATAAGCCTTAACGCACGTCTCTCGATCGATTTCAGCGCCTTAAACTGATATTTAGCTGAACCACCCCAAAGGTGCATCAGCAAAACAAATCAGCAACATAAACATACAATATTGATATCGTGCCATTTAGAAATAAACTAAGATTAAAAGAATCTGTTTTTCTAGAATTCCTTTAAAAATAACGTATATCTAATAAATTATAACGACGCGACCGACGGCGACGCTTCAATTAAAAATCTGTTTGCATAATCCCAAACTATACAAAGAAAGGTCACCCAATTTACCTAGTAATTAATCGCCCCATAATTTATTCGATAAATATTTGAATACAAGCTAAACAAGCCTGGATTATCCTAGGTACGATGTCATGGTCCGTTAAAACACGACCTATTTCAATAGGCATTCATTGTTAATCAGCAATATACGAGACGGGCTTTTTAAATGAAATAAGTTATTTAATGCCGCATTTATTATGTGGGCTTACAATGATGTGTTTTTAATTAGTAATGCCCTACGGTTTAACCCTTTTATGGGGTTTCCCCTAAATTAAAATTTCAGTTGCTATGTTTTTTTTTTAAATCAGACTGGTAGATCTCAAAATTACGGCATAAAATTGTAAACAAACGTGTCAGTTTTTTAGTGTTCCGTAGCCAAATAGCAAAATACGGGACCCTTATAGATTCGTCATGTCTGTCTAACTGTCTGTCTGTCTGTCCGTCCGTATGTCACAGCCACTTTTCTCCAAAACTATACGAGCTATACTATTGAAACTTGGTAAGTAGATGTAATTTATAAACCGCATTAAGATTTTGATACAAAACATTGAAAAAAAAAATTAGGGGTGTCCCATACATAGAACTGAAAGTCAAAAATTTTTTTTGATCAATACCATACGTGTGTTGTATCTATGGATAGGTCATCAAATATTACATTGAGGTTTCTAACATATTTTTTTTCTAAACTGAATAGTTTGTGAGAGGGACTCTTCCAAAGTGGTAAAAAGTGTACCCCCCCTCCCCCCCTGTAACTTCTGAAATAAAAGAATGACAAAAATGTACGTTACTATGTAAACTAACAACGAAAATTGGTTTAAATGATATCTAGTTAGTAGTTTTTAACCCCCGACCAAAAAAAGGGGTGTTATAAGTTTGACGTCGATGTCTGTCTGTCTGTCTGTCTGTCTGTCTGTCTGTATTTCTGTCTGTCTGTCTGTCTGTCTGTGTGTGTGTCTGTCTGTGGCACCGTGGAGCTCAAACGGATGGGCCGATTTCGATGCGGTTTTTTTATTTAAAAATTAATTACCGCGCGGGTGTTCTTAGCTATGTTTGGTTAATATCGATTCAAAATGGCCGCCTCCACAAAATGGCGGATAAAATATTTCTCCACAACCTACCTCAATATGGGTATCAAATGAAAGGGCTTAATTAGTAGAGTACTATACGCTATAACAAATTTCAAATCCAAGATGGCCGCCCCCACAAAATGGCGAATTATATATATTTTTTCACTACTTCCTCAATATGGGTATCAAACGAAAGGGCTTGATTAGTAGAATACTTTGCACTATGACAAATTTCAAATCCAAGATGGCCGATACCACAAAATGGCGAATTAAATTTCTTTTTTCCCAACTCCCTTAATATGGGTATCAAATGAAAGGGCTTGACTAGTAGAATGTTGTACAGATAACAAATCTTAGGTAGTCGGGGGTTAATCAAAATTTTTAATTTTGTACTTCATCACGAACTTTTGTATTATGTTACTTGCAGCTACGGAAGCCTTCATGTGCGAGCCCGATTCGCATTTGACCACTTTTATTTTGTAAATAGCCTTTATTACTTTATTGCAATGTAAGTTTTGCATATTTTTTTTTTTTGTTTGGATATCTATGATATCTTCGTTTTTCCACATTAAACGTTTTTTCATATCTTTTTTTTTGTTTTCATGTGTACAGTTTACTAATACTTAACTTTACAGTTCACTAACTCCCTGCTATTATTATAAAGGCGGTTTATGGATGTTTTTACTTCATCACGTCGAAACGCTGAACGGATCGTGGTGTATATTTAATTCGCTTACCTACCGGTATGTGCAGGCACTCACCGGGTACGGACGCTTACCGTAGGAGAATCGAAATCCATGTTCTAGCTACAACGAGGATACTGCGCAAAACATACTCTACAGGACTTTCGATCATGAACGCAGAGTTTTTGCCACAACTATTCAAAATATCTCGCTTTTAGTACATGATATATGCAATGCTGGGATCCCAAAAATTTGGGGAAGAAAATTATTTACTTTTGAAAATCTATACTAATATTATAAAGCTGAAGAGTTTGTTTGTTTGTTTGTTTGAACGCTAGGATCTCGGGAAGTGCTGGTCCGAATTGAAAGATTATTTTTCTATTGGATAGTCCATTTATCGGGGAAGGCTATAAGACTTTAGAAAATAACGCTACTATTAACAGAAGCGGAGCATGAATCAAGAATGTAACAAAATGGGGAAAAAATATTCCTTTTTGAGTTTTCGTACGTTTCGTGCTTTGACATGACACATGACAGCATGTGTCTAAGATAGCGTCATTGAATATCACAGATAACATACCTCTTGAATATAAAACCTTTGGTAATCTCTGAGTTGGTACGACCAATTGCCGACAGGTGGTGTAGCAGGTAGCTGAAGCCGTGTTTTGTTCGAAAGCGATTTTCTCAGGAATTACTGAACCGATTTCTAAAAATTTTTCCCCGTTGTATATGTGCGGGATCTCGATGAGTGCTATATATGTTCCACGGGCGAAGCCGGGGCGGACATCTAGTATTATAATAAAATAGACTGCAGGCCCGTGTACAAACCCGGGTCAAATGAACCCATCTGTCTCTTCTAATCCATTATTTCGCAATGCCGTACAAAAATCATGCGACAAGGAGAAATGATCGAGGGTTGAAACCCCCCCTCTTCAACTGCGCTCAGTTGGAAAGCTTACAAGTGACGGCATAGTGCTAAATCTTATTACTTTATACTCTTCTATCATCCTACATAGGTCTCCTGGTGGTTCATTTGACCCATACATTTTGTTCACAGGCCTGTAGTCTATATGTTATGTTTTTAGAAACAGTTAAAATGTAAAGTTGTTATATTACATACCTCGTTTATTCAAAGGTTTAATCAGCAATTTCGTATTTGTTCGTGTAAATGTACATTTATTGTGTAAAACTATATACCAGAATAGTTAGCCTATCCAATACACACTAGTGTGTTCAATCCGTGCAATTAAATGCCAAATGCTTTCGCACCATGCGAACAAGTCTTTGGCAATGCTGATTATCTCGGATCCATCTGTATAGAAGCAGACTTTTCACCCTTTTACTATACTTATCTATACTTATCAAGCGAAGGACACAAGTCCACCGTCCAATACCATGTTTCACGGAGGTTAGAGGAGAGTGTGGAAGATCCTCTCCTGACACGCATGACAATGGTGGCTTATCGGGAGATAAACAGACTCCATCATGCTCGGCGAATAAACTATAATTATTACGATTTTATAATTTCACATTTGTACTGATTTTATGAAATTAGAAACCAACCCCCACATAGACTATATTGTACTTACTACGCGGACGAAACCGCGACTCACAGTTTAGCTATTCATTAAAAAGTACACGTTTTTTCTAGTGTTAAATAATATCTTTTACCTATATAGTTATCTTTTATATCTCCAATGTTTTATATGGAAGGATGGAGAAAACATGGTTTTGATAAAAAAAAAAGAAAGCGAAACTATCAAAATCATTGATTGTGAATTATGTGTTGTATAAACTATATCCGAAATTAATTTGCAATAAACACTTTGTTGACCAATATAGTTAATAGAAGTATAGATTTTTAGTTTTTGATTCTACGAAACCATTCACCACCACTCCCCATACAACATGAACCATGAAGCCAACAATCTCTTTACAAAGGTTAGACTTGTGTTGAAGTGGGCGTATCCTAAGCATGATAAAATATCGTTTCCTAATTGTTTAGGCTACGTACAGCGTACAGGCTGGGTCTTTCTTTTCATTTCATGTTGCAGTAGACAGCATTATAAATACGATGTGTCAGTCACTGGGTTTTTGATGAAGGTCGACGGACAGACGGACTGGCGGGTAGGTAGGTTTGCGCCCAGTTTTTATCCTGTGACAAATGGCCTCTCTCTTCTCTCTGGTAATTGGTTGAATCTATGACGTGGAAACTTTTTAAACAAGCTCGGGTAAAAGCTGGCCCAAGAGATTAGGGGCTAATTTCTTTTCGATCACCTACCAGGAAAATTGGTCCGGAAATGAAAAAATGCCAAAACTCGATAGCTTGAACGTGATCCTTTGGATGAATGTTTGAATTAAGAAATCATTTAGTTGAGTTTTTAGTAGGGAACGCATTGATATTGAGCATATAGAGAAAAAAGAAATCTTATAGTAAATGCATTTATTTCCGAGTAATATACTTGTATTGATTTATTTGCTGTGCATTACGTGCAATAGAAACATTGTTCTTCATATTTACTGCGTTTGATCACCAAAGTACAATATTATGAGATGTTAAGTCAAAAGATGAGAAAAATTAAACATGCAGATTTAGACTCATCGAAAGGTATGTTTCATCTGCAGTAATGTGCAAACATTACTGTGTTCTGATTTGAAGGACAATTTTTCCATAGAAATTATAGGGTTTAGACATATAACATCTTAGATCTCTGGGTGTCGTCACCCAGAGATCAGAGCGCAGAGATCAGAGCGCAGTGCTGTGCTAGGTAATAATTTGGACTCTTCACGTTCCAATAGCTGTGTGTCACTGTGCTGCTATGTGACAAGCATGTTGCTTACCATCAGACACATGTCCAGCTCTTTATTAAAAAAAAACACTATGGCCTTAAAATATCTAAGTTATGAATAGAACAGATTTAATCAAGCTAGTAATTTTATTTCTTCTTCACAACAAATTTTTCTTATATTCGATTTCGTAAAGTTATATTTTCACACAACGTAAAACTATTATCAGAAAAATACAACGACACCAGCATAACAGCGTCAGCTATTTTAAAACGATAAAAGTTGAATGCATGAATATTGTATGAAAATCGACGTAACGAAGACGCAGCATGAAATTTTAAACTATCAAAGATTTATGGCTCCTCTACGTTGTACATAATGCATTGCAGTTCCCTGTTTTGATGCAGTGCTGTTGCTTTATTGGTATAGCATACAATTGACGGTTTGATAGAGTTATAGCTAACACAATCGAGCATCTCCGCTCTGTGCTAAATGTTGCCTGAACTTAATTATTTTTTGTTTACATTCAGAGTATATTTCTTCCAGAGATACAATACAATACAATACAAAAACACTTTATTACACCACAAAACAATTCAGAAAAACAGTGATTTACTTAAAATTAAACATTTTGGGTACAAAAGGCGATCTTATCGCTAATAGCGATCTCTTCCAGATAACCTTTTGTTAACTAAGACAATATGAAAGTACGGGCAGTGGTGCGGTATCCTTGATACATGTACACAATTAGTTTCATAAATATCATACTAATAGAAAATTTAAGTAATACAAACAAATACATAAATAAAATAACACAATATAGACAAAAAAAAAAGAGTATTTTTCTTCCAGAGAAAAGACTGATTAGCGGTTGATTCTATTTGAAATATGCATAACGTGGAATTTGAATCGATTGTTCTTAATCACATTGGGTTCGTAGGAGCCGGGAGCCTATTTCAACCTGAAAACCCCTTCTGAGCGTTTGGGGGGACACGACACTTGACCAAAATTCTGGGTTTGGCTCACGTGGTTTGGCTCAACATGTAAAGCATTGCCATTCAGAGTGGTTAACCCGTCCAATTGAAATGTTTGTTATCTCTAGAATTGAATTAGTCTATAGATATCTATGTCAGATATGCTTATTGTAGTTGGATAATATGCACGTAGTGCAGCGTAGTATTCCATGCAATTTAGTTTTTCTAGTAAAATAGTTGTTTTATACGTGTGTGTACATACATTTAAGGCTAGGTAGTTCTGTCAAATTAGGGATTTAACGCTGTCTTGTTCTCGCGACCGTCACCGACCGCTGAATCGGTGCCACAGTGCAGAAATAACATTAAAATATTGGACTGTGTAATTTAAACTCATTTTTTTGTTCAAGATTTGTTTATACTGTTTATACTAGTGATAGCAATTTTGTAAATTGTGAAGTGAAACGAAGAAATATTAAATTTATCTATACTCGTAGATATACAAAACTCAACCTTTTCTTTTTGGTCACACTATAAGTTGAGAACGGCTTTTCCAATTTCATTCATCTTTTTAAAATGTTTCCTAATAATTCACAAGTTCGTCAAAAATTAAAAAAAATGTGCTGAAACGTAATGAAAGGCCAGTAAAAATATAAGGTGTTTGGTCAACTTTGCAATAAATTTCTAATCCATTTTTTTTTTTCTATGAGGTAAAGATCACTTACTGAGCATAAAATTACAAAATGCTCACAGATCCAGGTAGAGCTTCAAACGCCAATTGAAAAAAAACTATTTTAGACGATATTTTGAAACTATATATTTTGACAATAATTGTAGAAAATAAAATTTTGCATCTTTTGTTGCTAGTAAACTTTTTTGTAAAACTTACCGTTTACGATTTATAACCCATTTAATGATACGATTGCGATGATGCCGATAATAGTGGATGTAAATGATGTGGTCTACGATGGAACTTGTTTCTCTAATAGAAACAAGCACAGTGTACCTCGTAACCCCAAGGTTCGAACCTTCTTCAAAACCCACTCTGGCAATGCGTTTCACAGCTTAGTTGTTCTTATTACAAAGTGGAGACCAAACTCAACTCTTTAGTCATGATGATGAACGGTGCTGTTTATTGGAGCAACGAGCAATATGATAGAAAACTTTAATTTAAAAACCCCGACTACAAAAAAATCTACACGTAAAAAAATATTACCTACTATCTAGGGACACTTTGGCGAGTCAGACTAGTCTTAGATTATCTTTGTTACCAAAATCCATCCAGCCGTTTGGAAGATATGTGGAAATAAAAGATTTACAAACATAAAGATACGCGCGAAAAACATAACCCTTCTTCCATTCCGGTAAAAAGGGGCATGTTTATGCTACTGGGAACAGAATTTACATCTTATTATTTTTACATTGTTATCATCAAATTTGACATAATAAATCGTAATCGGTAAGTTCGAAAATAAAGTTTACTGGCAACACTAGATGGGAAATTTTATTTTCTACAATAATAATAGGCTTTATAACTTTTTCAGAATATCAGCCAAAAACGTTTTTTCGAGCTGGCGCTTGAAGCTCAACCTGGATTTGTTATTATTTTGTGATTTTATGCTAAGGAAATGATTCTAAACCTTATATAAAAAATACGAATCGGAAATTTAGTGCAGAGTTAAATTCTACGAGTAATTTTACTGCCTAAAAGGCTACTTAACTAATTTGGTCGAGTGTCTAAATTTCTATGAACAATATTAACATTTTCATACAAAAAAAAAAGAAAAATCAATAAGTTTTGGTGGTGTCACAAACTTGGAAAAGAAATATAAAAATAAAAATTTTAACAAAACCATACGTGTATCTATGGAAAGGTGTTCAAAATTGTATTGAAGTTCCTAACATTTTTTTTCTAAACTGAATAGTTTGCGCGAAAGTCTCTTCCAAAGTGGTAAAATCTGTATGTGAGGACTTTTCTACCAAGTACTAAGTACCTTACTACCAAAGAATTTACCTAAATGGCATATACTTGCATTTATATTAAGGGATTTACGCAGGGGATTTCTCCCCTCTCATTATTTCCTTATCTCGATCTCTGATTTAACGGACGAATATTTTACCGATACTTATCTATTTTCCATTGCATCCGCATTGAATTTTTACTGATGTGGTATCGACGTCAGTTTTTGAGACTCCTTCTGGTCTACAACATAAAATAAACAGCGTACTAATTAGCATCAGCGTCTATTTGCAATTCCAATGAAAACGGTATCAAAAATCAAGATCATAGCGTGCTTCACTAGTAATACCTACTGATATTGTTATACTGTGGCACTATGATCGTAATATTTAAAATTTATCGGTTGTCAAAATTGCAAAATCAAGCACAGGCCCGTCGTCCGTGAACGCCGAAACGCGACTGATCAGGCTTGCCGAACGGCGCGCTATATATATGGTAGATATTAAGACATAGTTAATAACTGATACTTTTTATCAAGTCAAACTCTGCGAATGCATCTATAACTTTTTAGTGGCTTTCGTTGAGTACAAAAATTTAGTAAAAAAATTCATTAGTTTAGTCATAAACTTGAAATAACTTTTTGAAAAGGGGTAACTTTGGGATTTTTTTTCTATCAAGTAAAATTCATTAAATCGTGTTACTGACTGCGAATTACACTAGATTAGATCCTTAACTATTACATATATTTTTTTCAGAGCTTAATACACTATTTTAAAGGTCTTAAAGTTGTTTTAAAAAATCAAAATTACGGCCCACACGCCCTTAAATAAAAACAGCGATAACTACAAATGTATGGTGACTTTATAGCGTACTATTTTTTATATTTTAAGTATGATAATTGAAAGCGATGGTAGCTCAGGACCGGATACTAATTAGTACGCTGTTTACTTTATGTTGTAGACCAATAAGGGAGTCTCAAAAAACTGACGTCGATACCACATCAGTAAAAAATTCAATGCGGATGCAATGGAAAATAGATAAGTATCGGTAAAATATTCGTCTGTTAAATCAGAGATCAGGATAAGGAAATAATGAGAGGGGAGAAATACCCAAATACCCTGCGTAAATCCCCTAATATAAATGCAAGTAAGGTATCATAAATGATACCTAACTTGCATTTATATGTTATTTAGGTAAATTCTTTGGTAGTAAGGTACTTAGTACTTGGAAGTCCTCAAAGGAAAAGGAAAAATCCTCACATACAGATTTTACCACTTTGGAAGAGACTTTCGCGCAAACTATTCAGTCTAGAAAAAAAGTGTTAGGAACTTCAATACAATTTTGAACACCTTTCCATAGATACACGTATGGTTTTGTTAGAATTTTAATTTTTTTATTTCTTTTCCAAGTTTGTGACACCACCAACATTTATTGGTTTTTCTTTTTTTTTTGTATGAAAATGTTAATATTGTTCATAGAAATTTAGACACTCGACCAAATTTGATAAGAAGCCTTTTAGGCAGTAAAATTACTCGTAGAAATTAACTCTGCGCTAAATTTCCGATTCGTATTTTTTATATAAGGTTTAGAATCATTTCCTGAGCATAAAATCACAAAATAATAACAAATCCAGGTGGAGCATCAAGCTTTCAAGCAAGCAAGCGAAAAAACGTTTTTGGCTGATATTCTGAAAAAGTTATACAGCCTATTATTATTGTAGAAAATAAATTTTCCCATCTTTTGTTGCCAGTAAACTTTTTTTTCGAACTTACCGATTACGATTTATTATGTCAAATTTGATGATTACAATGTAAAAATAATAAGATGTGAATTCTGTTCCCAGTAGCATAAACATGTCCCTTTTTACCGGAATGGAAGAAGGGTTATGTTTTTCGCGCGTATCTTTTATGTTTGTAAATCTTTTATTTCCACATATCTTCCAAACGGCTGGATGGATTTTGGTAACTAAGATATTCTAAGACTAGTCTGACTCGCCAAAGTGTCCTTAGATAGTAGGTAATATTTTTTACATGTAGATTTTTTTTTGTAGTCGGGGTTTTTAAATTAAACTTATTCTATCATATTGCTCGTTGCTCGAATAAACAGCACCGTTCATCATCATGATTGAAGAGTTGAACGAAGAGTTTGGTCTTCACTTTTGTAATAAGAACAACTAAGCTGTGAAACGCATTGCCAGAGTGGGTTTTTGTCGAAGGTTCGAACCTTGGGGTTACGAGGTACACTGTGCTTGTTTCTATTAGAGAAACAAGTTCCATCGTAGACAACATCATTTTCATCCACTATTATCGGCATCATAGCAATCGTATCATTGAATGGGTTATAAATCGTAAACGGTAAGTTTTACAAAAAAGTTTACTAGCAACAAAAGATGCAAAATTTTATTTTCTACAATTATTGTCAAAATATATAGTTTCCAAAATATCGGCTAAAACAGTTTTTTTTTCAATTGGCGTTTGAAGCTCTACCTGGATCTGTGAGCATTTTGTAATTTTATGCTCAGTAAGTGATCTTTACCTCATAGAAAAAAATTGGATTAGAAATTTAGTGCAAAGTTGAACAAAAAACCTTCTATTTTTACTGGCCTTTCATTACGTTTCAGCACATTTTTTTAATGTTTGACGAACTTGTGAATTATTAGGAAACATTTTAAAAAGATGCATGAAATTGGAAAAGCCGTTCTCAACTTATAGTGTGACCAAAAAGAAAAGGTTCAGTTTTGTATATCTACGAGTATAGATAAATTTAATATTTCTTCGTTCAGATATCAAAAAAACTCTTATCACTATTCACAAAATTGTTATCACTAGTATAAACAAATCTTGAACAAAAAATGAGTTTAAATTACATAGTCAAATATTTTAATGTTATTTATGCACTGTGGCACCGATTCCGCGGTCGGTGACGGTCGCGAGAACAAGATAGCGTTAAATGCCTAATATGACAGAACTACCTGGCCTTAATGTTAGATTAAAAAATTACCTACCAAGTAAATTGGTTTTATTATCATCATTATTAATTTCATCTACAATATCTGCATAATTTTTTTAAGAAAAATTTAAATAATTCATGTTAAAAATTTAAACTCTTAATAATAATAATTTATCCAGGTCTTGTAGAAATCTAGTGCTTTACTTAAATGGTTCAAAGATGAAGGAAGGATAATCTAAAAGATTACAAGAATATTGTGGATATTTGGAATTATCTCAACATTGTCATTATATTTTGTTTCCAAAGCTTGTTAATGCTCAAAGTTATTTTCGGGGTCGTCATAAAAAATAACGACTGAGTTTATAGGAGTAACAGCGTTTACTGGGTCTTGTCGCATTTATATTTAAATGAACTTTATTGTGAGCTTGGAATACAAATTTGTGATCTCGACACCCGTCCGACTCCACACCATTTTCAAATTTTATATAGCTGGCGACCTTACAGGTCAAGTTACTCATCCCCTGTCTTATTAAGTTACTAATGCAAAGGTATTATTACTCAATTAAATTTACGACTAGATACTAGATACTCGTATCTAAGACATAATTAAAATATATTTTTTAATACTTTGTCAATATTTGTTTTTGTATTGGAAGCCAATAATAATATTAATGAATAAAAATATTACAAAACTTCAATTCTATTCTCACTTGATATAAACATCGAAACATCGTGTTGCTTCATTTTATCATATACCTAACTTGAACTGATAATGAATATCTTGTAAGTCGTGTAATTAAGTCGACCATCGCGAGTTGTCACTATTTCGTTGTCTGACTTAAAATTGTTGTAAATGTTGTTACGCCATATATATAAGATCTAAAACAGTAATATATAACAACCCACGTTTGATTCATCAACACCTTTAATGAGAGTCACTACCGCTATGAAGAGTAAGACCTATGAAAGATCGCCGTCATGTCGCTGCATTCTGGGTTAGTAGTGACTCGCTCATATCGCCTTGGTTCTCATATTCCGCCACTATGCGTATGCGCCGGCTGACGGTTTTGAGAAACTCTGCAAAGTGTAATTTATTACATGGGCCAAAAATATTGATTTTAGAGCAAACCTGGGAAAGGAAGTAGTTTTTTAAATATTATTTTGTCATCTGTGTGTACTATTTACGTCCAACCGTTAGTTAGGTGACCCCTGCTGGTCGGGGCAAATTTTAACAAAATATTTTGTTGCAGCATACTTTCTCTATTATACCTAAATAGTATGTTATTTTTTATTTATTGACTGTTGTGATTAATACTCATGATGTTGTTGATAAATGAAATCAACCATATAATGCTATGGGAAACTGCAATGGCACTACTCAATCATTTTTATCCTGATGATGATAACACTGATACCGAACCACGACATCATTTTCTGAGAAATAGCACTGAAAAAGCCCCAAACACTATAAATGATCCGTTATTTACTTGGGAAGAAATAATAGAACAACTTAGCCAAATGAAGCCTGACAAGGCTCCCGGAATCGACAACCTTACAGCGGACATTTGTAAACAGACTGCTTTACACTATCCAGTGCTAATTACAGCCATCATGAATAGATGCCTAAACCTTGGACATTTTCCACGACAGTGGAAGGAAGCGTACGTCAAAGTAATCCCGAAGCCAGGAAAGGAAGACCATAGCTCTCTTGGTTCATATCGACCCATAGGACTCCTCCCAGTGTTTGGTAAACTACTTGAAAAATTATTCATCAAAAGAGTAATGTACACAGCAGCTAAAAGTGGAAAATTTAGTGAAAAACAATTTGGTTTCAGAGAACAAAATAATACCACCACTGCAATCTACTCTGCTCTAGAAGTTGTCCACGAAGCCAAGAGGAATAAACATCTGGTGTTGGCTGTCTCATTGGATATTAAAGCGGCTTTTGACAATGCGTGGTGGCCTGCCCTATTTGAAAGACTAAGAAACTTGAACTGCCCTCATAACATATTTCGACACATTTTAAGTTACATAAAAGACCGCAAAGTAATTCTTGACTATTCGGGGGAGCGAGTTACCAAGACAATGAGTAAAGGCTGCATACAAGGTTCTGCATGCGGTCCAGTGTTTTGGAATTTCATTCTGGATGAACTCTTAAATCGCCAGCTTCCTACAAACTGTTCAATGCAAGCTTACGCTGACGATGTCTTCCTCATCGCAAGCGCTAAAACTATTACAGAGTTACAACATCGCGCCAATGAAGCTCTCAATATAATAATGCAGTGGGGCAGAAGTGTAAAGCTGACATTTGGCCCCGACAAAACGCAAATGATCGCTTTTACTCCCAAGGCTAAAAGCGCACATATTTTTATGGAAGGAGTTCCGTTACACTTTTCAAACGAAATCAAATTGCTCGGAATTATTCTTGATGAGAAATTGTTATTTAGAAAACACGTTGACTATGTTCTCGGGAAAGCGTCCAGAATATTCAACAAACTTTGTTTATTCTCTCGAGCAACGTGGGGACCTCATCCCGACAATATACGCGTTATATACAAGCAAGTTATAGAACCTACATATAGTCACCTATGGCGCTGGAATTTGAGGACACGTTGCTATAAAGAAATATGTTCAGAAGGCACTGCTTGGTTTGCAGCGGGGTTTTGCCCTGAAAGCTATCAGAGCTTTTCGCACAATTTCTACCACAGCTGCTTTAGCACTGGCTCAATTTGTGCCTCTTGACCTTAGAGTTATGGAGGTACACCATCTTGAGCGGCTGAAACTGACAGGGGGCAGCGACCTCGCTCCCAATGAAACAACATGGGAAGGCTCTGTCCCGGTGCACCAACTACTTCATGCAGCCGACAGAATTCAAATCTCCTATGGAACTGCATCTGATGAACAACAAGTCAACGAGTGCAGAAAGCTAGGTGTTACTGAAATATACACAGATGGTAGCAAACAAGATGATGGTTCAGTTGGAGCAGCTTATGTTTGTTTTGATCCAGGTACAAAAACAGTAACCTCAACCAACCAATTTAAATTACATAACACCTGAACTGTTTTCCAAGCCGAACTTTTGGCTATTTTAAAGGCATGCAAATGGGCTTTTAACTACAGATGTCCAGTAGTGATTGTATTTACGGATTCTATGTCGTCACTCCAGGCTTTAAAGGACCGGAGCAATACGCATCCACTAGTTTCGCAAATACATTTTATTGTAAGAAATTACAAATCCATAGGTGAACTCAGCTTCTGTTGGGTTAAGAGTCATGTGGGGATTGAAGGAAACGAAGCCGCAGACAGGGCTGCCAACGATGCTTCTAAGCAACTGGCTCCACCTGTTTACTCTAAATTTCCTTTTTCCTATATAAAACAAAAATTGCACGTAAAGAATCAAGAAACGTGGGAGCGTCGTTACTTGAACGCGTCTCAAGGTCAACATACACGTTACATTTTCCCTACTTTTACACACATAAATAGATTTCGGAAATCAGTTGAAACTTCTTTCTTTATAACACAAGTAGTTACGGGGCATGGTTTCCATAAATCTTACTTGTTTCGCTTTAAAATTATCGACTCGGATAAGTGTCCATGCGATAACAGTTCCATACAAACGGTTGAACACTTACTTAAGCAATGCTCCGAGCATGAAGAAATGTGTCGATTTCTGAGCGTTTCGGCCTATGATATAGATGAACTAATTTTAAAACAAGCAGCTATTCAGTCATGGATAAAATATATTGTACGGATATTTAGCAATTTAAAGATCTTTAATGGGACATAGCCTGTACAATACATTGAAAGCTTCATGACCACTTTTCTTTCTTTATGTTTATTACATTCTTAATATTCTAACGTATAAATACATTGCATAAAAAATATTTATGTGTAATTGAATATGATGCTTACTTGTATATTAATATTTTTGGTAGGTACCTACTGTAAATGTAGTATATATAGTTTAGAGGTATTCCGGATCTGTGGTAGCATTGATTGTATCAAATAGCACCTTTCTCCCACAGATCCAGAGGCTCACTATTTTCTATTTTAATGTAAAATAAAATTGTTATAAGGAGCTCTGTAATACATTTCCGAATAAACAAATGATTGAAAAAAAAAACCATATAATGCTAAAGGCCATCTTTTGTATCTAATCCGTGCACGGTTGCCTGGAAGAGATCGCCAGAACCGATACGGCCGCCAATTGAAATAAGTACATTTTTTATATTTATTTAAGTTAATTGTTTTTCTCGTGTATTTTGGTACTATGATTTTATGTATTAAATTAATTTTTTTGGAATTTGGATATTTCTTGTCAGTTGTTTGTCGATAAAATGAAAAAAAAAAACAATTAGTTACTAATCCGTATTCTTTTGGTTTTTGCAATATTTATCTTGTCATTATGAGTAATTAAAATCTCCATCATCATTTGGACTATTTCAAGTGGCAATTACCAAGGTCTTTCCACCCAGCGTCTCAGCTACTTCTAAGTCCACTTAAATTTTCAAGTTTGATTTTACATTCGCTCTGCCCTAACTTGGTTGATGGTTTTTCGAATGTTAATAAGAGAGTTGTCTCAGCTTAGAAAGTGTGTTACAATGTGCTAACTATTAAGTGAAGGGGCTTAAAAATAACATTAATTATCTTAAACATTTTCTTTGAAATTGTGACACTCTAAGAATGAATTGTTGAAATGTTATTTTTTTCTGTTATTGTAAAATCAAAAAAATCTATCTATCGTTCACGATTTTTTTTGTGTAATAAAATGTAGACACAGTAATTTAACATGCCTATGTACTTATAATACGGCAGATTTAATAGTGGTCGCAAACGTGTTGGTTTTTACTTTAAACTCACACAGACTGAAACGCAACGGATATTTCAAAAGATGATATATTTTATAATATATTACGTTCATGGGAGTTCACTTTTACACCCAGTTGTACGCATCGCATGCTCCTCATCTCCCACAGAACGAGGACAAAAGAGCCACCCTGACTCGCCACTACAACGAAGAACTGCCGGAAATAAATATGGACGATATCGTTATGGCTCTTGGGCAACTTAAAAATGGAAAAGCCGCGGTAGAGGACGGAATTACAACAGAGCTCTTAAAGGCCGGTGGTGCACCAGTTATAAAAGAGCTCCAAGAACTGTTTAATGCCGTCCTCTTCACCGGGAGAACTCCACAGGCATGGCACAGAAGTGTGTCATCATATTCTTCAAAAAAGGTGATAAGACCCTTTTGAAGAATTGTCGACCAATATCGCTTCTGAGTTACGTCTATAAGTTGTTTTCGAGAGTTGTTACAAATCGTCTCGCCCAAAGACTTGACAAGTTTCAGCTTCCTGGACAGGTCGGGTTTCGAAGTGGGTACAGCACCATTCACACGGTATGGCAGATTGTACAAAAGACAAAGGAGTACAATCGGCCTCTTTGCTTAGCGTTTGTGGACTTAGTCGAAACCTGGGCTGTTATAGGAGAGGCCTATGTCCAGCAGTGGACGAACACAAGCTGATGATGATGATGATGATGAATTAAAAACATGCCAAGGTTTATAATATAATACGGTGGCAAAATTTAAGTATTACCTTTATTATAAGTATAAAAGTGTATGTTAGAAAAACGGTATGTTGTTTTGTTTATAGCACTTTCAGGCATTGTGAATAGAATTTTTTAATAATAGTAGCTTTTTTAATACCAATAAATGTAACCTATATTTACAGTGTAAATAAATAAAATCATATAACAATCAAAACAAAGTAGGTACATAAAAATTAACATGAAAGCAAATTCATAGGAAATGCTCATCAACACACAAATTACCCAACCTAAGCTTAACATCAACGTTTTGAAAAAAAAATACAATTCCGTGACATAACAGTACCCTACAGAATTATATTTTTTTATTTGAACATAGCTAGTACAGAACAAAGGCCTTGATTTACATGCATAATAACATCGCCTAAATGAGAAAGCCATAACAGCGTAATGAATAAACCGCGACAATCAAGTTACCGTGACATGTCAAGGTTGCTCCTCTACTAATTGGATGGGGTCATATTGTGGTGAAAGGCGAGTGTTTGATGACAACCTCTGGCAAATAACAAACTCTGTGTTACGTTTTCACTTGTGATTTCCTGAGCTTACATTATTACTCGTATTTCAAGAGAATAATGGGGTTCTATGAAACATTCTACGTGCTTGCTGGTTAAATTCTGGTGGGATTTATTTTTCATCGGCAGTTCTTTTCATATGATTGTCAGTACAATAAAATTATTGTTTAAGGATAGCTATGTGTATGAGTATAGAGCAAATAATTATACTGATTTGTAATAAATACAATATTACTTAATCCAGTTTGGCGAAGTTCTATATTTTTTAATGTAAGATGTGTTTGTGGTATCTACATTTCTGTTACGTATTTCTTATGAGGTGTCCCAAAAAACAGATTATAACAGCAACGACTGGCCTAATAGTTTGGTCGGTACTGAGTCTACTCACTGCCGTAGGTCATCAGCTTAATAATTATGTATCACAACTTAGTATGTATATGCTAAGCTGCCTGGCTTTCATAGTCTTCGCTTAGTTCGGGGTTAGATGGTGCTGTGTCAAAAAAATAGACGAAAAAATATTTACCTATATATATCTGTTTCTGTCGTCATACAGTACTTTTCTGTACCTAATTTACTGCGTGTAAGAAAAAACATAACATATAACACATATATAACATATATACATAGAAAAATATATAACTCATAGGATATCATGATTTTTCGGGATAGCCTGGTATTCCTGCATGGTATGAGTATTTCAGGCTAAGTCGAGGTTTGTTGCAAATGTGAGCCAAGAGAGCTATATCATTTTAAAACCGCAGTTATCAGAGCAAACTTTCGAGTAGCATCGACCTGATACGAGTTATTATTGTAATTTTAGCAGCACGACATGCAACTCATAGTTAGTAAGCTACATATAGATACATCTCCCCATAACAGCACAGCGCAAGCCATTGAATAGCGCTGTACTGCGCTGCGAAACAAGTTAATTTTTATCTCTTAAAAGAAAGTGGTAGTAAACTCCCACCAATCAGCTATATGATCAACAACTGCAAGACCTCGAAAAAAAAACTTCCAAAATTATAGTTTTAAAGCGTCTGTTAAGCAAAACGGCCGACGGAAAGTGTCTGGGAGTATCGGGGCCTTATTTGTAAAGATATTGCCTATAACACGCGTGAAAATCAGTTATCAGGAAATACGTGAAGTAAGTAATGTAGCTTCTGGACCCCATATCTCAAAATTGGCCGGCTAAACAAGTTAGCGGGTAATCATGTGTTCTTAGTACGTACTAACTCTACTCAATCGTCCACATTTCATCCATCAGAAAATACGTGACGTCTGGCGGCTCTGGGATCTTGGACTATTATTTATAATTTCAAATTGCTTCAATTTAATATACCATTTACAATCTCATTTGTCTCGTTAATCTAGAACTAAACGGCGTCCACCAATTACTATCGTCATAAATTGTAGCCTCAAAATAAAAGCTGAGCTCAAAAAGCAACTTATTACTTTGCGAGTTTATTATCTCTGGAAAATAATGAGGCTGCTTTTTATTTAAATCCCTGGAGACTATTTATACGCAGAAACATCCCAAGTTCTTCACACTTTGGGAGCCTTCAGAGTACTTTGCTCTCCACCTGATATAGCTTTTACAACCTACCTAGATTACTTTAACAATCTGTCTGAAAATAATTATTTCAAAATAATTATTAGATTCTTTGTAAAGGAATTCCTAATAGGTACATTATTTTTGTCTTTTTAATAATTAGCCTCTTGGTTCAGTGGGTTTTAAGTCAGCTCGCTCAGCCGTGGGCCGTGGGTTTGATTCCCACTCACGACAAACATTTGTGTGATGAAATCTATATAATAATATGTATGGCTATTCCTATATCTAATACGTAGGTAGGTATGTTTTTAAAATTACATAATTAAGTATTTTAATAAATAAATATTTTTCGCGGCAGCAGAAAAAAACTATGAATTAATGAAACAAATGAATAGAATTTGTCTAAACATAAGCTTTCAATCACGGGTTTTTACGTAACCAGCTATCCGGCTTCCATAGTAGAAGGTTTGCTTAGTTTGAAGCTAGATAGTGTAATTGGAAAAAGTGTCCATCATAATTAGTTAGTTTTAATTATATGAATTGACTTATTACATTGATTTGTACACAATTTGAATCAAAAGATTTTGGGGTTTTAAAATTTAATTTTGTAATGTTGCCCTTGAAGGTTCGGTATCTATAAAAAGGTGGTATTTTCGATCTAAATAGCTGACCATGAATCTCTACGGCCTTAATGAGCGTGTTCAAAGTCCCCAAAAGCACGCTATTACCCTGAATACCTACTCGTAGTGTCCGAGGACATTTTAAGTGGATCGTTCTATTACCTCAAATGCTCGCAAAGAGCTCTTCCGATAATGCGATCAGGGACAACGTGGTATCACCGATTGGCTTTTAAAACGGTAATCGTAGCCAAATTGGTGCTTTGCAGTTCTGTTAGTTGGTCCCTCGTAAGGACTGTTTGCTTTTCACGTTCAGCATTGGACGTACGAAGTTTTTATTTGGTGTTGTAAAGAATACTTACTGTTTTACCTGCAAGATAGATCGGGTAAGGTAAAAATTCATCGGGTTTTTATCGGATACATTTCGTAGAGTAAGCGACTGATCTGTGTGATCTAATAACACCATGACCTTTTTTCTATTGGACTGCTCATACATAGCTCGAATAAATGACATCGTATTGATGTTCCAAATATTCTAATAAACAGGTACATATTTGTTTGTAATGAGACATACCGTCACACAAAATCATTTTCAACCAACCAACAAACATTCTTATGTTGTATTTTTAAGTACAGGTAGTTTAAAAAAATAACACCTTTATAAAATTATTTTTTTATGTCGCGATCCTTTACCTAGTGATTTAAGGATTAGCTACTTGAAGTTTTGGATCTGTCATCCCATTAGTTAGCCGTTTTCTATTTTATTGATTACTTTAATTTGCATTGAAAATGTAAGCTTAAAAAATTGATATCTCTGAATTAATCTGCCTAATACCGTAAAATATTCATTTATCAAACTTAAATCAAGCCAAACTAACGCAAGCGAGGTTGTTAAAGCAATTTATTATCAGATTCAAAACTAAATATTCAAGATATTCGTTAGTCTTCTAGATATAACGAACCGACGACCACCTCCAACATAAATGTTATAAAATTGTAGAGGTAAGCCCAGTAAATTCATATAACCTGACTTCTCTTTTATTGATTGAAATTAATCTTGCACAGATATTTTTATTTAGTACTCGTACTAGCCTATTAAATGTTATGATACTAACAGGTTTTGTGTATATTTGGCACTACCACCCGTGATGTCGTTTCTTCTAAGCAATCGAGCATGTATTTGTCATTTATATAATAGGTAATGTTGCTAAGTCACTGAGACATACGCAATTTTTTTTTTACGTTTAATAAAAGTTATTCCTTACTAGCTGTATGTACCCTTCCACGCTTCGCAGTGGCACATTGTGATGCAAAAAATATATAAAAACAAGCCTTGATGCAGATTATATATCATTCTAAAATTTCAGCTCGATAAGTGCAGAACTTTTTGAGTTTTTGAAGCGTACATAAACCAAAATAACATTTATATTAAATAGAGATTAAAAACATCGACAATAATTCAAATAGAAATTAGACTATAATTAAATTGCTCTTTAAATTTATTTTCTTAAGATTTACATATAGGCAGCCCATTTTATGATATCTGTAAAGAAGAGACTCAGGGGCAAACTCCATTACACTGGCCGAACGAATTACATGGGTTGGGAGACAAGGCATATTCTTTAAAGACTTTTTTAACATACTTGTGTCTATCTGATGATTTCCTTCATCGTTACATCCAATGGGACATGAACACTTGACAATTTAACCATAAGTAGCACTTTACATTTTCCCACTGCTAAGAATCAAGACCTCCTCTCGCAAGGAGAAAGTCAAGGTCATCATTGACCAGTCTGGCCCAGTCCGGGTTGATGGATTGTACAATATAAAATTTATGCTAGAATAATTTTGTTACTTAAATTGAAATAATTATCGAATAGAGCCTGTAGCACTACTCTCATGTACCAAAATTGATAAAAATTGAAGAGGAATGATACTCGTTGCTAAAAACAAATTATGCTACGAATTCCATCACCGTTCTTTTTGTTTTCCCGTAGTAGGAGAAAAATACCAGGTAAAATTCGCCCGGAAAACCGTAAGAGTGTTGGAGCCACACTTGGCAAATACAAGGGAAACTTTTAGGTCAAGAGTCTTGTAAGTTCTGCGTTGTGCAACTCGTGTGTAAGGACCAACGTAATTCGATTAGTGCAGTCCGCTCGAACTGCGAAAATGGCCTCTGTTTTTATTCAAATGGGCCGTTACACAAAATTGGGTTACCACTGAATGCAACTCGACCATTCTAAGTACGCTGACTGGTAGAAACAGTTTGAGAATAGGTTTTATAACCATCTCACTTACAATCTTCTGAATAGCTCAGCTGAATCTAGCTTTTAATATGTAGAATTCTGGAAACGAGCCAAATAGAATAGTTTAGGCAAATTTTACAAGATATATGTTTATAGGTACAGTTGGTCAGAACTTGTTTTGAATTTAAATAGTATTAAGATCTGAACTTGTTGGTTGAACTGAACCTTTGTCTTTTTTAATTTGTCTGCGTTATTATTAATTTCTATATATAAAAATGTTATGTTGGGTTGTGTACGCTTCAAAAACTCAAAAAGTTCTGCTACAGCGAAGCGTGGGTACAGCTAGTTTTAAATAAAGTTGGTAGTCGCAACTACCTAAAAAATGAGCCCCACTTAAGTAAATAACTACTTAACATTTATATATATCGCTTTTCTCACATTAAAATTAATTAATTAAAAAAGACGGTGCTGATTTATGTTGATCTTGATTTTGAAACGTGTCTTTAAAATAGGATACAATCCTATTAATATTATAATTGTCAATGGCACAGAAATCTAAATTATCATTCAGATTTCTGTGTATGGATGTATGGATGTTTGAATATTTGGATGTTAGGATGATTGTTGCTCAATCATGTTGTCATGTATGAACGGATCGGATTGAAATTTAGAACACAGATTATGGTATGGAAGAACACAAATAGGCTACTTTAACTAAACTATGCGGGTAAAACCGGGAGGCTAGTATTAACATTACATATTTGCTTAAGATTTCTTACGTTCAAGATTTGAGGAAATTTGACGTCAAATATAAACGAAAGAATTCAGCTATTACTTCCGTCATAAGTCAGGTCAGTTTTGACAAACAATATTTTTAAAAGCTGAAGAGTTTGTTTATTTGATGGTGCTAATATCAGGAACGACTACTGGTCTGTATAAGTGATTTTGTAATTAGTTGAATTAGTTCCAGAAAACTAAACTATGCTACATACTATACTAATATTCATTTGTACCTCCGTTAGTTAAAATATCATTTAAGAATCATATCTGAAATATAATGTAAAATTTAAGTAAACAATATGTATCCACATGGTTTTTAGTGTTGGTTTAAGACAGTGGCTCTTTATCTTATAATGTTAGTAAGCATATAATGGCAATTTGGAATAAAAATGAAAAAAGAGACTGGCAATACAAAACTGATAAAAACTGGCAACACCAGCATGTCGGACTCAGATTTGGTGAAGGCATAGAAGAGAGAGGATAATATTAAACTTAGAACGCAGCAATTTTGTTACGGATTATTGTACGGTGAATTGTGGATTTTTGCTTGAAAATAATTATACAAATTTAAACACGCCACTTCTGATTTTATAATAAACTAAATGTCCGCCCCGGCTTCGCCCGTGCACTAGTTAGCACTCATCGGGATCCCGTACATATCCAACGGTGAAAGAATGACTGAAATCGGTTCAGTCATTCCTGATAATATCGCTTTCAAACAAAAAACCCCTTCAGCTACCTGCTACGCCATCTGTCGGAGATTGGTCGTACAAACTCAGATTTGAAAACAAATTTTATTAGCAAAGGTTTATATTCAATGACGCAATCTTGGACATTGGCGAAATTACGGTGACATTACCGAATGGAAGCCAAAAGAAAAAGTTGAAGTTGAAGTTGACGCAATCTTAGACACATGTTGTCATGTCAAAGCACGCTACGCAAACTCTCAAAAAAGGAATATTTTTTCCCGTTTTTTGTTACATTCTAGATTCATGCTCCCCTTCGATTGATAGTAGCGTTATGTTCTATAGCTTATAGCCTTCCTCGATAAATGGACTATCTAATAGAAAAATAATCTTTTAATTCGGACCAGTACTTCCCGAGATCCTAGCGTACAAACAAACAAACTCTTCAGCTTTATAATATTAGTATAGATCATAATTCAACCGTATGGGATTAGTGTACACATTCCACTTTATATAGGATCAGTACAACACGTCCGTTTACTCCATACTGGATTTACCTTTCTTAATCATGCCCTCTTCTACAATTTTGATGGGCAAATAATACCAAAACATCCACCCTATGCAAACATACTCATATTTAAAAAATACTACGTATATACGATCTTGTGCAAGAAAATTACTTCGTGTAGTGCCAAGTCACATTGTCTACGCGACGTACAGTTTCATATTATTAACATAAAGTACATGACAAGAGTTATTAAACGTACCTAGTTAGTTAGCTCTAAGCACCATAAAGTCATTTGCATATCCTAAATTATGAGAGATAAAGTCAAATGTATGGATCATTAAAACTCATAGAGAAGAAATAAAGTTACAGCATCAAAAACAGAAAATAGTCTGCTCGTAAGTGAATTTCCACTTACACCTACATACTTAATTAGGCTGTGTGTCGCAGTATAACCCACCACGAAACTATTTATTAGTTCAGATAATTAACTTGCTATTTATAAGTCATTACAAAGATGAGAGCTACTTTAATTTTTGGGGGCGATCAATCGACGAGTAAGTTCTCGTAGCTAGGTTTAATTATTCAAAAACATCGTTATATCCTTTTTTAAATAATAAAAGAAACAGGTACTGGTACTAAAGTAAGGTTTTGGAAAACTATAGCAAATGTTGTTGGAGACTGTTTAATATACAACTAGCAGCTCCCCCGGTTTTACTCGCGTAGTTTCCATTTTCGTCGTTTCCCAGGATTAAAACGTGCCTTTGTGTTTTTCCAGACTATGTTCCAATCGTCATATATAACTGTGTTCCAAATTTCAACCTGATCCGTTCATACGTTACGACGTAATTGACAACAAACATCCGAATATTGAAACATCTAAACACAAACAATATTTATGATATAAGTAGGATATGTAGGAACCTTTTATATTTCCGCAAGCTTTTAGTCATGTGCGTAATGCCGCTAACTTAAAATGGTGAAGGAAAACATCGTGAGGAAACCGACCGATCGACCGATCTTTCGAAGTCATGTGTCGTCAACCCGCACTGGGCAAGAGTGGTGGATTATGGCCTTAACTCACAACTAACTTATCTCCTTGCGAGAGAAGGCCCGAATCCCAGCAGTGGGAACATTTAGTGGGCTGTTGATTGATTGATTGATTGAACCTTTTAGTCAAATGAGACGCCAGCTACGTGCACTACGTGCAGTTTAGCAGATTTACGTTGACTGCAATGAAAACCCAAATGGATTTCATATAACGCGTAAACTTAAAGACGGTAACCGAAATAAAACTGAAATTAACTGAACATTGACTATATTTAAATATACTGGGAGTATTATATTATAACAAAAGATGTTTATATACTATAATACTTATTATCGTAGAAACTAAGTATTTTGAAGTGTCCTAAATATCCTAAAGTTACTTCTAAAAGAAAATATTACCTTTTATGAGAATTAACATGAATCATATTTCAGGTCTTGAATTATATCTATCTGTTTTGTTCATACTCTACCCCTCACCTAGCGTCTAACATCGTTAACAAAAGTTAGTATTACCTTAGCCATTTACTACGAAATAGTGTGTTAAAACTTTTACCATTCTCATTACAAAAATGGGTTGTTGTATTAGGTTACTTTTGCTTTATGTTAGTTTTTTTTACATCTACTCAATACACGTACCTAATCAAAACTATGTTAGAACATTCCAGTGCGTTTTTTTATAGTACAAGTAAGATTAAAAAAAATGTTTTCGAAAAATAAGTGAGCGAAAAATTAAGATAGATTTTTAACTTTGTAAAACCTATTATATTTAGTGATATTTCAATTTTTTTATTGCTGTTTGTGGGTATGGTAGTATTGTGAGGTTATACATATTATTTTGCTACAGTTGTAAATTTTCTTGTGTAACTAGAATTTTAATACTTGGTGTACACGAAAAATGTGTTAAGGTTTATTACCCAAAATGATTGAATTTTTCAGCACAGTCAAGTTCAATAAAATTACGTAATACAGCAATCATTTTTGCTACGTAGTCATTCTACAGCGAACTGCTTGCTATAGCCATTTAAAGATTGCTAACACGCTGTAAAAGACAGGCTCCAATTGGGTATCGACGGTTTCTCTTACGTAAGCGCGGACTTCTTAATTTTAAATAAGATGGTGGTCAAGCTGAAATTTATTTGTACTAATGCAATGACGAGTTAATGCCCATTCTATACATTCGATTTATTTTCTAAAAGTTCCACTATTGCCTGAAAGTATCACGATTTTAAGTATCGTTATTTGTAGGTATATTAGTACTTACATTCTGTAATAGGTATGTAAGTTGTTCAACCCAAAAAAAAAGTGTGAGACAACAACTTGAAAAAATAAAACACTGGTGAACTAAATTTAATTACCGGCACTGTCTCTAACTTCCAATATATTTAACAAATGCTACAGACACACAATCTTCCAAATACTATAGAAGCCTATCGGTCGCGGTACGTGACTGGCTCGCTAACTGGATATTTGTCTCCGGCGGTCTTGGGAACAATTTGTAAAAAATGTAGACAATGCGAGAAAAGCAACCTGATTTACTGAAAAGATTTAAGCCGTGAGTCCGGGGCTTAACGTTAATGGAGATTTATTTTAGGGTTTTGGATATCTGCAGGTAAGATGAACCAGAATTTTAATTGCATGTAGGTACTTGCAATGGGAAAATATGAATGATAATAGATATTCATTGCCGTAGTCCAAAGATTTTTTCTAGCCTAAAACCTGTCATTTAACAGATTTTTGGCAGACTTGCATCATCGACATCAAACGAGCTGAGCTCGAGACAAAAATATTGTATAATTTCAAGATTTTTAAGACATTTTGATAAATCACCATTAACATTAATCATGTAAATAGTAAATAAAAAGGCTTACTCTACCACGTTCATTGGAATTATGTATTTTTTTTAAATTAAAATGTTTAAAAAGATACTTCGATGTCATGGATAATATACTCGTAAAGCTAGCTAGCTTTTAACTTTACTTTTGTTTCCGAAAACACATTTACCGACTTCAAAATTTTAAATTTTGTAAATATTTGTGAAGTCAACTTAACACACTGTTCCAAAAAAGATCCTTTTTTAAGTCGGTTAATGAGACAGAGAAATTTAAAAAAAATAGAATTGATACATTTTTTGTTGTTATTTCAATAACTGACACACCGTTTTATGTAAAATGTACATGGGACCACCTTAAATGACAAAAAAATGTCATCAAAATCTCTTCACAAGTTGCAGAGCGTAACATAGTCGTATGTACAACATCCAACAAACATATGATCGAATTGAAATCAATCTCCTCCATTTTAAAGTCGGTGCAAAATATAGGTTACAGGGACAAAATCGGAAAAAATAGCATCGTGCCAGGTCATCACTTTTCATAACGGTCAAAAATAAAAAGCCCTTCTAGAGTAGAAATGACTAAATGTTCAGAAACAAACTAAATAGACAGCTGTTATAAATTAAAAGGCTCTTCAAGTCAGTGGGCTTCCCTCGAGACGCGCCGCTTGGGTCTAACAATATTGACAAAGACCATCTAAAAACAAAGAGGGAACCTCTCATACATTTGGCTCTCAGCCAAAGCATCTAATGGAAGGAAGAAGATTCTGTGCTGAAAGGTGCTTAGTTTTTTATCAGTTTGCAATTGTATTGTTGGAGCTGTAATATTATTAACCCGTTTACGATGGTTGCTTATAGTTTCAACATGATTGAAATACATAAGCGCCAGTGTTAGTGTTTTAATAATTCAACGTTGAAATATTGTAACAAGTCATTAGGGTCATAGTATACAGAATCACCATTGTGAACAAGTTTTTATTTTAAGACAACTCTGTTAACTATGGTTGTTTTAAATTTTAAGTAATATATTAACGGTGATTAAACGCCCATTGAATGCAGAAATTAGGATAGACCGCTCTTATCTCACGGAAGTAGCCCATGAAATAAATTAAATCTTTTCAACTTTTTAACAACAACAAGCCCAAAATCCTACTTTTTACATCACATGCAAAAGTTTGGATGTTTGGATGCTTGTTGCTCAATCACATCGGAACTCCTCAGCGAAACGCTTTGAAACACAGATCGCATTCTAAAATAACACATAGGCTATGTTTTATCGAAGGTTAATAGAAGGATCTACGCGAGTGAAATCGCAAGATGCTGTTTGTATAATATTTAGAAGACAATGAAAATCGATTGTTATATTAAAAAATGATCTTTAAACGTGACTGTACCTATTGAACCAATTTATTTTGATCTAAATTTATGAAAGTTGAAATGTCGCATAATTGTCTACAATATTCAAAATATTATGAGAATTTGTTTGTGTTCATGGTATAGCTCGAACCCCTATTGTATTTTAAATATTAAAGCGACACAACAGATGACAACAGAAATCTAGGATTGTGAGTCCGAATCACACTTGACCTAATTTTTTTTCTGAACTCAAAGACATGCTCTGAACACTCGGCATTTTAATTATTTTAGCACTCAAAAGAAAGAAATTATTTCTTACGACTGTAGAAACCTTTTAAAAATGTCTGAAACAAAAACATTTGCAATTACCAGTTCTGCGTGGAAAAAACTAAACATTGCTGCTTTTTCGAGAAATATAATTAGCGCGTCTTTATTTGTGTTTGGTTCTATGTATAACATTTAACTGTTTGAGTTTCAATAATAACTAGTGCCATGACGGAAAACACAGCAGTCAAGTGTGGGAATAATAATATTCATATTCATTTATTTGGTAAAGCCAATTTACACGTCACAAATAATTAGTTGTCATTAAATTTAAATTAATAATAATAAAATTAATCATACAATCGAGCAATATAAAAAATAACTTACAATTGTAAAAATTCATCAATGTCATAAAACGAGTGCTCGACAAGCCAGCGCTGAAGCCGGTGCTTAAAATTATTACGACTAGGGGTCATCCTGATACATTCCGGTAGCTTACTATATATTACTCCACCCATGGCATGTGTGAGTTTGCTCGACTTAACAAGCGTTTTTTACAATAATAAGTGTTATTGGCACATTAAACTTAAAAACGAAAAATCCTGACCATTTAATAAAAATAAGTATAAACAAAATAATATTCAAAAATATACAAACAATAAACCAATAATAATGACTGTATGTGTGCATAAACTAAAGAAGTAAGTATAAGAAAAGTAGACCATACAAAAAAAAATCGAGAACATTTTAGATAGCTGCTTTTTTATTTGAACCTTGACCGAGCCTAAGCTCTATTTTGCTAAATCTCTATTACTATACATATTTTCCAATAAGGTTAAGTCGGTCAACTTGCGTTTTCTTCAAAGCTTCTAGAAAGCTTGTTCGAAAATAGAAAACTAATTATCAGTTGGCGTTCTATAAAAAGTGACACTTTATTTTATTTAATAGACTGAATTAAATGAAATTAGCAAGACATGACATGATAAGCGACAAGCTTGCCGTAGTGGCTCATTTCCATAAAAACGAAGAGTCCAAATCACTACCTAGCACTGCTCTACTCTCGTCATCAATCAATGTGAAAGATAATTTATATTATGATTGTCATTTGATTTTTATGAAATTCATTAATTTTGCAACGGGAACACAAAAATGTTTGTACATTATAACTTAGCGGTAAAATTGCTTCAAAGTGTTCAAATTTCCATCCAAATTAGTGTCATCAGTTAATATTCATAATTATTCTTTCACACAGTTCCCATTCCCATCATTTTCCCGTGATACGAGTACAAAGAAGTCCATTCATTTTTCTAGACTATAATTCAACTGCGCTCAAAATTCCAATCCCATCCGTTCATACATTCCAACGTGATTGAGATACTCATCATAGGTACTTTCGCATTTATAATACGAGTATTAGAAAGATAAATTATCTTTTATATAAGAAACCTAAACCGCGCAACTAATATTAAAAATGATTTCAGTACCATTCCAAATGCATTGGGTATGTAGGTCGGATACATTCAAAAAGTAGGTCAGTGTTGAGTTTAAAAGGGTTAAATGACTAACTTCTAGATTACTTACGAGAAGTTTGATAACTTTAGAAATATTACAAACCCTGACCGACTTCTCTTGAAGTGGTGACGTCCAATCTTATAAGTTTGCCCAAGTAGTTACGAGCATTAGAGAAGTTCTTTTCATTGGACCACAAACATTAGAACTCTGTAATCAGGCATAAAAAATATTGTTTTTAGCTTCAAAGCGAGATAAAATACAAAAACGTTAATTATTATTATTTATCCTCAAACTAAGCAAAACAAGACTATAATAATAATATAGACACAGCCAGAAACATATTACGTGTATTATTCATAACTGTATTATTTGTACAGGGTGGAGATTAATTAAAGCTACTGCTCACTGGCTAGTGGCAATTAATTCTTAAATAAAAACTATTATAAAGTAATAATTTTTGTCATTATAAACAGTTTTTATGGTAAGACCAACCATAAACTCCAAAAATAATTTGAACTATCCCACATATCCGATCAATTGCAATATTGCCCACATTTTATTACGTACATAGATCAAGGATATTTAAAAAAAAAGTCAATATTATTAAAGATATTTTGTGATATTGTAAATCCAGCTACCTTCTAGCAGAAGTACCATTGAAATTGACCTTGATCTTTTTTATGTTTGCTTCTCAACCACGATAAAAGAATTGTACCTACAGATCCGGCTGCAGTTCGAAAAGTACATAAGTGTGACTTTAATACTGTTTTGTATCCCCAAGAATATTAAAATTATTCCAGATTAATAGATATAACTAGATAACTACCCTACTAGTATACTCCTAGACCGAGTGAGTGATCTTCTTGTAATAGTGTGGGTTTCTTTAACGGGGCATTACATTATTTTTGTCATTGTAGAGTGTAAACAACTAATTAGATAATTATTATGACAAAAACACCTTAATTGTTAACCTTTTAATGTTCAAATACTAAAATCTTTGATATTGTGAAATTTTACAAAAAAATTGTATATATATACAAAATATCGTAACAAACAGTCGCTCAAAACCCATATAAAACGAAAAAAATAAAAATATATCAGCGAACCTAATTTTAATGTCGCTAATATTCCATTTAATTTCCTTGTCTTTGACAAGTCGACGTACTTGATAGGCGCCAAAAATACTTATTTTCCCTCAAATATCAATTAAAATGAAAAAAAAACTAATTATGTGACATTCTGTTGCGAGAAATTGTTTTGAATTACGCGTTTACGTGATTATTGAAACAGGAAGAAGATGAGAAAAATAACATGGGGACTTTGTAGCGTAAAAACGTGTCGGGTTGGTTTCCAAAAACAATTTTAAGCAAAATTTCTGTTAGATGAAGGTCGGTGAGAAAATATTCCTCATTTGTAAACAAGCTCTGCTATTTTTACCGACTTCTAAAAAGGACGAGGTTTTCGATTCAACCACAATTTTTTTACGTTCCTGTTTCTGGAGAACGCCCTAAACAATTGTAATACATATATCTTGTTATTGTTCAAATGGATATTATTATTATTTATCGGAATCGATGAGGTGGTTTTCGAAATATGAACAAAAACTTAAAACTGCGTACAAATCTGGATGACATAGTTATAGATTTCACAAAAGTTTTAAAATGCGATTCTTTCAACACGAAAGGCTGTAAATGTGTTAATGAATAATAATAAAATAATAATAATAAAAATGTTTAATCAATAAAATCGGTACATATTCACTTACATTACTAATTTCCTAAACTAGGTGAGTTCACACCTGTATTTTGGTAATGAAAGCTTGTTTTGCACGAAAAAGGGTAAAATAAAGTACTTTATACAATAAATTAAACGGACTTCAAAACCACAAATAGGCACTCAAAAACGAAAAATAAATTAACATAATTATTAGAAGCGCTACTCACTCATCTAATTGAAGTTGAACATAATAAAAATAATGAGATAGGTTAAATAATATTATAATTAATTATACTCTGTCACTATTTATTATCCCGATAAGGCACGATGACTAAACAACTAAGTATGTAATTAGTCCGTCCGATAGATGTTTAAAAAATATTGTAATCGTATTTTTTTTTTGTTTCACAAACAAAAATAACGAAGATATATGTAGTACTCAGAAGTTTTGAGTGACGTCACGTCTATATACGATTTTTATGTAGTGCAAAGACAAACAAGTGTCTACAAACGGAGTGGGGCTCAGTAAGATTGATGGTCTCTATCTTTTCCTATTTTTAATAATTTGATATAGCAAAAAATAGGTACGTCTTGCATATTTTACTATAATTCATCTGAAGGACTTAATCGAGACTAAATCGAATTTTGGTTGGCCTGGTGGCTTAGTTGGTAGTACGTCTGCCTGCGAAGCCGTGGGTCGTGGGTTCGATCCCCACCCAGTGCAAATGTTTGTGTGATGAATTCAAATATTTGTCCTGTGCCTGGGTGTTTTCTATGTGTAACAAGTATGTATTTAAAAATATATAAGTATTATATCAGCTATCTGGCTCCCATAGTACAAGCTTTGTTTGGGGTCAGATGGTGTTGTGTGTGAAATGTCCACCAATGTTTATATTTTATATTCATATTTAAATAAAATAGTATATTTTTGACCCAGTCATCATCCCAATTACACTATATTACATACCTGAATAACTACATACTCTAAGCACATCTGGATTCAGATAATTCGTATTATTATTAATCTTTGACACTAAACAATTCGTTGTTAATCTTGCTGCTATGCACATTGAAATAAAAAAACTCGATTTTCATAGATTAGACAGTCGTTTAAACGGTTTCCCTTTTCACTCTTTTCAAGAAGCTTTCCTACTCCATTCATCTGTGGCAATGACGGAACACCTCCCCGAAATTACTTGACTTGTAAAGGGATACCCGCATAAGGAGCTCGGATTGATGTTGGCTATTTTTCAAGGGATGTAGGTGCGGTATTTTATATCTACCCGCGGCGCTTCGCAGAAGGTGCGGATTATGTGTACAGATCCTTTTAGTGCTAAGGTGGTTGGATGACAGGTAATAAGATTCGAGTCTCTTATGGGTGTTTACTTTATACAAAATCTTTGTTTTTATAGTGAAAACAGACAAGGTTCGTAATATAAAAAAAGCTCCGATAAGTACCAAACACCAATATCATATACAGATCAGATACAACATTATGTCGTCATTACTAATATGTCGGATAAGTTATCAGTTGTCCAACGATTGTGATTATTTTTGTTCGAGACTAGTGACTGGACAGTTGTCCAATAACTAATAATATTGAAAGTAGAAACAATCGTTCATTTTATACTTTAATTTGACATTATTTACATTCAAAAACACTTAGCTTTCACAGAATTTTATTTAACGGCTATTTTACAGTCATTGGACACTGTCCAACGACTAATATTTTCTTTGAAAACTAGTCCTTGAACGCTTTTTACAACATAATTTGTTACACAAATTTGTTTGTTTGTTTGCTGTCTATTTTATTCCGTTTGTCCACAGTAGTAATCAAGATGCTTAAAATGGTAACTCCATATTCTAGATATACTGATAGTCTAGATAAGGCTCTAAGCGAATCAAAAAATATTGGAAAATTAAGAGAAATAGCAAGAAAATACAGAATACCTAAATCAACTTTACATTTCATATTGAAAAATCCTGATCATAAGACTTCTTGCGGACCTTCACCATAACTTACACAAGAAGAAGAAAAATGTCTGGAGAACTGGATCTTGGAGTTAGCGAGAAATGGGAAAGCCTCAAGAAAGAAGATCTCAGTTTAGCGTACAAAAGTTTTTTTCTGATAACCCAAGACCAAACCCATTCAAAGATAATTATCCTGGAGAGGGATGCGTAAGAGGATTTTTGAAACGATACCCTGCTATCTCCAAGAAAATAAGCGAAGGTGTCACATTTTCAAGAGCTTGTGTGTCTGAAAGAGATATTCGAAAATGGTTCTTTGAAATATTACAAGAAAACTTTCAAGAAAAATACCTGTTGGCTATTTTGAACGATCCAAGAAGCATTTTTAATGAAAATAAGAGTAAATTTCAACTTTTTCCCAAAACAGGTACCTACAGTTTTGACGTTAAAAGGAGTAAAAAACGTATATAATGTCAAAACAAGCTCTTCCAAAGAAAACATGACGGTAATGTTTTCATTTTCTGCTGAAGGTCAAAGTTGTCCACCGATGGTTAATTATAACTATCAAAGAATACCTCAAAGTCATTGAGAGCTTGCATCAGATTGGGGTGTTGGATAAAAAAAAATATCACTGCAAGATTTGCTCAATAAAAGTGATGATTCAAACATATCTTGCTTGCAGGAGCTGTTTGCGGAATATTTGCTTAATAAGTCTAATTAATTAACTGTGGACCTCATAACAAAGCTCAAAGTCGTATAGAGAGCTATGGAGAGAGCTATGTTCGGAGTCTCAGAATTCGAAATTGCGCAACAGAATCCGTAATGACAATATTCACAAAGGAACGAAAGTGGCCGACATAACTCAACGAGAGAGCAAGCTGAAGTGGCAATGGGTAGGCCACATCGCTCGCAGAACTGACAACCGATGGAGAAAAAAGGTTCTCGAGTGGCGACCACGAACCGAAAGACGTAGTGTTAGACGGCCTCCCACCCTATGACCTCACAATGGTTGCTGGAAGCTGTTGGTTGCAGGTTGCGCAGGACCGTTCTTTGTGGAAATCTAGGGGGAGACGTATGTTCAGCAGTGGACGTCTTGAGGCTGCTGATGATGATGAAGTATAATTAATAAAAGTACCTAACTCACTTTGATAAGATATTAATATGTTTTATATTTCAAATTAGTAATACTTTTTTCGCATAACTTTTATCTTTAGTCCATGATTATGTTTTTACTTTCCTGTCACGCTTAAACAATAAACAATTGTGATGAAATTTGGCACAAAGATAGCTAAAACACTGGCAATCACACATTGGCTATTTTAATAAACGTGAGTAACACCATGGCACACTGCTACTAATGTAATAAGTAGTGTCAGGAGTGTCAAATAACTATCTGATACGAGGGTCAAATTGAAAGTTCTTAGAACTGGCCACTTATAAACAATATAATAAAATATAATTCTATAATTTGAAAATAGAACTCTTTGCCAATATTACTGAGTATATACTTCATTCATTTGTTATTTGTTTTACAATTTGGCGGCAAATTGAAAATTGTCTGTGTCACGTCAACATGAATTTAACACGAGAAAATTTTCGTGCAATGATTTTTTATGACTTTCGATGTCATTTAAGTCAACAAGAAAGTTATGATAGACTACGATTGGCCTTTCACGATGAAGCTCCATCTCGTGCGACTGTTTACAACTGGTTTAATGAGTTTAAACGTGGTCGCACTAATCTCACTGATGATTTACGTGAGGGACGGCCTTCTACGGCGACGACTGAAGATAACATCTGTGTTGTGCGGCGTATGATAGAGACTGACAAAAGAGTGACCTATCAGCAGATTCGGACAAGCTTAGGCATCGGTATGAGTCAAGTGCACAAAATCCTACACGAACATTTAGCGGTCAGGAAGCTTTGCGCCCGGTGGATACATCATAATTTGACTGAGGCTCAAAAACTCCATCGTGTGGATTGGTGCCGTAAAATGATTGAAAGATTTAACGGAGGTGACTCAAATGCTGTGTTCGACATACTAACAGGTGACGAAAGCTGGATTTACTGTTATGATCCTGAAACCAAAAAACAATCTGCTCAGTGGGTGTTTCCTTTCGAGGAGTTGCCAACTAAAGTGAAGAGAGATCGAAGTGCGGGGAAAAAAATGGTGGCCTCGTTCTTTGGAAGGATAGGTCATTTCGCAACAATTGTGTTAGAGGATCAAAAACAGTTTCTGCAGAATGGTACACTACCAATTGTTTGCCACTTGTCTTGGAAAAGTTCGAGAGAAACGACCTCGCAGTAGGATCCTCCTTCACCACGACAACGCCTCATCGCACACCGCCAAGCGAACGATCGACTATTTGGCGACATCAAACGTTGAATTACTGGGTCACCCGCCGTATAGCCCCGACCTCGCGCCTTGTGATTTTATTTATTTTCAAAAATTAAAGAAAAACTTAAAGGAAAGCGGTTTATGAATGCTGAAGAAGCGGTGGCTGCGTATCGCGATGCCATTGAAGAGACCCCTAAGGACGAGTGGGCAAAGTGCTTTTCCCAGTGGTTCCATCGCATGCAGCGGTGAATTGACGTGAATGGACAATATTTTGAAAAGATATAATAAAACTAATAACTGGCTAATGTAATCAGTTTTTGATTTTCTAAGAACTTTCAGTTTGACCCTCGTAACTGTCCCATAACAGAAATTTCTATAAATATATGACTATAAATTTACGGGTTTTTTGAAAATGGCTTTTTTAATAGAAATTCTTTAAATTTTATGATAAAATGTTGAAAACTCGATAGATCTATGATTAAAGTAACTGAAAATTCGTTCCTTTAATCATAACAATTGATGTATAGTAGGATTAAAAAATAATATTAAAAATAAAATGCTTAACTGTCCAACGACTAGTCATTTGCCCTATAACGTTATTGTGTTGCGATACAACGACCGATGTTTCGTACTGGAACGGAACTCACTGTTTGCTGTGCTCTGTAGCAGAATTCAATTTTAATGCATGTTATATGTCATGCTTGTAATCTCAGTAAGATAATTTATTGTAATTTAATTGAGATTAATAAATATTCTTAAACACCTCAAAGTAAGAAATAGATAAATAGAAAAGAGAATAGTAAAGAAGACAACTTTTCCATTTGGGTTTCAATAAATTGTTAGTTAAGTAAAGTGTATCTCTCTACTTAGTCTGTGTTAAGTATTAGTACGTACGTAGACATTTAAAGCGTCAATTTTGAAGTTTGAAGTTAAGTAAATCCATCACAAAATCAATATCACCATCAGTTCAGTGCTTTGGCAGCCCATAGTGATAATAAACTGGTGGGTATATAATATTTTAAATGGTCATAAAGCTAAATCTACCCGGAGAAACGTTAAATTATAAGAAAGTAACAAACGCGGTTTAGAACACTTTGCTATTTGATAACAGCACATATTTTTTATTCCTTCATTACTCCATTGGTGTGATCTCATAAAGTCAATTAACATTTTTAATCTGCTTCTAAAATAAAGAATATTTAAATAGAGCTCGTCAATTCAAAGCTTATCAATTTTAATAGGCTAAAGCTTAATGAAATTAATTTATGACTTAACTAAATTGACGGTTTTCAAGTTGCAAATTCATCTAAGTTTAAAGATTTTCAATAAATCATTCACCTGAACTAAATTTCCATTCAAATTGCAAATAATTTACGTCCAACTTTCTTATCGTTCGTTTACGAACTCTATCGGTCTAATTGATATGCAGAAGTGAACCAAGTTGAAATTAATTCCAGTGATAGCGTTCAACTATTGATGTAGATAACTTTGTATACCTATCTTGAATATCGAATCTTTTGTAAAATTGAAAACTTCTTTTAAAATATATTTTTTTAATGTTTTTAGTCATAGCACAATGCTGCGCAGTTATTGGAACATGAAGAATCCAATCATTATCTAGTCGCTGCCCTAGTTATCCAGATAAGTATATGAAAAGATTTATCTCTATGCTTTGTAATTTATCTAGAAACATTACCCTTCTGCCTTAAACTAACAGGCAAAAGTGTACACGAAGTAAATGTAATGATCATACTCGTAACACAATTGCACTATCATCAAAATAACATTGAATTGGGTAAGATAGATTACCTGTAATTCAACCTAAACTTGCGTACTATATTCGTCCATTCCTACAAAAAACATTGACTGAGCGGTCATCCTTCAAAGTAAATAAAAATGGCAGTCATAGGGACAACTTCCCGATAGAAGTGATAACTTGTAACTCAGAATTTCATAGCTGACTTTAGAAACTACGCGGATGAGAACCGGAGGGCGTGGCCATGACCATGGTTCCGAGTTTACCCGACGATTTTTGTCATTTACGAACGTAACGCTTGAACTCGATTCACAGCCTACGAAAACACTGTCTGTGGTGCGCCAAAAGCCCGTGACCCGTGGTGAGATCGTAGCTTCGGGTGCTTTATATACTCAGTGTTTTTCAAGTGCAGATGGTACACGTTGATTATCACCACTGGATTTAACCTGGTAGCTTGTGAAGAAAACCGACAGGTTTTATCTATTTTCGGACGTCATGCGCCTTCCGTCAACCCACACCTTGAGTCGTCGTGGTGGATGAAGGCCCCGAGTCCTGGCTATGAGAACATACGTGTGGGTGGCTTATTCTATGATGCTAAACTTTTCCCAAAACAGTGAGTTCAGCTTGTCAATTAAACACCGTTTCGTGTAACCCTGTATGACTAGATTATCTTTGCTTGAGCAATACATGCGCCTGATGATAAGCAATACGCCTAATAATCCAATACGGCACAGTGACACGCAAATTCGTGCCTGTCATGACTTTGAATTACTGCTTATCATTACATTATTCTCATCTCGTTAAATGCTTCATTTTTAAGTTTTTCTATATTTTTTGTTATTTTGTTTTCTAAATAAGTGCATTAAAGAGTTTTATCTATATATCTATGCAGAAACATTTCTATGGTTGCATTGTCTTTCATACCAGAATACAATAAACTGTGTACATTACTGCTAGGGGGAATCACAGAATATCTGTCAAAGGTGGGATACTCTAACAGGCGGTCCAACTATAGTACTACTTCTGCACTGCAAAGTCCTACCACTACTAAAATACACTGGTAATCGTTCCCGTTTTGCATTTAACAACATCGTATCAGTGCACTTCACTGCATTGAAACTCAGAAAAGTCAACTGAAACCGACTGGCGCAGACTTCATCCACTCTGAGCGTTAAAGTTCTAAATTGCTTTTCAGAAAGAAACGAAACCTTGCTCAGTAACCGGTGGGTGTTTCCTCGACCGTCCTTAATAGCCTTTATTTACTTTTATTAAACTTTTCCGTAAACTTTTAAACCCCAAAAATTAAAACAGCCTAAAAAATGGGAAACAAAGTTAAAGCGACAGTGAACATAGATAATAACTCTCTTTTGTCACTACGAAATAACAGTAAGGCCCGATTCTGTTTAATTCGAAAAACAATTTGTTATACGAATTCCCGTTTTTGTTAAAAATAAAATGGCCGTATAGTTTCTGCATATAATACCACCTAGTTTTTGTGTGCAGGTCGGTTGAAGGTTGGAATGCGAGTTTTAATGTGGAAATAGAGATTCATGAGAATTCTTGCGCAAAGAGGAAAATCAATGATTGAAATGGCTGGAACTATACTTTTTAGGCACCCAAAATATTTTTTCACTGCTATTTTTCAAACTTTTTACTGTTCAATTTCTATCAACTAAAACTCTTAAACTCCACGCATTTAATAAGCAGAAAATTAGAGTTTTTTGAACGACAATCAATACGTTTAAGTTTCCATGTATTTTTGAGTTTCTCTTGTGTCTTCAATTCGCAAGCGAATCGGTTTCTTTTAGTTAAACACGTTCTATCGTAGACCGTATCATCATCACTCAACATTAGGTGATATATATGTAAATGCGCGTCAATTGTACCTACAATCGTAAAATAAACAAAACATCGGTTATCACCAGTGCAGATTGTGGTAAATGATATGATTTTGCTTCCTGTTAATTTCAAATCACCCATACTGTATACTTTGGTGATACTGCGCACTTGCCCCAAAGTGCCCCGAAAAGACAAGCTACTTTCATAAATCTCTGAGGTGGTTAACGCCTCGTCCGCAATACGGGAAACAAGGGGGAATGGCTCCGAGCGACAACGGTGAAGGCCCCCCAAACTTTTAAGCACTCTCCAGTAAAATGCTTCTACCAAGTGATCTCTTTAAGAATTGTTGCTACCTTATTTACTTGGTTTAATTGTCTTGTGATGTTATATTGTGGTGAGAATCCTCAAGAAAACTTTGCAGACGATTATGTTGGATTTGTGATGGAATCTTGTTGGAAACTTTGAGCGGTTTTGTTTGCGGTGTTTGATTTTCAAATTAGGTAAGTAAACGAGGTGTAAGAAACAAGGGGCGGAAAGATTTGATGTACCAGTTGGGTACAGATCATAAATTATGAATATTTTATGCCACCAGCAATCATGGTGAAAAGGGAAAAAGTTTTAAAGGTCTTAAAGTATTATCACACTCTACAGCAATCTAGCTAATTTTGTATTAAACAATCCATGGTGTTTAAATGTAATTTTCAAACATTTTAACCACACAATTTTGGTTCGCAGATATGTATGCGGAACAAGTTTTGTGCCAAGTTTTCCTGCTGACTAAACAACTGACGTAAAATTAAGAAAAGTTCCAAAAAGAGGTAACTCCTACTAGCACTGGAGAAACCACACTTGGACGACATCTGAGCAGAGTAAATTTATAACTTTCATTTCTAAAATATAAATGTTAAAGTTAAGCAACTGGTTTGAAGAGCAATGAGATAAACAATGATTATAACACTCGTATCTCTGAGACACGAGCGCAGTGCGGTGCATACGACTGATTTTAACTCTTCGGGTAATTTCAGGAATCTGTACTACTATGGGTAAACATAAAGCTTACTAAAAGACGCAAGTAATATCTGTCAAAAAAAAAGGTATCCGATAGAAGTGAAACTTATACGTGTAACTTATAAATTACACAATATTAGACTACAGGCCCATGAACAAAATGTAGGATGATAGAAGGGTATAAAGTAATAAGGTTACGCACTATGCCGTCACTTGTAAGCTGTCCAACTGAGTGCAGTTAAAGAGGGGGGGATAATTTCTCCTTGTCGCATGATTTTGTATGGTGTTGCGGAATAATAGATTAGAACTATTCTATATCCATATACTATATAATATATCTTATTATCCCGGGAAAATAACGGGAACTACGCAGGAAAAGCCGCAGGGCGCTGTTTGTATATGCATATTTACCACTGTTTCTTCACGTCATGTTAGTCCATTTGCTATTAGCACATGAAAAGCCAGAGATCCAAAGCAATATTTACAAGGGTATTGAATCAAATAGTATCATTTATCTTCACCGCATAGCGGCAATTTAATGAATAATTTATTAGACGCTTCGTTTTCTAATAGTGACTAGGTCAGATGGATTGAATGTACTTCTATAATGGTCGGTCATTTACACTATAAGGCCGCCACTTGTGGTGCTAGTTCATAAGTGTTTCTCGTATTTTTGTTTTAATTTGTTGTACCTCATTAAAGAGTTTTCTAACTATCGATCTACCATAAAAATCTGTTAACAATTTGTTTAAAACAATCAAATTAAATGAAATCTTCAAGATACCTAACACGAGTTAAATAGGGGAACTATTTACTTATGCATTTCAAAAAAATAGTGGCTAAACTACTTAGTTTAGTTTAGTTTCATTTAATTTGATTGTTTTAAACAAATTGTTAACAGATTTTTATGGTAGATCGATAGCTAGAAAACTCTTTAATGAGGTACAACAAATTAAAACAAAAATACGCGAATATAAAAAGACTATTTAACCAGAAAATATTAGTCAAGAATGTGACCCAAAACACTTTTTTTGGGTCAAATTCTTGACTATTATAAACTGTGTTGCAAATATTTATCAAATCAGGTAAGTCGTTCCGACGTTACATCTTAATTTCTACGACGACGCAATCGCCGGGAACCGCTAGTAATTGTGTATTTTTTGAAAACCCTTTATGATTTTTTTAAATTAAACGGGTAACTCACGTCTGATGTAGTAAATCCAGTCCGACTCAAGTTTTTATCGCGTCCGGCAATCTTTTTCAAGGAGAGCTAAACAAGATGCGAACACGCGCGCGCCTTCACATTGAAAAAGATCGCCGGACGCGATCGAAACTTGAGTCGGACTGGACTATATCATACGTGAGTTACCCATGTAATATAAAATGTGTAATAACCATGTTTATTTTCATACTACAACTTTATGTAATTAATTATTTATTTATTTTAGTTTAGTTACAAGTTACATTCTAGGGCCTTTCTTATTCAAAAAGTTTCGAGAACTATAGTTTAAATTTCTGGGAAGATTCCCGTTTTTGTCCTAAAGCAATAAAAGGCATGATGAGTTTATAATAAAGTACTATTGCAAACGCTGTCTCCCATTAAACGGGTAGTTGCAGTATTTGCCTTCCGACGTCATACTGGGAGCAGCAAATAAAAATAATATTACAATCTTTTATCGCGCAATTTTATCCGTAATATGATGTTTATAGTGTTTACCGCAATATAGTTTATTATTGCTCTGATTTGAATATTTACTATCAATAACATATTTTATTGTGGAGTCTAGATCTGATATTGAATTATAAGGATACAATTTCAGTATCATCATTATTATCTTCAGCCTGTGTTCGTCTACTGCTGGACATAAGCCTCTCCCATAATATGACATTCAGCCCGATTCTCCCGCCTCCCGCCGCCTGCCTTTAGTATATCATCACTCCATCTAGTGTCAGAACAGAACACAAAACACAAAATAGACAATGTAAAAAAGTACCTACATAAAAATTTCATTTTGGCGTCACATAAAAGAAATAAATAGTTTTCTCGCGTCTAATTGCTAATAACATAAAAACTATCGGATATTTCTCATCATCATCATATCTGGCCTTCTGGACATAGGTCTCACCTTGCTTGCTTGACATTCACCCCAATTTTCAGTTTTAATTTGTGATCCTCATCTTAGAAGGAAGTCAGATTTGATAAGCTTAATTTTACGAACTCATTTCAGTTTTTCTACGAAAAATGCTTATTTCAGCATTTTTCTTATTCTATTAACTAAATCAACCCGTGTACTGTCTTGAAGATCCTCATAAACTCTTAATTACAATTTATTAAGATAACAGGTAAATTAGCTTTACTTAAGCTTAGTTACCGTTTGATGAAATTTCACACTAAAATTTTAAATGCGATAATTTGTATAAGTACTTGGAAATATATTTATTTCACATGCCTCTATGTAGGTATAACGGTGGAATTATTTGTAATGACATCAAACACGTAGTACCTGAATACGTTTTTTTTTTAATAAGATTGACGATGCGTGCTTTAGATGCGCCTGATGGTAAGCAACATGTTTGTCATATAACAGCACAGTGACACGCAGTTATTGGAACATGAAGAGTCCAAATAATTACCTAGCACTGCACTCCGCTCGTTCCCCAGAGATTTAAGATGCCATATCTCTAAGTCCTGTAATTTCTGTGGAAACATTGACCTTCAAACTGGAACACAGTAGTGTTGCACATTACTGCTTTGCGGTACAGTAACTGACAAAGGTGTGGTACCCGTAATACAAGTTTTGCTTAGTTTCAGGAAAGTTAGGTTTGTGTGAAGTATGTGCAACAACATTAATTTATTACCTGGATTAACAAACACATATTTTATATTGCTTTTATAATGTATTGTTGTTTAGTGTTTTTCTATAATACTTTGTAATCTATCTCGGTAAATACCATATCTCAGCAGTAAATAAGCAAAAATCACTGAGTTCCGGTGTGAAGGGCTTTAGTTGATTACAAAAGTTTTGTACCTATCTCTGGGTGAAAACGCAGTGCAGTGGTAGGTAAAATTTGGACTCTTCATGCATCAATAGGTGCGTACAAACTGTGCTGTTACACGCTGGCGTGTTGCTAACCATCAAGCACATATCCTGCTCGTCCTGTTAGTGTATGCTGTTGCCCAACAAAGAAACGTTACAAGTCGAAGCGTTGTAGTATGAAAAGACGATCCAAATGCTATAGTGTGATGGACGTTACTGTACACAGATTAGTTAGATTTTGTGAATTTTATGCTTATTAGAGACTAGATGTCCGCCCCAGCTTCGCCCGTTGTACATATATAGCACTCATGATCCCATACATATCCAACGGTGAAAGAATGAGTGAAATCGGTTCAGTCATTCCTGAGAATATCGCTTTCAAACAAAAAACCTCTTCAGCTACCTGCTACGCCACTTGTCGGAAATTGGTCGTACCAACTCAGATTTATTTAAAGGTTTATATTCAATGACGCAATCTTAGACACATGCTGTCATATCAAAGCACGGTACAAACACTCTCAAAAGGAATATTTTTTCCCGTTTTGTTACATTCTTGATTCTTGCTCCGCTTCTATTAATAGTAGCGTTATATTCTATAGCCTATAGCCTTCTTCAATAAATGGACTATCCAATAGAAAAATAATCTTTCAATTACTTCCCGAGATCCTAGCGTTTAAACAAACTAACAAACTCTTCAACTTTATAATATTAGTATAGATTTTACTATACATGTATCATTGTGTCAAACTATGACAAAACTCTTAGCAAGTTTGTGTTTCCAAATACATAGACCTTAATGAATATTGAAGTAAGCAGGTTCAGAACAGAACAGGTTCCAGTTGAGCGTAATAAATCCTATTTTCCTGTAACACGCGATGAAAATAAAACCCAAATTGATCAAAAAAACTAATTACAGCAAAGGAACGATAAACGAATTAATCAAACTTTCGAAATTAACCTGTGATTCAGCAACATTCGGACCAATTTCTTTGGCGTGACATTGATATGGGTGTAAGATCTAGATACTTGTTCTGTATCTGCAGATTTAATGCTAAAAACCTTTATAAATGTTAACGAAATACAATTATTTCAACGTTAAAGGGGATAATTATTATAATTACTAGTATCGCATATAATAGGTAATCAAGTTGTTTCACTACTACTATTATCTAACTACTGGTCTAAATTGTTCCACTGCTGGGCAAAGGCTTCTCTTCCCTCCTTCTAGATAGCCCGAATAACGGCTTTGATGTACCAGTAATTATTCTGCGATCCTGTATTTTAAAAATCCCTGGATTAAATATGACCTATGTGCTATTTATTTATTACAAGCAGTAAGTACTCTAACTTCTGTGTAATATGCTTCAAATTTCAAATTTTTTCGGTCATTCCGACGTGGTTGAGCTACAAACATCCAAACATAGAACCTTTGCAATTTATAACACAAACTACGCGCGGAAAACCGCGGGCCGCTGCTAGTATTTCATATTTGCAACAGAACTTTCAAAACTAAGTTTTATTTTGCGAGCCATTTAAGAATTTACAACAGAAACTAGGTAAGTTCACCACTGACGGTCACGTCAAGAAAGACATCGATCATCATTATCATTTCAGTAAAAATGCTGTTGCAATGTTCCTATGGTACCTTACTAAAAAGCACCAATAGGTACTACAAAAAGTTATAACCCGTAGTTGATACCTTAAACTATAATAATAACGCTTGTTTCAATTTCAGCGACTATATATCTTTCGTTAGATATAACTCGTCATAAAAACGTTGTGCCATCCATCCGACGTAAAAATACGGCCCGTAATAATTTACGTCAATATTCATTCGTGTCAAACAAATCGTAAAATGTTCAAGTTGATATCGAGTTGGAATCTGTAGAGGCGCTATCTAGGGTTTCAGTTTAAAAACAGTTTGTAAATAATGTTTAATTCAATTGCACGTATATAGAATAGAGAAATTACGATCTGCTAACATCGATTTGTAATGGTTGCACGTTTGTTGTGTCTATTCGAAAGCCATAAATCAATGCATACTCCATATATAATCGGCGAAAAATCAATGTAAAAATACATCCCATGATGTTTAAATACTAAGGGCCGTTTTCCAGATGCAAATTTACTTGTGAAAAATAGTTCTAAATTTTGCCAAGTGTGACACCACTGTCTCTTTTTGTGAAATTTTTCTAACAAAATAAAACATTGGCGCCACCTATGGTGAAATTGGGAACTGTCTTTGATAGATCATTTTATATCTTGAAAACGCCCGATTTCTTTGATATATCTTTGCTTTGAAGTTTGAAGTTTGTAGTGAAACATGACGTAACTAACGTATATAATTAAACAGTCGCCATTTTTATAGCATTTGACTCCTTCGACCGATTGTTTACCTTAATATAAATTTATTTTTGTCTTAAATGGAGTTTATTATTCGTGGTTACGGTATAACTCTACTTGATTAGACTGCAGGCCCGTGAACAAAATTTATGGGTCATCTGATACAGCAGGAGACCTATGTAGGATGATAGAAGGGTATAAAGTAATAAGATTGAGCACTATGCCGTCACTTGTAAGCTGTCCAACTGAGTGCTGTTGAAGAGGGGCATGATTTTTGTACGGCATTGCAAAATAATGTATTAGAAGAGGTATTGAGACTGTATGGAACCAATGCCGTACATAATCAAATGACCAAACTTACTCTGTAAATCGTCGGAAAATCATGAACTTTTTTCACAGACTAACAATTAGAATTTTAATTTTTTAATTTTTATTGTTTCAATACCTCTTCTAATCTATTATTCCGCAACGCCGTACAAAAATCATGCGACAAGGAGAAATGATCGAGGTTTAGAACCCCCTCTTCAACTGCACTCAGTTGGACAGCTTACAAGTGACGGCATAGTGCTCAATCTTATTACTTTATACCCTTCTATCATCCTACATAGGTCTCCTGCTGTATCAGATGACCCATAAATTTTGTTCACGGGCCTGCAGTCTAGATGTTTTAAAGTAGTCATCGAAATTAAGCCACGAATGTTACGGTCAGGCTTTATTTATTTGTTTATTAATTAATGTCATATCTACTTAACATACTCACAGTGAAGCCAATAGACTTAGAATGGTTGAAATATTATTTACATGAAGCGTCATTGTATTTTATTTACATCAATCCAAACAATCTGAAGTAACAACCAATCAATCAATCTTTTATTGAATACTACAAAGCCGACAAAATAAACTGATCATTTAATCTGTTAGGGCATGGCAATAGTATGTTTACGATTAAAACTTTTATTTATTGGTACAAGATATACATTTACCTAATTCACTAAATCATTACTCAAGCTAACGTTTTGAAAGCACGACACATTATTATATAATATTCAACTATACTGTAACACCATTTTTGTTTCACTAAGTATTTTATTATTAAAATATTTAAATGAATTAAAATATCACCTCCAGCACCTACTTATTGAGTTTTAATAAAGAATGAGTGATGATGTAAGGGTTTTTGTGTCACTTAAAATACGTCAGGCCACTTCTAAAACACAGATTTTTACGGAGTCAGATATTTCAGATATTAATGGATTACCTATACTTGTGCGTAAGTAATTAATATTTTCGGGCTGAGTCTAGATTTTGAACGATGTATTTTTATTTGTCAGTTTTTGCCGAATTCTCGATAACTGATGGATTTAATAAATAAACTGAATATTAAAAATTGACAAGAGATAGGTAAACTATCTCTTTTCAGCTGGCTGGCTGGTTTTGTCACGAAAAAGTGGTTCAATCAGCGTAAAAATATATTCATAATTTTATATAATTTTAGCCCATTGCTTTAATAGGATTAATCTTTTTTACATTGTCCTTAGACATCTTACAGTTTCCCTTGACCTAAAAGTCTAAAGTTTACGCATTTAGGCAAAGTTAGTTGCCATTTAAAAGGGTAGGACCAAATCAGACTGAACTCTGGCGCCAGATTTATTTTACTTTTACAGCTCGATTTAATCATTAAAGAAGTTAAATTAAATTTAATTTGACTATTAACTTAAAGCGTTCATTTGGTTTGGAGCAAATGAAATCACTAAGAGCTTGCGTACTTTTGTTGTGTGAACACAAACACACTAATACTACTTACTCGTATATTATTAGTATCTGTAACTTGTATTGTAAGTAAAGTAGATCGTTGTCATCATCCACAGCTTTCTCTATCCCGCTGATGTGTTTAGTTAAGGTGCATCCCGCTGCAAAACGAGTTATTTTTTCAGTTTTCAGAGCTATCTACTCATTAGCCAAAACAAATATCAAAAATACGTCCCATGATGTTTAAATACTAAGGGCCGTTTTCCAGATGCAAATTTACTCGTGAAAAATAGTTCTAAATTTTGCCAAGTGTAGCACCACTGTTTCTTTTTGTGAAATTTTTCTAACAAAATAAAACATTGGCGCCACCTATGGTGAAATTGGGAACTGTCTTTGATAGATCATTTTATATCTTGAAAACGCCCCATTTCTTTGATATATCTTTGCTTTGAAGTTTGATGTTTGTAGTGAAACATGACGTAACTAACGTATATAATTAAACAGTCGCCATTTTTATAGCATTTGACTCCTTCGACCGATTGTTTACCTTAATATAAATTTATTTTTGTCTTAAATGGAGTTTATTAGTCGTGGTTACGGTATAACTCTACTTGATTAGACTGCAGGCCCGTGAACAAAATTTATGGGTCATCTGATACAGCAGGAGACCTATGTACTCGTAGGATGATAGAAGGGTATAAAGTAATAAGATTGAGCACTATGCCGTCACTTGTAAGCTGTCCAACTGAGTGCTGTTGAAGAGGGGGGGTTCTAAACCTCGATCATTTCTCCTTGCCGCATGATTTTTGTACGGCATTGCAAAATAATGTATTAGAAGAGGTATTGAGACTGTATGGAACCAATGCCGTACATAATCAAATGACCAAACTTACTCTGTAAATCGTCGGAAAATCATGAACTTTTTTCACAAACTAACAATTAGAATTTTATTTTTTTTAATTTTTATTGTTTCAATACCTCTTCTAATCTATTATTCCGCAACGCCGTACAAAAATCATGCGACAAGGAGAAATGATCGAGGTTTAGAACCCCCCTTCAACTGCACTCAGTTGGACAGCTTACAAGTGACGGCATAGTGCTCAATCTTATTACTTTATACCCTTCTATCATCCTACATAGATCTCCTGCTGTATCAGATGACCCATAAATTTTGTTCACGGGCCTGCAGTCTAGATGTTTTAAAGTAGTCATCGAAATTAAGCCACGAATGTTACGGTCAGGCTTTATTTATTTGTTTATTAATTAATGTCATATCTACTTAACATACTCACAGTGAAGCCAATAGACTTAGAATGGTTGAAATATTATTTACATGAAGCGTCATTGTATTTTATTTACATCAAGACAAACAATCTGAAGTAACAACCAATCAATCAATCTTTTATTGAATACTACAAAGCCGACAAAATAAACTGATCATTTAATCTGTTAGGGCATGGCAATAGTATTTTTACGATTAGAACTTTTATTTATTGGTACAAGATATACATTTACCTAATTCACTAAATCATTACTCAAGCTAATGTTTTGAAAGGACGACACATTATTATATAATATTCAATTATACTGTAACACCATTTTTGTTTCACTTAGTATTTTATTATTAAAATATTTAAATGAATTAAAATATCACCTCCAGCACCTACTTATTGAGTTTTAATAAAGAATGAGTGATGATGTAAGGGTTTTTATGTCACTTAAAATACGTCAGGCCACTTCTAAAACACAGATTTTTACGGAGTCAGATATTTCAGATATTAATGGATTACCTATACTTGTGCGTAAGTAATTAATATTTTCGGGCTGAGTCTAGATTTTGAACGATGTATTTTTATTTGTCAGTTTTTGCCGAATTCTCGATAACTGATGGATTTAATAAATAAACTGAATATTAAAAATTGACAAGAGATAGGTAAACTATCTCTTTTCAGCTGGCTGGCTGGTTTTGTCAGGAAAAAGTGGTTCAATCAGCGTAAAAATATATTCATAATTTTATATAATTTTAGCCCATTGCTTTAATAGGATTAATCTTTTTTACATTGTCCTTAGACATCTTACAGTTTCCCTTGACCTAAAAGTCTAAAGTTTACGCATTTAGGCAAAGTTAGTTGCCATTTAAAAGGGTAGGACCAAATCAGACTGAACTCTGGCGCCAGATTTATTTTACTTTTACAGCTCGATTTAATCATTAAAGAAGTTAAATTAAATTTAATTTGACTATTAACTTAAAGCGTTCATTTGGTTTGGAGCAAATGAAATCACTAAGAGCTTGCGTACTTTTGTTGCGTGAACACAAACACACTAATACTACTTACTCGTATATTATTAGTATCTGTAACTTGTATTGTAAGTAAAGTAGATCGTTGTCATCATCCACAGCTTTCTCTATCCCGCTGATGTGTTTAGTTAAGGTGCATCCCGCTGCAAAACGAGTTATTTTTTCAGTTTTCAGAGCTATCTACTCATTAGCCAAAACAAATATCAAAAATGAAAAATACATTACATTTCTACAATTTCTTCGCTTCAAAATGGTAGTTTCTTTTTTTTTTGCTAATAAATAATCTCCTCACAACGAAACCATAAAAAAAAGAAATAATTGTAATTATCATGCATCTACTCCGCCATTATTTGGATTTTGTACTTACACCAACGGATTGGCGATCCATTACGAACATTTTGGTGGAAATATTTTTTTTAAAAGACCAAAATCTCCTTTTATAAAGAATGTATTCTAAAGTTTGAGCGTAAAATAGCGACAAATCCTACTGTTTCTCTCTTGCTCTTTCTTGCGGTGTGCGATGAGGTAAGAAATACTCAAGGTCATTTGCTCGGGGTACGGCCTTAAGACTCTGTCTTAGTTTTCCATATTTTACGGACTCGAGCCTTTCGAGGAAGTTCGACAAGCGGTAATTACCGAGAAGTATCGTTAGCCTATTTTTCTGATGAGAACTAAAGTGGGTAATTAATTTTTAAACGATAAACAATAAACAAAATAATCACCCGAAATATTCTAAGGGCAAAAGTTTGGGAGCTTATAAGAGTGTGTGTCGCGTGAACGTATCTTTGAGTATAATTTAAATACAGTAAGCACGTTACTTCGATCATATACGATACGTTTTATTCCGTTCAGTTTAGCGGATTCAGAAGTGATGAACCTAGTTAGAAAAAAAAAAAACAAAATTCCGAACATCATACCTATTTGGCAGTATCATAAAAAGATCCAAGCGACTTTTATTTGAATTGAAATTCTTTTGTCCAAATAATACAATAGTTAACCCGTGTCCGTGAAAAAAGGGGAATTTCTTTGCATCCCTCACATCCATAGATAGCATATTTCTCATCCCTTTTTAACTTTATCCATTATGTTAATCTAGGGGTAACGGTTTATCGTACTTTAAATGGATTAGATCAAAATGTTATTTTATCTTCGTGTTACATGAAAGAAATACCCAAGCTTTGACACATCACAAAGAGGATCACAGTCTCTGTTTGCATAGAATTTGGCCCGGTTGTGATGTGGCTTGCTTAAAAAGGAGTAGGGTTCCAACACACGGACCGAACTGATTGATAAACAACTTTGAAACTCATATGCTATTCACTCTTTGGAGTTTTCATAGGCCAAATCAAATTTAACTAAAGTATGGTAATATTTAAATAAACTTTATATTCATGAAAGTCCTCCGATAAATTATATTATTGTGATGTTTGGAGGCAGTAATAACGAGTAGCTGCTTCATAACGCAAAGTGGCAAAGTTCGTCCGGCTAGTATGACTACTTATTTGGGGAACTAAATGACAAAAATCTACTTAAAATTAGTGCTTAACGAATTTTTTACCGACTTCAAAAAGGAAGAAGTTCCCATAGAGTGACTGGACAAGCAAGAAACGGAGTTAATGGTAAGCAACATATCAGTTCATAACAACACACACTCACACATCTATAAATGAATAGATAGTCTAGTTCTCCAGTGTGTCTCAAATATAAGAGCGATGAATTATTTATTTGCCCTGTACTTTCTCTGAAAATATTGGCCCTCAAACCGGAGCACAGTACAAAAGAAATAAAACCTAAATTGATTGGCTATATTAAGTATCTTGAATTTTATCGTCTATTGAATGAACAAATCATCCAGAATATTTTTTAAAACATAACTACTATTTACTATTATTTTTCAAAGTTTTTTTTTTCGGAAATTAGACCTATTTAAAATTTGGAACAGTGATGAAGTGTTTTTCAGAATTACTTGTTGATGTTGTAAAGATTTAGGGTATTTAAAGGCTATAAAATTTTGTTGACAGACAAATACTCTGAAAGTCTGAAAGAGAACGGGATCAAACGGAATCACGGAAACTACGCAAGCGAGATCGCTGAGCGTTGCTAGTAAATACATATTTATACTATACATACCTACATTAATGAGATTCTTGACGTCATTAAATGTTGATTGGTTAGAATTTCGTTCATTATGGTTCGTTTGTTGATATTCAAGTAACTCAAATGAGGCTAATGGGTAAAATTATCTTCAAAGAGTAAAGTGATCTTATTTCCAGAGGTAAACACATGTAAACATTACTGAGATTTGAGTCAGATACGCGAAAAATAATTATTTTTAACCTTTTCTACTGCTTGTGTAGGAAAAATTATATATAATCCTATAACTGTTTTAAGATGTCAAACATGAAGAAGCCTTAACCACGTAGGAACTTGACTTATAAAATAAATAATAATGCACTATTTACTAAATAAAATTTAAAAATGGTTATATATTGCTTTTTCATTCTTTTATACATATTATTAATGGAATGTATTTTCACAAAATGGTAATTTTTTCCTTTGGATTGCTTTGTTTCAAGCTTATTTCTAACCGACTTCAAATAATCTATTTTCGGAAAATAAAATTAAAAAACGACTTCCCTTGAAACTAAGATTCAGAACTCGACTAAATTTTATAAGAATTTATCACTATTTCGTCTAAAGACATATAAGCAAATTTTAGTTTTTTTTAGCTCATATTATAAAAACCGCCGCACTGATTTCGATAAAATTTGTAAGTGACCACCTCTGAACTATGATCTACCAAACAAAAAAGAACCATCAAAATCGATTAACAATTGGCGACGCTATAGCGTAACATTCAGTAAAAAAAACATATAACCGAATTGAGAAATTCCTCCGTTTTTGAAGTCGGTTAGAAAACAAGAAGTTTCTGAATGCGACCGCATTTTTTTTCATGATTGTGCTGAACGTCATTTTTCAAGATTCACATCAACCCTAGTATGATAAAAACGTATTCATAAAGAAAGCTGAACATTTTTTCAGCATAAGCGCTTTCAAGGCTCACCAAAAGTAAAAAGTCCTATTACTCGAGTTGAAACTGTCATACGTTTTTATTAGCGGCAAAAAAGTTTTTCCAATACTTAGCATTTCACTTGAGTAAAGTCGGCCCGATATTAGCAATGAATTACCAATTTCTTGGTGGCAAAGTTCTGAATTTCTCAGTTTTAGCCCTTTCGCTGGGCAAGTATGCTCATTACGACTGAACAACTTTTTGTTGACTGCCAAATGTTTGAAGTAAAATGAGGATTTGCTCAATGTTTTTATCAAAGGAGAATTACGCCTCTTTTAGATGTGGTGAGGTGGGCTTAGGTCACATTTTAAACCTTTTAGCTCAAATGAGGAAAGTTTTGAAGTTCACGTTATTTGTATTGAAATTTAAATAGCAGACTTACGTAACGTATTAAGAATGTGTTTTACCGTTATAAATTTAGGTTACGGCAAACGTGTAATAGAATTTAGACTTATTATATTAACTATAATGCACTGGTTTTGTTTTTCTTTTAATTAACAAGTTTTAAATTCATATGTACATGACAAAATCACTCTTTAGTAAAACTAAATTAACATACAAACTAAGATGCGTCGTATACTGTGACTGTCTACTACTGTCTTGTCTACAGAGATTCAAGCAAACCAGGTACTAGTTGTAATCGTATTATAGGAAAGACAATTTGAATAGTACGAGTACTTATCTTGACCACTAGCTGCACTCTACGGTGTAACCTACGGCTTAACATAAAAACATTAAATTTAACGGGATGAAAAGTAGCTTGTTTTAATTAATTTTAAATCCACTAAGTTCTTACGTAGGAATAAACATTCACACACTTACAAACACATAAATGTTCGCCTTTGTTATATTGGTGTTGTGGAGCACAGATATTTAATTTAATAGCATTGGCATATACATTTAATGTTTTCTGTACTTACTTAACTTATACATACAATGTCGATTGCAAAATGCTACTCAGAAAATCATATAAAAACACAAAAGTGTCTACCTGTTTCTAATTTTCGTCAGTAAAAACCATTATAAATTTGCGTGACAGCTTTGCGGAGTTCACTTTTACTCGTATATTCAAAAACTAAATGACATCTTTCTTATAAAAGTTAATTCCAGATGCACAGACAGTACCATTACTCATATAGAATGTGACAAAAACCTTGGAATAGTTTTTGCAATGATGCTCAAGAAATAACGTCAATCTATCGCTCTGTTGCAGAATCTTATAAAGAAAATTTCATGTCGTCATTTTTTTATATGTTTTAAGAGAAAAAGTATGCTGTTAGTTTAGGTTTAATTATTGTTAGGTTTTATTTTTTTAGCTGTGCCAAGTAATTTTGCCACTCAGCTAGATTACATAGATACCTCTAGAGTATAGATATGGATTAAAAGTAACTTCCAAATGTAGTTAAATCTCACAAATTCATTCACTTACACACTTAAGACATTGATGTATGATGTATTAAAGAACTTTCCTCAAAGTATTTCAGCAATTTTATTAGAATAAAAAAGAAGCTGTTATTCTAGATCTGTATTACGAATTCAGAAATAATGATGATGATGATGATTTTGAAGTTTTTTTTTTCAAAATCTACGACCAACTTAGTGCAATTAGTTGGTAGTAAGTAGCTTTTGCATGATTAGGCAATGCACATAATAAATATGTAATTAAATTCATCTATCCTTCTTCACAAAATCTCACATTTTTATTCATTTTGTTATTTACTTATATTAAGTAGAATAACAGCAGTATATTTCAAGAACTTACTCATTCTGCTTACGAGATAACAATATTATGAATAGAAATACAATACAACAAGTCTTGATTAAAAGCCACAAGAACAAGTTTTAAATTACGAAATAAAACATAGGTACTACTCCTCAGCATTTTAATTGACTAAATACCGCATACTTAATTAAAATTGTTTTCTCGTGGCTAGTTTTAGTTCAGCATTTTCCTATTAGTTTTTCTGACCATCCTAACAAACCAGTCGAAGCCACATCACTAGGCGCTCAGTGCTATCATTATGTGAATAGTTCCCAATTAAATCCCAGTTCCGGGAATCCGTTGTTCGTCTCTGATTTATGGTAGGTCGAAGTTGTAGCTCCTGAAATATAGTCTAATGGTCTGATACGGAATATCGGTCAAGCCATAAAACATAATCAGGGAACGCAATACACCGTTATTATTAAATTTAGATGAATTTTGTATATATTTTTAAACAGTAGAGAGTGTTGAACAGGACGTGTGCCTAATGGTAAGCAACAAGCCTACCTATAACAGCACAGTGTCATACAGCTACGAGTATTTCATATGAAGAGGCCAAATCATTACCTATAGCACCCTAGCAGTCCACTGCGCTCGTCACAAAGATATAATATTAGATCTATACCCAGTAATTTCACTGAAAACATTGCAGCTTCAAACCGGAACACAGTGATTTCAAACAAAGTTTTACAACAAAATCAGCGGTATGTACCGAGATATGATATGAATGGTTCACTTTGCCCGATTCATTATTGCATTGTAAAATATTGGCTAGTTAGAAATTACATTTTAAAATTCTGAAGACTTCACTGTCATTGTTTTATTAAGTGAACATTTATTATAATTTAGACGTAATATCAATTAACCCTAGTAATATCTAAGTCTAATATTTAAGTATTCCTGCATTAGACAACGGAAAACAGCAAATGTATATATAATAGGTATGTTAAAAAAGTCATGGACCTAGGAGTCCGTGGAAATACAATTTTTTATTAAAAAAAACCCCTAGTAATATCAATTAGGGGGTATTTACCATGGTTAAGGAGTGAAACGCGACCCTTGGATACTTATGTAAATATAAATGATGTCGCAAAACCATTATTCTCGTCGACATCGTCACTAATAGTTGCTGGCTTAGTGGGCATTGAAATGTTGAAATAAGATCACAAAATGCAATTATTATTATTTTCATTTTTAATGCAAGTTTCAGCATATTTTTTGCAAATTGAATAATTAAGACTAAGGTACAAGTTGAAGCCACCAATAGAACAGAGCAGAACAGAACAGCGCAGAGCAGAGCAGAACACAACATATCAGAACAGAACATGATTAAGTGAAAGAGGCTTCACATTAAATAACATAATAAATGAATATTTTAAAAGCAAGTGCAGCGTAAAATAAATTACTCTAAGTAATATTGTGCGTTATGCATACAAACAACATTCAACCAGACACAAAGATTCCTAGAGTTAGTAGAGATTAGTAGAGATTCTTATATAACTATAGCTAGCAGCGCCCTGCAGTTTCAGAGTCAGTTCCTGTTCCCGTGTTTTTACCGGGATAAAAAATACGCTATGTGTTCTTCCAGACTATACTTTATCAGTTTTCCAAATGTCAACATTTCAAAATGTATGTATTTTACAGAAAAAATAATAAAATTCAAGACATTTGACGATAAACAAACTTACACACAACATTGCGTTTAGTTCAATTTTACAATACGGCAGCAAGATAACGCATACCTGAATTAATTCATAGTAAACATGTTTACGTACAATGTTATTAAGATTATGCACTATAAATATTTGTTCGTAAAACAAAACTAAAACTAACAACCCGTTACAAAATGCAGTAAACGTACTTTCCGTTGAAAATTAAGATGATCGTTAAAAGCAACGAGCTGCTAAACTCAATTCTTAACCAAAACTGGAACGAACCAGACGCTCTATTTTAATAAAAATAATCCTTAATCCAAGACATTTAAGAGGTTGAAATAAAGTGAGAAGGGTAAAATTAAAAATAACAAATCTCCTGGGAAATGAGGAGGCACCTCGGAAGAAAGCTCGTTATCTTCGACGGCGCGCCTCGAAGAAAATAATCAGCGGAAACAAAGAAACTGTAGGCAAGGTGAATAAATTCAAATCTTTTATGGGTTGTCTCGACTTCAGAGAGACGTACGTTGCAGGAAATGATATGTAGACCTGTTATGTAGACCTGAAGTTTGTTGGTATTCAATATCTACATAGACTGTGATAGGATTTTTAATAACGATTCCCATTTGTTTCAACAGCACAAATCATATTTTGCGGGTTTCAATCTGATCTTGTCACACATTGCACGATCGTTTTTGTTTGTACGCACAAATAACAATGATAGGTGGATATGCACCATCGTGATTCTTTTAGGCATGAATATATTCATGCCTATCATTCCTGCATGTCTAGGGATAGGTTGATTTCCGGCACGTCACTAGAGCTAAATGCGGGGGTAATAACGCCCCTCGGATGGCGCGTCCGCAACGACGGGACGACGTTGTCATAGTCGTCGACACAACGACGTCAACCACAGTTGACGGGAGTGCGAAAAGTGACCCCGCGACCTTGAACCCTGGCCATGCAGGAAAAATCTGTGTAGGTTATAATCGGTAGGGGCACCCAGTCTTTCGTCGTCATGGTGTTGAGCCCGAGATACCTCACTACGTCTCTGCATGGTGGGAATACGTAAATAATGTACCTATTTCCCCCACATAAAAAAAAACTATTACACTTCGGGGTGCGCGGCTCGGGAACCTCCACGTGGTGCATCCATGCACACAACAACTAGCCTCGGCGGCATCTTGTTGTGACATGTTGTATCGGCTGATAATGTATCTATCAAGTAAAATTCCTAAGTCTTCCAGAAGAGGGTCCTCCACGAGCACTCTGATTAAGGGAGTGCTCAGTGGAAGGACAAGTGTCGCGATGCGGCCATAGAGGCAGCATCCTGGCTATCCCTAGCCGCGGTGGTGAGGGCGGATCTCTTGCTGCAGATCATCTTCGCCATGAGAGGTAAGATGAAAGTCTCTCTGACTCTCGCGGGTCCGCAAGGTCAGTGACAGGTCCCTGCATAGTGGGCATACCATACGTAAATGTATTTACCCTGCAAAAAAAAATAACGCCTCGTCATCCTGAGTAAAATAATAATACAGTTGTTTTTGCAATAATTATAAGTGTTGGTTACCTACACTCACTCATTCATTTAATCAATTTAGTTACTTTGTGATACTCGTTTCCGTAATTTTGCCGCTATAAAATTAAAAGTGTTATTTCAAACTATACAATGCGTTTGTCTACCCGTGTCTAATTTTATCGAAAAACCTTTTGTCAAAATAACATTTGCAAATGTTTAATCACGTTTTATTGCCTATATGTTCAGCTATCAAATGATAACTTTTTTAATCAATATCCTCGTTACATGATTCCACGAGGAGGAAAAAAATGAGTATAGCCTCATTTGTCGATAAAATTAATCATATATTTTATCATTTCAGGGTCACAAACGGGTACACGGGTAGACAAACACATTGTATATAATCTATCTCTGACCAACTCATCAAATCAACCCAAACATACACACTCTCACAAAGATAATATTTATTAATCTGACAAAGTGGCCGTTTTGAGGAATTCAATTCGTTTTTGTCTGATAAATCGAACCAGTCCTGTAGAGTACTGAACAAAATTGTTTCGGAGTAAAAACAAGACGAATAATTGCTAAAAATAAGAAATGCTGGCTTGTCTAACACTGAACCTTTTTGTTGGCTTAGAACTTTAGAACAGTCGACCTTTTACTGGTTATTTTATCTTTGATAATATTTTTTCAAGTATCCTCAGGAGGAAACTTAGTTTTATCGTTAGTTCAGAATTCAGTCACATTGTTGCTAAATTACGATGAAATAGGTATACTCTTAAAGTAATTCTTCTGGAAATAGGCTCTTTGTCTTTGTGATTGCCCTGTGCAAAAACTTATTTGAAGACAAGAACAAAATTACCAATTTTGATTAACCACCACCTACCTCGGATTTGTTATCTGTACAACTTTCGACTAGTCAAGCCCTTTCATTTATATATAAACCCATATTAAGGGTGTTGTGAAAAAGGAAATGTATTTCGCCATGTTGTGGTAGTGGCCATCTTGGATTTGAAATTTGTCATAGTGCAAAGTATTCTACTAGTCAATCCCTTTCGTTTCATACCCATATTGAGGTAGTAGTAAAAAATATATATAATTCGACATTTCGTGGTGGCAGCCATCTTGTATTTGTAATTTGTTATAGTGTTGTGTATATTCGCGTTCGCTTTATTTACATGCTTATTTCAAGCGGCAGCGGCTTCCATAGCGTCGGAGCGGTGGCGGAGCAGCAGAGTGAGACGTGGACGTTAGATTTTTTTAGGTAACACTTTGTGACTTTATTTCACTGACATGGGTAATAACATAATACGTATAGCTTTACAGGTGACGACGTGTTATGAAACATTAGTGTTGTTAAAAACTATAATTCTGAGTTATACATTTTCACTTCCATCGGTAGCCCTTATGGCTGACAATTTTGTTTTTAATATATTGAATGGTTTACGTGGAGGCAGAAAATACGAAAGAGCTTACGGTTTATTTAATAATCAAATTGTTTGGCACAAACGTCCTATTTATTTTCCCTCGACTGAACTGCGACTTAAGAGATCAATGAGGGATCATTACGTTCTATTTGTCAGTTCCACTCAAATTCACACAAATATAATATTTCGAGACGTTTCGCTGAAATACTGGAGCACGGCTATAGAGGTATTTATGTACATACCTACAACATATATTTCACATATGTAAATTAAAACTCAAAGAAGAGATCAATGTGCAAAGATCAAACACATATTTGTAACACCAAATATGATTTTACTTTTATTGCCAATATACTAAACTACACAAAAAACTTAACATTAAATTTAATCTGATTTGTGTATGTCTTACCCATATTTAATCATTATTACAAATGTATGCCCTATTTTATGGTTGGATATTAATGGTAGTGATAACAGTAAATTTCTGGTATTTAATGATTATATAGTTTTAAAAAACCTCCTGTATACATCGGAAGTTAGGAGTCATCTGTAGTGTATTTTCACACAAATACACAGCACTCACACTCGCACAATACGCATGACATGGCCTCCTAACTAAATCAGCTTTAGCTTTGCTATATGTATATTTATTTATAGCATAGAGTGACGAGACGAGCTGAACATGTGCCTGATGGTAAGCAACATACCTGCCACATAACAGCACAGTGACATGCACCTATTGGAACATAAAAAGTCCAAATCATTATTCGCACTTGTTAGGACTGCACTGCGCTCGTCACTCAGAGATTTAATATATTATACCTATCTCTAAGCCCAGTAATTTCTCTGGAAACATTGCCCTTCAAACCGGAACACTGACATGTTTGTATATTACTGTTTGGCGGTAGAATAACTGGCAAAGGTATAATATTGCTTACAGCATACTGATACACGCACGTGTAGCGGTCTCGGCGCGAACTGGCGCCCATACAATTCCATAATGTCAAGTTCCTGTCGCTGTCTCCGGACGCGGTCTCCGGTCGCGGTCTCCTGTCGCGGTCTCCGGTCGCGGTCTCCGGTCGCAGTCTCCTGTCGCGGTCTCGTGTAACGGTCTCAGCGCGAACTGGCGCCCATACAATTCCATAATGTCAAGTTCCTGTCGCGGTCTCCGGACGCGGTCTCCGGTCGCGGTCTCCTGTCGCGGTCTCCGGTCGCGGTCTCCGGTCGCAGTCTCCTGTCGCGGTCTCGTGTAACGGTCTCAGCGCGAACTTGTACCTTTTTTTCGTGCGGCGGTAAATCCCCTGGTGCAAAAACACTCACACAGACACGCCCTTAGAGGTGCACATAATATTCACACACACAAATATATTATACAGAGTGACGCTTTGGTGCCGACATTAAATGAACACACAGGTAGGGTTACTGAACAGTAATCATACAAAAGGTGTGAAAAATAAATATTCGCTAGTTTGAAAAAAAAAAATTTTCTAACAAACTTAATGATTGTATCAAGCGATCGAACGAAAAGCATCCTGTGCAATAGATTCATTCACCAACGTCAGATGTGTGCGTGATTTACGTTCGCTTTTCGTAAAACAAGCTGGCAACGTCGCACTGCAGAAAGTACACTCCGCGAGGCATAAGCTGATTTGCATTTGTGTGAGTGTACATGGATAGTGTAGGTGTGACAACCGGCCTTAGGCGCGGCGCCATTCTGTCTCGCCGCGCTCCTGCCTGATTGGTGATCACTCACACTAATGCAAAGCTCAGCTTATACCTCGCGGACAAAATTTCAAGCTCCTGCCTGATTGGTGATCGCTCACACTAATGCAAAGCTCAGCTTATACCTCGCGGAGTGTACCTATCTGCAAGCGGCGCGCGGGCGCACGGCGTGACAACGCCGCCCCGGTCGAGAGGGGTAGATACTTACAAATGCGCGATAATTTGGAACGGGGACTCCCCGTCAACTTTATGCCTGTTCATCACTAATAAATCACATAAAGAAAATAGGTAAATGCGTAGGTAGGTATCTATTGTAACTTTGGCGAAACATTACAAAATGATTGCTTTTTGAAGTAAGATGCATTGTCAGAATCAAGGACACTTCGCATAAACAGCCCATCAAATATTCCCACTGCTGGGACTCGGGAACTTCTCTCGCACGAAAAAAGTCAAGGCCATAACCCACCACGTTGGCCAACTGCGGTTGGTGTTTAACATAAACATGACCTCGAAAGATTGTAGGTAAGTAAGTACATGTTGTGTTTTACACGATGTTTTTAAGTTAGCAGCATTACGCACATGACTTTGTTAAGACAGTTTGTGCGCGTAGGATTTGAACGTGGGACTAGACCAGCACTTGGTAATAACAAAGGGCATTACCGTGTTTAGCGTGAAAGCTGCTGAAATGGTTGGTACCTACAACTATCTTTAAAATAAAATAATAAACAATTTTCGTACAAAAAATTAAACCGACTTCAAAACCACAAATAGGCACTCAAAAGCGAAAAATTAACTAAAATCATTGTTATAAGCGCTACTCACTCATCTATTTGAAGTCGGTGCCAGCTAAATCTAACAGGTATAGGATAGATACTACTTACCTGTGCCTACATAGCATCAATCTACTAACTTTTTGACCTGACTGGCACCGAGTTCAAATAGATGAGTGAGTAGCGCTTATAACAATGATTTTAGTTTATTTTTCGCTTTTGAGTGCCTATTTGTGGTTTTGAAGTCGGTTTAATTTTTGTACGAAAATTGTTTATTTTACTCTTTTTAGTGTACAAGAACAAAATTAAAATTTTGATTAAACCCCGACTACCTTGGATTTGTTATCTGTACAACATTCTACTAGTCAAGCCCTTTCATTTGATACCCATATAAAGGCAGTTGTGAAAAAACAAATGTATTTCGGCATTTTGTGGAAGCAGCCATCTTGGATTTGAATTTTTCATAGTGAAAAGTATTCTACTAGTCAAGCTCTTTCGTTTGATACCCAAATTGAGGTAGTAATGAAAATATAATATAATTCGCCATTTTGTCGTGGTGGCCATTTTGGATTTGAAATTTGTTATAGTACATAGTACTCTACTAGTCAAGCCCTTTCATTTGATACCCAAATTGAGGTAGGTTGTGAAAATATTTTGTCCACCATTTTGTGGAGGCGGCCATCTTGAATCGACATTAACCAGACATAGCTAAGAACATCTGCTATGGTATTAACCTTGAAATAAAAGAAACCGCATCGAAATCGGCCCATCTGTTTGAGTTCTACTACGGTGCCACAGCAGATAGACAGACACACAGACAGACATCGACGTCACTTATAACACCCCTTTTTTTTGGTCGGGGGTTAAAAACAAGTTTTTATTAAAGCATTTACGCATTAACGAAAGATTAATTTAATTATTTATTAGATATGTCGACAACCCTTTTGATACGCATCATTTCGCGCCAGACAGCGACAGAGTTACGCGTTAGAAGAGAACGCAAATGTTTAGGTGAAAATCGCGGTAGGCATTGAGCGCTAATGCGAGCTGAATTGCACTTTGTTGCGTCTCAGCAAGAGTCGCTATTTATATAAAATTGTTCGCTAAGTGAGGGTTCTGTACTAATATTTATTCTGTGACAAAACTAGTGAAAAAATAAAAGAAAGAGAAAGACTACATTTAACATTAGTTAATAGGTCTCTTTCGTCTGCATTTCATTCACAAACATACAAGTGTGTCGCCTATCTCGTTTCTTTAGTATTTGCTTTTCGCCTGATTTTTAATTGATAAATCGGATGGACTGTGGGCTGCGGTGTAATGACCTCTGCGCAGGAAATTTTAGATACAGGCTGCTTTATTATGGTATTTTGGAAAATTGCGAATAACTCAGTAAATAATAACGATAAATGAAATTTAATTTGACAGAGTAGGTCAAAATATGATATTTTATAGGTGGTTTCATTTAATGTCGGCACCAAAGCGCCACGCTGTATACATCCATTCATAATTATAGTATTAATTTTTAAACAAACAACGATGTAGCCCACGTTGGAGCATGCTCACCTAAAAGAAACCGATTCACTCTCGACTTGAAGATATTAAGATTGTGATCACCGGGGAAAACCCGCACAGTGAACGCATTCTACAGCCTAAACGTTCTTATTACAAAAGTCAAAAAAATTCTCGTTCGAGCTTGTGAAACGTCAACCATGAACTGATGTCGCTTTTCATTGTTTCATACCCAAACTAGGTATCTCTGGTGAATTACATACCTACAAAGGCTCTCGCTCCAGTTAAGATATACTATGCGGTTTACAAGTATGGTTTCCTTATTGCTAATTGATACAACACTAAATTTAAACATAAAATAACAATTAAATTGCCCTAAATATTGTGTAATATAACTTGTAAAATAAATAAATATGAAAACAACAATTTCATGCATCAACGCATTACTTAATTTACTTAACAAATTTAACTTATTTTAAAGACAAATTTGTTACCTTCTTCACTTAAGAAAGTTGTACGCGATAACTCTAGAAATCACCTTCTTAGACCATTGACGCGGTAGTCGTCGGTGCAGGCGCACGTTTCAGCCGCGCTTAACCTTTCTCTTTTGTATTTGATTAGTACTACCCTTTACTTATCGGAGTTTTAAGATCTATAGTGATGGAGGACATCCTCCCGGCGGAGGTGTCAGGTGATGATAGTGAGATCGAAGTGGATGAATACATTAAAACAATTTTGAACGAGAGAGATATCACGCGAGTTGTGCCAGAGAAGAGAATGCGAGAGAAAACGGATAGCGATGAAATGGATGATGGATTTACGAGGGTGACGAGGCAGACAAAACGTTCTAAAAACAAGAGCCAGAGCGAAATTAATGGAACACCCGAGAAAGAACGTTTTATCGTTTCTTTGACAGCCAAAGAAGTCTTGCCAAAACAATTTGGAATGGCTAAGTTGCTCCAGTCTGAAAATATTAAAACATCTTAAAATAACATATAAATCACCGTATAAAGTCTTAATAGAATTTGAGAGTAGATCTGATTGTGACAGTCTAATTAAGAGCGAAAAATTATCCAAGCTAGAATACAGGTGTCAAATGGCGGACGAAATTCATATATCTTATGGTATAGTGCGTCAAGTTGATTTGGATATTAATGAACAAGAAGCGCTTGAGAACCTAAAATGTGACCAAGAAATTATTACTATCAAGAGATTAAAAGACTTAATGGCGACGGAAAATGGGTAGATAGTGAAACAGTTCGGTTGAGTGTGAAAGGCCCTACCTTGCCACCATATGTATTTGGATATGGATGTAGGTTTAAGGTGGAGCCCTATACATTCCCTGTCAGTCAATGTGCAATTTGTTGGCGTTTCGGTCATTTATCTCGTGCCTGTCCTGCAAACAAGCCAGTCTGTCCAAAATGCGGAGGCGAACACAAAATTGTGAAACAACCAAATTTCGTTGTGTGAATTGTTTAGGAGGACACATATCGATGTACAAACAATGTCCAATGTACCTCAAAGAAAAGCAAATTAGAATCATAATGCGCACTGATAACTGTACTTATAAAAAGGCAGTAAGTTCCTATCGCCAACCTCAACAACATGCGCACCGAACAAACAAAAACCCTTTGCCGGCCACTGATAACAGATTGTACAATAATGTTGTCAAAACAAAGGCCATAATACATGTAGAAAATACCTCGGATGATGTGACTATATCAGCTACGGAAGATAATTTCACAGTAGAAGAAGAACAAAACGAAAATGAGAAATTTCAGCAAGAAATAATTAAAAGAAAAACAAGAAAAAAAAAAGAAATTAATGCAATGTCGTGATAAACCTGTGGAAAATGATAAAATGGAAACATCGGAAGAAGAAACTAAGAAGGAAAATTACTGGATTACTATTTTAATGAGACTAGTTAAAAAAATTCAAAATATCCTGCGTAGTGAACAGCCATTTGAAGAAAAATTAAAAAGTGTGTTAAAAATTGTCCTCGAAGAAGTGGTTAAAAATGTATTAAAAGTAGTCAGCAAAGTCAGTACGTTGAGTAATATTGTTACACTCTTGAGCCACGATGGATAGAAACCATACAATTTACTCATTGAACTTATTGCAGTGGAATGCACAGAGTTTGCGTCACAAATTAACAGAATTTGATATATTACTTGAGACAAGAGAAAGTCCATTTAGCGTTTGTTTCAGAAACTTGGTTTCAGGATAATTCTGAAGTTCGCCTGACAGAGTATGATATTTTCCGTAGAGACAGAGGAGATGGATGTGCAGGTATAGCAGTTTTTGTTCACAAGTCTGTTAAAGTACAGGTATGTGATTTGTCTCATCCAAATATAAATATCCAGTTTATGTCTCTTAAGTTGTTAAACTGTGGCTGCTTAAAGAATGTTACACTAGTTTACTGTCCATCTTGGGTTTTTACTACTCAATCTGATTGGGATCTGATTTTTGCTAATTTTACTAATAACTCTCTCATTGTTGGTGACTTTAACGCCCACCATACAGACTGGTCGTGCAAAAATGATTCCAGAGGTAAGAAGATACACGATTCAGCAATAGAATATAATTATGTATCTCTAAATAATGGTAGTCCAACGAGAATTTTGATGGTCAATAACTGTTTGCAAACAACTTCCCCAGACATATAATTTGCTTCGACAGACATAGCTGTACAAATCGATTGGTTTGCCATGAATGAAAACTTGGGTAGTGACCATGTAATACTAAAACTAAGAGTAAATTACTACGATGTGATTCATACTACAAGTAAGAGAAATTTTAAATTAGCTAACTGGAAGAAATATAAAGAATACATACAAAACAGTTTATTAATCCCACGTCACGAAACTAATGTACAAATACTATATGACAGATTAATTTATTACATAAATGAAGCTGCAAAAAGACATATCTCTATGATTAAGTTATGCCAAAATCCCGCAGCTAAGTTCACACCAAAACCTTACTGGAATGCAGAACTATCTAAATTAGTAGCACAACGTAGATATTAGCCTTACGCAATTTTAGACGAAACCCGACCCCTTTGAACCTAAATATATTGAAAGAAAAACCAAAATGCTAAACTAGAGATTAAAAAGCGAAATCAGAGGGATGGAAGAATATGTGCAGTAATATTGATGGGTCCACGACTGTCTCCGATATGTGGAGACGGTTACGTTGGATAAAAGGATATCGATCTTCTAAAGTATATGTATCTAAAGAAGATAAGCAAAGATTACTGTGCAGTTTGGCCCCTGACTATGTTGTTCCTAATTCACCTATATTTAGATCATCCAATGAAAAATTAGAGATGTTTTAGGTTGCATGAGCTTAATAAATGCATTAAAATAAAAGATACGGCTCCAGGTAGTGACGGGGTCACTTATTCGATGATTCACAATTTACCCATAAAAGCAAAACAATACCTATTGACCTTTTACAATCTTGTTTTCGCTACCGGAGAAATCCCCTCCCAATGGCGCAATATCACTGTAGTATACCTATACCTAAACACAATGAGTCATCAACGACATTAAAACTACGACCGATCTCACTAATATCATGTCTTTGTAAGATTTTGCATAATATGATAAACAAGCGATTAGAATGGTACGTTGAAAAAAACAAATTACTTTCGCCATTCACCACAGGTTTTCGCAGCGGACAGTCGTGTCTGGACTGCCTAGTGCGCTTAGTGACGCAGATTCAATTGGGATTCACGAATAACACTCCTACAATCGCATGTTTCCTCGACATTGAAAATGCATATAATGATATTTTAATAGAAAAAGTAACCGAAATTCTAGACGAGATAGGGATAGGCAAATTATACTGTCAATATTTATGGAATTTGTTGAGTCATAGGTGCCTTCAAATCAAAGACGAGTCTGATCTTTCTGCCGATATATTATGTAGATATACTAGTAAAGGCTTAATGCAAGGCTGTCCGTCTTCCCCTATTTTATTCAACATTACAACAGGTAAAATCTGCAAAGATATTATTTTTGTTTATATATGTCAATACGCTGACGATTTTGTCTTATACAACAGCAGCATCAATTTACTTCAAAACGCAATTATAGTTCAGAGGGCATTGCATATTTTTGTAAAACAATTAATGACTTAGGACTAAACTTATCTGTAACGAAATTTAAATTTTGCGTATTTAGCCGAGGACGGCGAAAACAAACTTTAAAGATCAAATTTAATAACTAACAAATCGAACGGGTTGAGACATATAAATACCTAGGAATGTGGTTAGATTGTTCGTTACTTTGGCGAACTCATATTAATGAAACGGTGAAGAAAACACAAAGGTATCTTATCGTAATCTTTTTAAAGTATTAACCGGTCCTGACTGGGGTATCCATCAACTACATTTGCGTAAATTGTACATTTCATTAGTCAGAAGTAGATTAGATTATGGTTCATATTTATTCGACAATTGTGCTAAAATCCATACATATAAATTACAAAAAATTCAAAGTCAGGCCTTGAGAATAATAGGGGGATTTATTAGAAGTACTCCAGTACACACGATGGAAAGTGAACTCTGTGTACCGCCACTGCATTTAAGAAGAAGATATTTAGGCATAAAATATTGTTTAAAGATACGAGCATTAGCAGATAACGAAACAGTTAGATTGTTATCCCAGTTACATTCCCATTGCTTTTTATCAAACAGTAGATATGGGTACTGGTCGAGAAAGAGAATTCCTCTGCTTGTTAGCATTTTTGACAATGTTAAAAATGAAAATATACACTCTTCTTCTCCACTAGATACCTTCTGTTTGAACTCATGGATAAATGACTTTAACTGTGACGATATTATTTTTACTAATTTAGATTGCGTAAAAAGTTCGAAAAAAAATTGTAATACTAATATAATGAAATTTGAGATACTTAATGATAAATACTGCAACTGGAATGTTCTGTATACAGATGGTTCAAAGGGCAAGGATGGACAAGGAGCGGCTTTTTATGATGCCACAGTAAACTCAGATTTTAGTATTAATAATAATTGCTTCAGAATTGTTAGTAATTATAGTTGTATCATGTCAGTGGAACTCATAGCAATATCGGAAGCACTCTCTTATATCCAAAATAATAATTGGCGTAAAACTGTTATTTGTACCGACAGCAAAAGTGCACTCCAACATATCACACGCTGCACCTTTGGCAAAGAGGAGTATCCACAGCTTACAAAATCATTTCGCAATTACAGGATTTATATGATAAAAACCTTCAGATTAAATTGCAATGGGTCCCATCGCATATCGGACTGCGAGGTAATGAAGAGGCTGACACACTAGCAAAAAAAGCAGTTTTAGAAGGAAGAGAATTCAATATATTACCTAATTATTCAGAATTGCTACCTAAGTACAAAAAAAGAATGTTACAATATTTGGAAACAATATTTTAATGAAAGGTCAATTGAAAAGGGAATATGGTACAAGACTATTGTGTGTGAACCTCCACATATACCATGGTTCGCGAATTTAAAATTGTTACGTAAACATTTAGTTATAGCTCATAGGTTAAGGACAGGCCATATGCCGTTAAAAAATTTGCTTATTTAATGGGAAGGCAGATTCACCAAATTGTGACTCATGTGGGTGGAAGAGGATGTGCATCACCTATTGGTGGAATGCGTCCGCTTCCAACGAGAGAGAGGGTTACTTGAGATGAACTACCAGCTGAATAGCCTCGACGTGGGAAGGTTCCACCGAGTGCTAGCTGAGCCAGCGTCAGACGCGGCCAGAGACCTGTTCGGGTATGTGGCTCACCTCAACTGATCCTCTCACATGTTGAAATAGACTTAGCGCCTATTAGTACCTACCTTTTTCTTACCAACCATCTTATTTTTAGCATACCAAGTGTTATAAATGATGGGACTGCCATGTGACTTGTCATAAAAGTCCCATAACAAAAAACTGATTCTGAGACTCAGTTAATCTAGCTCACTTCGAAGCATAGCACGTTCTTGACGTATCGGTATAATAAAACGTAGCTAGGTTTTACCCAGGATTACGTAGACTTTTTCCCTACTTAGACTGAGCACAGAACTAAAGTGGAAACTAAGTCAAAAAGAAAATACTGTGATTATAGATAGCTAGACTACTATTACTAGTGGTTTCCAAGTTGTACTTTATCTAAGTTGCCTAATGTTCGAAATTCAACCATAAAGTAATATCACAGTTTAAAGAAGAACTTAGTACCAGTAGTTCATCGCCTTTGATCTTGGGAGAAACGACGATAATGTCTAGATACGGGTAGGGTTGTCGCAAACAAAAATGCTTATTACCAAAATATAATTAAAAGATACGGAAAACGTTAGCCCTGAGCCGCGCTCCTGCAATACTAACATTGTAATGTAGGCAATGCAGGAGCGCGCTTTCCGCGTCTCACCCGCGTCTCACTCCGCATGCTCCGCACGATTGCCCCGTCTAGACGGATTCGTCGAACGACAATTATATGATTTAATAGACTAAGGTAATATTATTCTTATCTATTCTCAATTTGAACACAGACATTACAATAAACCAAAAAGTACTATACAGCGTGTGGCGGAAAGGTCCAACAATATTTTAACAGGTCATTCCAACACTGATATAGACTTCATCTCCGAAGGTCTCTTTCCCCTCAGCACTTTAGATCGCGAGATAATACGAGTCAAAGTTTGATGTAAAATTGACCAGCTGCAACCCTAATGCATGTACAGCTGACAAACGACCTTGCCTGTCAAAGACTAAATTTTGTGCAGAATATGTATTGTATTTATTTTGCCTACTTCGAAAAAATAACATAGAAAAAAAAACGTCTAGGAGTAGGTAGCTACTACGGTATACAGCGCTGGTTTAGAAATTCTAAGCCAGTTCGGCTAAATTTTATGTGTACGTCTCTTTTCGCTCATCACTATACCGACCAATTTTATGAATTAAAAACACTATTGCTAATGTTGTTTAATTGATTGTGATAGTAGAATATTTAAATTCAACAACACGAAATAAAGCGTATGTATGCCAAAATCAGTTAGGTACATACTGTGATACATTTCGTACCATTTCAAATTAATTTTCACTTCTTAATTTTATTTTATTCTTTGCGATATGTCCACGGCGGACTGTCGGCAAGTCGGCATTTGTCAAACGGAGTCAAACCGATTGACGCGCTGTGCCGCTGCGGTTTTTCGCCTTTCGGAACGGCGCGGCGCGCCATGCCAAAAGGCGAAGCCCGCTGTCCAATATGATTTTTAGAAGTATTTGAGGTTTAAATTTTGAGTTGAAAGTTCAGTCGCTCTGTAGCGTCGTTGGTGGTGTGTTGTTGTTTTTTATCGCAAAATTGATATCTACGATGTCATCACTGTACCTAGACATGGTACCTAGTTAGTCGCCATGAAGAACGTGAAATTTCCGCAAACGTCTGAACAGCACTAAAGACGCCCGAGTCAGGGCCTGTTTTAGTACTACCAGCAGTGCTGGGTGCTGGTCCACCACCCTGGACTGATACTTCTGAGGCCGCCCTCGTTACGCGTAGGAGGAAGGTGCGCCGCGCCGCAAGCACCTTGGATTGCAGTGTGAAATGGATAAATATGTTTGTGTTGTGTTGTTGTGCACTGAAATTTTAGTGTTACATTACAGTGCGACTATGGTTAAATAATAATGAGATTATTAAAAGGTTAGTTAATTTAGTAAAAATAAGTAGTTAGTGTAGGTATCTTCCATTCTTATTAGAGAGTTTAAATAATTAAATTAAGTAATTATTCTAACTTTTTATTTGACTTTCGATTCAAACACGTACCTACTTAGTTTTATTTCATATGACATTCCTTCCATCCTTCCTGTCTAATATTGTTTGAAGGCTTATTACACTTGACAAAATTTAGTCGACTGAATTCAGAAGCAAGTTAGAAAGAAGCAAACCTCGCTTCTGAATGTAGTATGCTACTCGTAGGCTCGTAGCTTACTGAATGCTAGGTATTACTACACTTCACTAAATTCAGTAGCGAACAAATTTAGCCAAGGGTAATAAGGCTTTAGGTTAGTGCTAATAAAAGCATCTGTTTTTATGCTATTTGGCTCAATCGAATATGGCAGTTCAATAGCTTCCACGCCTAATCTTTCTCTCTTGTTCGACTTCTATGCTATTTAGGGAGATTTTCAAACGACAGATAAGTAGGTATCAATGCGCCGGCGCCGGCGGCGCGCGCGCGTGCACGACACCGACGGAGCCGCGCGCAGTGGCCGGCGGCGCGGCGGTCAGTGAACGCGCCGTACAGCCGGTTAGGGTTGTCAAATAAAATAACAAACAACGAATTTTTAACTTTGTATGGAATTTTTTTTTTAAGCTTTCGTGTCTAATATTCACACATGTGATTTGATACTTAGTATAGATGAACTACCATAAATATTGTTGGACCTTTCCGCTACACGCTGTATAAGCGTATGTGTCAAATACACAGAAGTGTATGTAATGTTTTTTATTTATTGATTTAATGTACTTTTATATTTAATTTTTTTTAAATATTGTTTTGAACACCTTATCAATTGTGCGAAATTTCATACTCGGAGGAGTATAGATGTGATAGATATCCGCTCAATTTTCGTAAAAGGAGTGTTAGGTTTTTGTTTCGCGTGTTAATAATATTTAGAGAACAACAATTTCAAGCACCGAATTAAAAAAAAAGCAGTGGTGGCATGAATCCCTTCTTTCTAATCCCACGCTACCATTGTCTTTTTAGAGTCATGTGAGTAAATCCGTTAACATAAAAACTGTGAAAGAAAACATTGTGAGCTAACTGGAGTTTCGAAGTCATAATACGTCATCCACTAACCCGGATTGCGCCAGCGTGGTGGATAGCTTTGACCATCTTCTTGTGAGAAAAGCCCTCGCGTCCTAACAGTGGGAATATTTAGTCAATTGCTCATAGCAACATTTACTTTATACCAGCAAATGACTACGGGGTAAGTGTAGCCAGTACTAGAATTTAAAATTGTTATAAATATGGTCACAAAACATGATACATAGATGATGATGATACATGAGGCATATATAGCATTATTACAATAATTTTTCACTAAGTTTTATCTCCCAAATTGTCAATCTCGTACACATGAGGCATATATAGCATTATTACAATAATTGTTCACTAAGTTTTATCTCCCAAATTGTCAATCTCGTACACATGATGCATATATAGCATTATTACAATAATTGTTCACTAAGTTTTATCTCCCAAATTGTCAATCTCGTACACATGAGGCATATATAGCATTATTACAATAATTGTTCACTAAGTTTTATCTCCCAAATTGCCAATCTCGTATGTTTAATTACACAAATTATAACGTAGTTGTGTGATTTGTCCTCTGGATTATTAGCGTATGCTAATTGGACACCAATGTGGCAACATTTCTCATTAAACTGTGATCTCATTACTTCAATAATCAACAGAAAATGAAATAATTGCGTAATAATCAAGTTAAATAAAATTGTGTATATAATAATTTGCGGTACAATAGTAGTAAGTTCCATTTGTTTGGTTTAAAAGACCCATTGCAGTTTTAAAGGCCGCCATATTTAAAACTTGAGTTGTACTCAATTCTATATTTTAAGTTCTTTTGCTTTACAAGTTTTATTGTAATTACTGGATTAACACATAGCATTATATTAATCTTATTAAAATTGTTAGATTGTTATGTCGCTTGTAGTACCGTGCTGCCCAGCAAGTATACATGCTATATTTTTTTATAGTGGTAGGACTCTTGGCAGAGTCCGCCTGAGGAAGTACCACACCTTTGCCAGTTATTTTACCGCCAAGTGCAAAAAAATACTATGTTCCGGTTTAAAGGGCAATGTTTCCAAAGAAATTACAGGGCTTAGATATAACATCTTAGATCTCTGGGTGACGAGCGCAGTGCAGTGGTAGGTAATGATATGGACTCTTGATGTTTCAATAGTTGCGTGTCACTGTGCTGTTATGTGGCAGGCATCTTGCTTACCATCAGACACATGTCCTGCTCGCCTCATCCCTCTTTATTAAAAAAAATTGGAACCTATGATGAAGCTCTCAAAACTATTTCATATCCACACTTTTCTCTAGTTCTTTTACAATTAGTTGTATTGGAAGAAAGTTTAATCCGCTTGAAAATTAGTTGAGAACAGCAATAGCTCAAATAAACGAAATCCATTTCTTCTAAGATGTGAGTTCAGGAGCTAATTTGAGCTGCAGTACCTTGCAGTGATTCCTCGGGTCCCGTCGCTAAGGCACTGATTTCCCAAGAGGGACCGCTGGATTTTTGTCACGGGTTATTTACCTTGCGATTTGCGCTATTTACTTGAGTAAAAATTGGTAACAGTACTGCGACCGTTCTTCAGAATACCTGTATTTGTATAAATTTTGGAATAACAAGAAAAATACATGAAACTTGAATCTGATCACATTTTCGTTCACTCACAATGCCACAATATATTTTGAATGACAATATCTATATACACCACATAAATATATGTCTTGGGTGGAAATGGAACCCACAACTTACAGATCAGTAAGCAAACTCACTATCAACTGAGCTACGAGACCAATCAAATAACCATAAAAAAGCTACAAATTATCGTTCAGGGTTCCACTAAATTTTCATGGATGGGATGAGTGCATGACATTGATGGTTTAAAACCCATGGCTGCCAGATCTTCATCATTTCATGAAAGATAAAAGCCCGACTATAGTTTTTTCTTCAACCATTGCTGGTAGGAACTATTACTTTCCATTATGTTTCAATAATCAGATCTGCAAATTTATGCTACATAATTGCTGATTGAAGGTGAAATTATAAACTGTAACGCAGAATCTAATAATACCGATACTTTTCAAGACGTTTTTGATCATTCTTATTCTATTCGTACGAACCAGCGTTGTTAATGTGACAGCAACAACATTTTTCTTGTTTGATTTATCGTTACTGTTTGTATTGATTCAAGATCTTCGAAAGCCATGGTTAGTCTTAGACAATTATTATTATTCAAAATACTAGCGACTCGCTCCGGCTTTGCACGGGTGCAATGCTGATACTAAATATAAGTACCTACTAATAAAATTCCGGTTCGGCGGCAAGATGTTTCGTTTTACGTAGTCACATAAGTCACAGTTTTTGGTGATGGATACTTTTTTGGCGCGACGGACGCACGCAATGTGTTGATTGATGGAAAGAAGCGTGCTTCACACCAAATATGGCGACAGCGGTTTGTTTGTTTGCAGACATCATTATTTAACGAAATTCTCCATAATCCGAATTTTGTGGACATATGTTGTCGACTCAAAATCAATATTTTTTTATGTTTTGTTATTCATATAAGGTTTTGATCAAGTCCCGTACCGTACCCCTTGACGAAATTATTAATATAGATGTGTCTTGATTTCATCATTTGATTTTGAGCTTTGAATCAATAATATTTAACGGGCATAACCGTGGACATGAACTTATGGGCAACTACAACCTTGAATATAAAATGGTATTACTTAAAAAGTGCCCCTTATATCAACTCTGGGTAAACAGTCGTGGACCCAAAAACCTTTGACGTTTCTAATATCAATATTAGCTCGGCTAAAGGTAAGCACGAAATAAAAGGATTTTTGTAAAATTGAATGAGGAAAGGTAAAGACTGTCAGGAGCATTTCATAGAAAATGACCCTTTTAAGGGATGTTGCTAACCACTTAGATCTTATTATATAAATGGGCTTAACTATTTCAGAGTGAAATACAGATTCTAAAATGTAAAGAAGTGATTAAATTTTCTTTGAACAATATTGTTTGCTACATACTACCATAGTTGTATGTTTAAATTTAAATTCTCAGAGCTTAGAGCAATAATTATTGTTCTAACGTTTTAGACATAATTATGACATGATATTTTTGTGTAATATATATTTTTCGGGATAATATATCTCGATTAGCTGCTAATTGAACACTATAAATGTAATTATTAGTAGGAAACGATGTTTTCGGTTTGATAAAGGTAGCTATTCTGTGAACATCTGTATAGGTATCTGTATAGGTACCTTTCCTACTAAGTATAGTTAAAAGTTGTTAAAATGACATACATACTACATACCTAAGATATATCCGGGAGTGCCAACTAGTGGAAAAGAAGCTATAATACCCGAGCCATATCATGCAAATACTTTCAAACTAAACTTACACCGGATACCAGCTGGTGACAGTGCTCGTTGCATTCTAATAACTTTTGAGTTTGAGAAGAATTGCATATCTACCAAAGACGCAGCAAATCAATACGTTACTCGGTTATTTTGTAGCCCTTAGCTAAGGAAAGAGAGATGTCATGATATTGGTAGAGCCAAAAGACTCTTTGAAGAGTCCGCCTGAGGAAGTATTGATAGTTATACTACCGCCAAGCAGTACTTTGTAAACTTTGTTGTGTTTCGGTTTAAATGGTAATATAAGGTGAATGAAATCAGAAGAGCACAAAGATGAATGTCTAAAAAGAAAGTTTTACCCGTCCCATCACTACATATCTTGATTAAATAGAAAGTGTCTATATTATTTATTTTGTGTCTGTCTTATTTGACTTTACTTAATGTTTTTTTTTACCAGAAGGTCACATTTTACTTAGTACAATTATGAACAAATTGCTTAGCCATGGTGGTATGGTGGCGAGAATGTGAGGTTTCTACAATACTGAATCGTTAAGTCGTTGATTTAAATCACGCTTGCGTCTCTGAATATTTTTTCAAATTCAGATTTACAAGTGTGTTATCGCAACTAGCGTTAACGTTGAAAAAAAACATCAATACGAGTATGACAACAAACACCAGAAACGTACAAAACCGGTATGTTCAAAATCAATAAAATAAAGGTGTCACCTACCAACCAGCACTTGACAAGCATGGTGGATTATGGCTTTGGCCTTGTGAGAAAACAGGGTCTTCTCTCACAAGGCCAAAGCCCCAGCAGTTGGACCATAAAGTGAGATGATTACGCTTAGGTAAAAGCAACTTACTACGCACCAGCCTTGTAACGCGAATCAAATTACTAGAATAGGCACCAGCTTAAATACTATTTAGTGGAAGAATTTTACTGGAATGTTGTGTTGTACTGGTAGTGTTATCTGATGCGGTTATTATGTTTTGTCACGCTTTTCACTTGAAACCCAACATTCTTGTTAGATTTTACAAGTTTGCGTTTGTCATACAATCCAAAAAGTTGAAATTTCACGCACTCTATTTCTTTTGTTATCCGTCTTATCAATTGTCTTTTTGAAACAAACCTTTTCTTTCCATCCACGTACTTTCTGTTTTATAAACTTATCCCTTTTTATGGCTCTTTGTTTATCTTTATATCATCATTTTAGAAAGGAAAAGATAAGCACGTAAATCTCCTTTCTTTATGAAATAGCTTTTACTTTTAAAATACGATCTTTGTACTTTTGTGAATTGCTGTGAGTACAGAAGATAGTGTGGGCGACAAAAACGATTATAGTTTTGTAGAAAAAAGTGCGTACCTACATGCCACTCGTGGTCATGGTGACTTGTTTTGTCTGGAGACGGGTCGCACTACCAATAAAAAAACATTGCAAATATAGATCTTCAAACTTCCGCAGTGGAGCAGTTATGATGTCACGTCTTCATAAAAATTGGACAATGAAGTGACGTCACTCTTAAACTTGTAAGCACTGTATCTTCGTCATTTTTGTCTGTGAAACAAAAAAAAATCGTTCCTGTAATTTTTGTGTTATTCTGAACTATTATTTATATTTCAACAGTCAGTCGCCGTTATTTGGCATCCTGTCGTGATTGAGCAACAAATATTTTTAAAAATGATTAATAATAATTACCTATATTAGTAAGAAAGACTAGTCCTACGGTTCAATTAGTCTGCTCAGAGCTCGTGAGTTCGATTCCCACCCAAGATCCGTAATTGAGTCATGAATAAGGTCAGTTGTTCTGTATTTGAGTGTATTAAATTTTAAGTTTGTATTATATCAGCAATTCGGCTTCCATTGTACAAATTTTGCAAGTAGGTATATAATTATTTTTATAGTTAAGATTCACAGGGCAAGCAGAAGAAGTGCCTGATGGTAAACAACACGCCTGCCCAAAAGCAACACAGTATCATGCAGCTATTGGAACATAAGAGTTCAAATCGTTACATTTATATTTCATACTGGAAACATTTTCCTTCAAGATGGAATGCATTGATGTTAGCACATTACTCCGCTTGGTGATAGAATAACTGGCTAAGTTATGATACTTCCCAGGGCGTATACAGCAAGGAGACATATCACTGCGAAATTTCTTATGTGAAATTAAATTATTCTGCCGTCAAACAGAAACGTTCATCTGACTACAGTGATTTATTGTATCGCCAAACAAGTAGCGATATTTAATTTGATCGTGAAACAAATAGCTATTAATTATATCGTCAACACAATTTGTTAATGAAGTAAGAGTGCCTACATCTACATCTATACATTTTTTAAATTTAAATATCTATTCTATAAAATTGACAATGAAATTGACATTATGAATATTGACATTATACAGAAATTAATGAAGTTATTATTGTAAAATTGAGCATAATTAGCGTTTTATAATGGAGATTATTTGTATTTATGTGAAATGTTGCACGCCCTATGGGTTCGGATATAGTGATACCTTGCTTAATTAATTATTTTAGATCTGTAACCAATACCTATATTCCAGCAATACAGATAATTTGATTTGAATAAAAATTTAACGGATCGCTGTCTGTACATGGAAGATATATAAGAACAAATATAATAAGATACCGTAATTAACGCAATAGCACCCAAAACAAAATTTTCGTCTGTGTGTTTGTGCACGTTAATCTCAAAAACGGCTTATTCGATTGCTTGTATGTAGTTGATGCCGTAGTTTTCATTAATGAATTGTAGTAAGCTTCACTTAACATTCAATGTTTGTTTATGTCAATCAATTTATAAATAAAAAAGTTATGCCAATTTCTACAGTGTTTGTGAACTAAACATACACGTATAGGTATACAAAAATGCTGCCCAAAGTCACTTTTCCACGTGGACAAAGCCACGGGCACAGCTAAAAATAAAACAAAACAAAGTTTGATTTTAACTTGATACTGTGTACAGTTACGAGTTTTTACCTCCTTCAAAAGTATATATTGATATTCTCAAGGGTATTTTGTTCAATGCTATTCAAATTGTTTCCTTGTGTACTCCGCAAATAAGCCTGTGCTAAAATTTGCCGTTATCGTATAAATCAAAGTCGCTAGCAATATTGTGTTTATCTTAGAGTAATTTAATGTGAAACCCGGTTCTCATTTTACGACCAGGAAGGAAGCTTCTATATTATTTAAACTCTGTGTGCACAACCTACGATGAGTAATGGTTTTGGCATGAGAAAACAAATTTAAATTAGTGACTTTTGTTTGTATCACGAAAACAACAAAACTAAAATGCTATTAGACGTCGTTACGGTAGGTTATCCTAATCAATACTGTAAAGGAAGGGTGGCCGCAAGACACGTAAACGGAACAATGGTTATCCATCGACTTAATGTGTAAAATACGATGGTAGGATAATCGATTTATCCGTGAACATGATCCGTAACTGCATCGAAACATAGGGGACTCGCTTTGAAATGATACTGACATCGTCAACAGCTTTTATGTTGTTTATTCGGTGCGTATTTATGTTTTCAGATAGGCTCATAGTAAAACAAAACAAACTTTTGTTTTGTTTTTTACATTTTGCATGATTTGTACATTTATTTTTTAATAGCGTTTGTCAACGAATTGCAGGATATCAAACAATAGATCTAGAATGGTTATCCTAGAAGATACATCTGCTAGTATGAAAACGAACGTAGTTGTTAATGTAAATTTAGACGACAACAGCTCTGCGGTGGCAGAGCGTGCTCTGTGGTTGGACGCTCAACATTTTATTTGTCCTAGCACAGAACCAATTCTTTATACCCTGTATAATGAGGAAGGTTCTCGAAATTAGTAAGCGTACGATATTTAATAGCGATAGAGGATGGCATTTGTCACCCGCTTAGAAACCGCGCCTCCAAAAGCTTTGCAATGATTTGTGATTTGGTGAATAAGCAGCTCAGTTAACTGCAACATTTCCGACTATACGCAGCCAGTTACCAGTTACTCTCATCTGCACCTCTGCAAAAGCCGCTGAGCTTGCGTGCGCGTCGCGTCGCTGCCCGCAGTGCCAAACGGGCGGTCACGCGCGCGCACTCTCCTTTAAAAGGACACCGGACGAGGCTGAAACTTAAACCAGCTGGGCCGACCATATCACACGTGACAAACCCGTGAATTAAACAAATACAGTTTCGAATAAGAAATTCAGGCTGAGGTAGAGTGTTGAAAACATTACACTTAATCGCAATCTAAATGATTATACAACTAGCCATGCCCCGCGGTTTTACCCGCGTAGTTTCCGTTCCCGTAGTTCCTGTTATTTTTAACCCCCGACAAAAAAAAAGGGGTGTTATAAGTTTGACGTCGATGTCTGTCTGTCTGTCTGTCTGTCGGTCTGTCTGTCTGTCTGTCTGTCTGTCTGTCTGTGTGTGTGTCTGTCTGTGGCACCGTAGAGCTCAAACGGATGGGCCGATTTCGATGCGGTTTTTTTTTATTTGAAAGTTAATATCCGTGCGGGTGTTCTTAGCTATGTTTGGTTAATATCGATTCAAAATGGCCGCCTCCACAAAATGGCGGACAAAATATTTCTTCACAACCTACCTCAATATGGGTATCAAATGAAAGGGCTTGACTAGCAGAGTACTAAACGCTATAACAAATTTCAAATTCAAGATGGCCGCCACCACAAAATGGCGAATTATATAATATTTTTCACTACTACCTCAATATGGGTATCAAATGAAAGGGCTTGATTAGTAGAATACTTTGCACTATGACAAATTTCAAATCCAAGATGGCCGCTACCACAAAATGGCGAATTACATTTCCTTTTCACAATTCCCTTAATATGGGTATCAAATGAAAGGGCTTGACTAGTAGAATGTTGTACAGATAACAAATCTAAGGTAGTCGGGGGTTAATCAAAATTTTTAATTTTGTTCTTGTTTCAAACTCTAATCTAACTGTGTTACAAATTTTATCTTGATATTTTTAATAGATATAAAACTTTTGAAATACCTTACTTGAATAGCTCCAAAATTAGGTTCAGAATAGTTTTACTTCCCCAGAAACCTAACAAACTGCAGTGTGGGCTAGTATCGAACTGCCCATTCTGTATTCTCGCCTCATTTTTGAAACATTAAGCCCCGACCTCCCACCGAAGCCTCCGAGATTGCATTTCGTATGCTGCATGGGGACGGGATAACCTTAGTTTAGACGACATTCTCTCTGGTCGCTTGGGATTCTAGTGAGGATGACCAAACTTCTCATACTTTACGAAATAGTTTTCATTTAGTAACCACAAATACAGTCATATAGTTTAATTTTTGAAGTAAAAACTGCTTTTGGGGCACCTACACATACAGATTTTCGCGGGTTTTTTTTGTAAATTGAGCTCATGCGTCACCGTAATCCGTCGTCGTAAATGAAAGAAATCTTTGAGTAAGATGACGGAGGCCAAAGCCATGCCCTCCGGTGTTGCCCGCGTAGTTCTACCATTTCGTTGGTACTGTAGTTCCGCTATCAAATTCTGAGTTATTAGTTTTTATTTCTATCGTCAAGCCCTATGACTACCAAAGTTTTTTTTATTTTTTGCTTTTGTGGCATAATAATAGCTCTGCATCACTTTATATTTCCACTGCTGTAACTCGGGGCATTCTGTCAGACAGACAGACAGACTCAAGGACATATTCCACCGTTGGTGGATGACACCGTCCGTTCTCGAAAGCTGTTTCTTTTTTTTTTGTACAATCTGATTTCGTCGCTATGTTTTTTTTCCTACTAGGTTAAAGCCAGAGCCCTCAAAAAAATCTTTAATGTTACAGAATTAGATATACATTACACTTTTATTATAAATTTGTAGATTTAAGAAACAATGGTAGAAAGTATCGAAAGCACCAAAGTCTGGAAGAAAAAATAAGTATTTTTTATTTTTGGTGACCCTAACTCCGGCTGACCGCAGTAGCTAAAAAGCTGTTACCAGATTTTATTGTCCGCACTTTGGTTTTCGCCAAGTGAAAACCAAAGCTAGATTTTTTGAATTTAATGAAAAAGTTGTTGTCAGTACTAATCCATACTAATTTTACAAAACTGAAGAGGTTTTTTGTTTGAACGCGCTAGTCTCAGGAACTCATCATCATCAACAGCCCTCTAACTGTTCCCACTGCTGGGGCTCGGGGCCTTTTTTAGCAAGGAGAGAGTTAAAGCATAATCCACCTCGCTGGCCCATTGCGGGTTGGTGGATGACACATGACTTCGAAAGATTCTAGGTACATGTCGGTTTCCTCACGATATTTTCCTTCACTGTTTTAAGTTAGCGGCATTATGCACTTGAATTTCAAAAACTAAAGGACCGATTTCATAAATTATTTTACTGTTGGGCTTGTACGTGATCCCTGAGTGCTATGTATAAATATGTCCAGAGAACGCAACATTTTCACTTTCATAAAATTTTAAATTGAGACGAGTATTTTAGCTAAAGATCCTCGTAACTTTATTCACGATTTCCAACTATTATTCAAATATCTCTGTTTATGTTGTTTACAGATTACGAACAATTTTTACCTACTTCTTTTTATTTGCATTAAAGATAAAGTAAATTATTTATTATGACGTAAAGAAATATAAATATCTTATCTTATAAGATAAGATAAGAAAATTCTTTATTAAAAGCCATAATACAAAAGATTAACTTAACTCAATATAAAATTACATTTCAATTGGCGGCCTTATTGCTTAGAGTGATCTCCTTATCACTTATGACCTACAGTTACAAGTGGCGGTCTTATAACTAATAGCAATCTCTCCCAGGCGATCGCACATTATAGTTAGTAATAAACACATACATATTTCGTTGATTTTCTCTAATTGGCACAACGACATATCCCAACTTTTATTTTACTTACGTAACACTTCTTAGTATTCTTGCGCACTGCGTTGGAAGGCGCCCAAAAATTATACATGGCCGAGTTTTTATCATGTACTCTTTAGTACAATTATAACAAAGTGGTTCTGTTTAATTTGCCAATTCTCACTGAAACGAGGCTGCGACCTATTTCGTATTTTACTGAGTTAATAAAACAGTTCCAGGAACTCAATCGAACTACATTTTTGCTAAGTTACAAGTATTCACTTCTATCAGCAGTCCAATGACTATCTCTATGACTGGCAATTTCGTTTTCTACAAATAACACACCAATAACTTTTATATTTTCATTTCATTCACGAGATTTCTTTTATTCACGAGCGTAACGCTTGCACTCAATTCACAGCACAGCCCACAAAAACAACTGTGTGTGGTGTTATCAATTCAAGTTATCAATTCAAAATATTTTTTTTTCCAAAAAGAAATTCTCTTCGTCATGTGAAACAACTGACTATATTTTTAAACGCCATGTAAACCAACAAATACATGTTTGAAAAATGCCTGGTAGATCTAAATGCTGAAAGCTAGATATTACCAAGATGATGGCTTAGAACTATGGTTTAATGAATGGTTTAACAAGAGGATCCAATTTTATACTACATTCAAAGACGCCATATTGTATAGGTAACAACATGAAAAATACAGACCGAGGTAAAATATTCGACATCTTTTTTCATAGGAATTGTGGGAATAAGCATACGGTCCGTTTCATAATTCTACATATAGATAGGTATTAGGTCAAAAAGCTCATCCGAGCATTCCCCAAACAACTTAATTTAAAAATATTACGAACGTTAACGAAAACACTACTTCGATCTGCGATGGTTCGACTTTTGAATACAATATACATACTTAGTTACACCAGTATTTATGGTGTAACGAGTCCTGGCTTTGTGTTTCGCCTCGAGTTTGATACAGTTTCATGCGTCATTTTTGCCGGGATAATACTACTCTATTCTTTGGTTGAGTTGACAACTACCTCTTCTGCGGTAGACAGAGAATTGTCTAATCATCTGTTTGAAAGAAATATAAGAGTTTTGCATAGAGACACGAGCTTGAGAAAATCAAGCTAAGTAAAAAGTTTTGTAATGTAAATGTGTAATGTATATATACAAAAAAGAAATAAAAAATATGTATATATTTTACGTTTGCCGGAGTATTAGTTCAAATCCTGACTTGAGTTTGTTCAATTTTTCTTCGACGTCGCAAATGTTTAATAAATGTATTATTTCTATGTAAATGTATGACTTGGGGTATGATTTCTCTTGCATCTAACTATAAAATTTTAGGATAGCGATTTGATAAAAAATAGACAGGAATTTGCGATTCCACCTGTTGCTGAAAGTGCCTGATGTCTGCAGCAGATATTAAATGAATGGACGAGCCACAGCTAGAACTCTTTTCGTAATAAAGAGTCAAAATTTATTACTCGACAAAAGTTCGTGAAATTACGGCATCAACGGTCTGCACTCAAGTGAAACTGTGAAACAGATGGAGCTTCCCTAGTCGCACTCAAGAGTAAATCGAGATTGATTCAAATGAAATTAACTCATTACATGTGAATGTTATGAAATAATTTTATTTGTAGCTTCAAAGCTGAGATAGCTAAACACTTGTACCACGTAATGAATGAAATAGCAATGTAAAGTAATTTCACCTGATTGGAGGAAATTATAAGAGGCGGCTCTTGGACTCCTCCACCGCGGTCGGCAATAATACCATTTCAGTAAATCACTTTTCGCCGAATTAATAGCTGTCACAATATTCCAATTCCGTGAAATTAATATTTCGATGATAGCCACTGAAATAGTAATAAATGCTTTAATAACGGCTAAACAAATAATCTAGGGATGAGGTTCGCCGCACTCCACTCTGTGGTGAAGTAATTAATTTGCATAGTTGAAGCGGTACCGCGTCAAGCACACATGCGCCAGTGTCTGTTGGATACAGCTGTACCTCGCGAATACTCATGAGGATTTCCTGTTTTCGAGAAAACACCGAAATATATGTACTAAATTTCTGTTCTGATAATTACATTTTCTACAAAAACGCTATCATTCTAAAATTTAAAATTAAACTCACAGTTGAAAGCGAAACCAATTTAACACGCTGTTTTAATGAGACAGCGAGGTTTCGAAGTAATTGTCAACTAATCTGATTTCAGATTTTTGTTGAATTTTAAAAATCCCGCTTAAACGATTTCGATAATTAAAATTGGCGGAGCTATCGATTACATAACACGCACATAAATAAGAAAATTGAGCCGAATTGAGAACCTGCTTCTTTGGGGTGTCCCCCATAAGAAAACACGGAGATGGGCAAGTTGCGGGGGGTTCGCGTAACACTGCGAAATTCATTGATTATGTCTCCCGTGTTCCAGCCGTAAGGGTCAAAAGTGGAGATATTAGTCGTGGTCAACACCACAGACTGACGGTGGACCACGGTGCCCCACCGTGTCTTTAATGCCGAGTCCAACTTACCTTTTCTCCAACGACCATCTCTTCCAGGCGAAAGAAACCAAAAGTTAGGCAGCCTGTATTTTTTCACACAAATAAAATGTTTAAACGCAAAAAGAAATACACAAAAAACACTTTACATCCACTGTAAGGATTTTAGTCTACCACAGATTATCCACACTTAAAAGTCTATACCAATTTTTAATTCGCCACTTTCTTTAGTATTACATAACCGAAACCTCCACTCCATTGCTAATTGCAGTTTTTCTTGCCACATAATGAATTTAATAAACGAGTCTAACAAAGTTTCACTTGTCTTAACTCGCCGAAGCAATGGTTGTACGGATTAACAGCTTTTAAAACTTGTTTAATATTATCAACTTGAATATTTAACTCCAGGATCGCGGTTCACCTTTGTAATTTTAAAATTAGATGAACTGTAATAAAGTTGTTTTAAGAGCGAATTTATTTTATCATTAATAGCAATGTTACTTGCTACTTTTGAGGGGTTTGGCTTTCTCAGGAAATGTTTAGGAATTAATTTTATCACCTTTTTCGCAACATTCACTTAGGCCTTTACACAGACATTTTACACAGGTTAAAGGCGTTAATTTTTGTGCAAAATAAAATCAATGTAAATATAATTTGAAATCGAGCACGTGATTTGAAGTTTTAAAAATTAGGTTACTTGTTATTTGATTACACGGAGAATCTTCTTAAATTAATAAACTATTTTTTACAAAAAATTAAACCGACTTCAACACCACAAATAGACACTCAAAAGCGAAAAATAATTTAATATAGGTAATTATTATAACCTCTACTCACTCATCCATATGAAATCGGTGCCAGGCTAGTTAAAAAGTTAGCAGATTTACTATGTACGAGGTAGTAAGTAAGTAGGCATAGGTAAGTAGTATCTATCTACTACCTGTTAGATTTGGCTGGCACCGACTTCATATAGATGAGTGAGTAGAGGTTATAATAATTACCTATATTAAATTATTTTCGCTTTGAGTGTCTATTTGTGGTGTTGAAGTCGGTTTAATTTTTAAAAAAATAGTTTATTTTACCAGTGCTAAACAAGTTTTCACTAATGCATTTACACGATTTCGTGTTGAGATCTCAATACATGAATTAAACCCAAACACTGGGTAGTTCCTGTAAACCGTTAAGAAATTCCCTTGACTGTCCTTTATCTTCATCATCAGACCACTAATGACAGTCACAACCCATCTATGTAAAAAGTTCTCATCAATACAAATTCATCGAGCCCAAACACAAGGTAACTACTATGTACCGTCGAGGAGTTCCCTCGACCGTCTTCCCGTTCCCTCATCAGATCGACTCCAGACCATCTTTAAACTATACTGCTTTAAAATGCTCAAGCAAAACCTTAACTAACGCACTAGTCATCTTTACAATTTTCGAAAGTTATCCTCGATTTCTCTAGGATACCATCATCAGATCCTGGTTTCCTTATCATGGTACCACCCTTGGAATATCTCCTTTACAACAAAAAAAGAATCATCAAAATTGGTTCATAAACGACGAAGTTATCCGCGAACACACATAAAAAAAAAAAAAAAACAAAAAAGGAACATACATACGGTCGAATTGAGAAACCTCCTTTTATGAAGTCGGTTAAAAATAAGAAAAAATAGGAAGAAATAATTAGCATTAAAATTTAATTTCCTTATACTCTTCACAAATAAACATAGAAGAACAGTGACATGAGTTGGTCACCAAATTTAAGTTTATTTGATTTTATTTTTAATATTTATTTAATTTATTAGGTACGTTTTTAAATTGTACGTATATAACGATCATAAATAACCAGATTTGGTTAGATATTGACGCATTGACCTAAACTGGACCCTGACTTACGACCCAAGTTTTATTTCATTTATTTTTTTCACACCCAACATTTATTTCTGGGCCGTGACTCCCGATTTCCAATCAAGAAATATAGACACAAGCAGATAAAACACAGACGAAAGTATCATACAACTGCGCTAGATGTAAGCCGAAATTAATTAAATGAACAAAAATAAGGTTTTGGTTGTTAAATCATCAAAATTTACGTCTTGTTTCTTTTTAAAATAAGCTATTACAGTTGACCTCAAATCGCTACTATCTACCACAAACAGAGCCTATAAATACACGACGTATAAACGTTGTCAACCAATTAATTATTGTAATTCTTTTGTCAAAATGTATACGAGTAAATTATTGAAATCAACTAGGTATCACATACTGAGTAATAACGTTCGTGAAGCCTTTTGTTCTTTTAAAAGGGATACGATTACAATTGCAAATCACCGCATTGATCTTAAAATAAAATCTATAGTAGGAAATTCTAAATCAAGAACAAGCGCTTCCAAAATGTATCCAATTGTAAGTCAATTCACGTTTTCGAATAAATCAAGTAGGCACAGTCCTTGTGGGAATTCAGGGGTTGAAGTAAGATATTACTGCCTTAAAGAGTACATAGAGAGGTTGATATAGGTTATGTTCGAATTTCACGTAACGTATAAAGTTTTGGGTCTGAGAATTCCACGTTAGTCGCTTATTGGAGTAGTAGTTTTTCTTCGACTCCTATTACTTTATGGCTTGAATCGAAATCCTTAAAACCTCTGAGAAAAAAAAAATCAAAGTTTGGATATCGAAAAAAATATACAATTTCTTGGAGAGTGTTGAAAAATATGTATAAAAATGTAATATTTCTGGACAATAAAGTGACGAGCGGAGCATGAAATGACCTAAAATCATCTTGTGTCAATGTTAGTAAGGACAAAACCAGGTTTGAAAATAATAATTATTTATTGTAAAAATTGTGTTGCATGATGGCATTATCGGCACTATGAGTTATCACGCTCGCTTTTAGTGCATTTCATGCTCCGCTTGTCACTTTTCTCGTGTTTCTCGTGCGAAAAAGACTGCAAAGTCTCGAACATCGCCGGAAAATTGCTAGCTTATCGGTTTTTTATCGGATACACTTCGGAGAGTGTGCGACTGATTTATACGATCTAATACCACCTTGCCCATTTTTCTATCGGAATGCTCGTAGCTCGAAAAAGCGACATCGTTTCATGGTTGATGTTCCAAAGACACGAACGAAGAGATTTGACTCTACTTTTGTGATAAGAACGTCTAGGCTGTGGAATACGTTGCCTGAGAGGGTTTTTCCCGATAGTTACAATCTTTGTGTCTTCAAATCGAGAGTGAATCGGTTTCTTCTAGGTAAACACGCTTCATCGTAGACCGCATCATCGTTTAACATCAGGCGAGATGGCGGTCAAGTGTAAACCTATATAAGATAAAAAAAAAAAAAAAGTTACCTTACCAAGTTTATGTAGAATACAGGTATATCCCGTTGTACTAAAAACAGTGAAAAGGTAGCATAATGAACATAAAAACAAGGAACGCCAAATATAAATAGTAAAAAACATTTACAGGCCATACTCTCTCAGAGTTTGTGGATTTACGAGTATTGCAATAATGCATTTTCGTATTTTTGAACCAACATTTCAGTTTGAGTGGCATCAAACGCTCGGTGACGTTTGTGACCCATATGCGGAACAAAAGCTTTCACGGTAGTTTAACGCCCATTTAACGACCTGGAAATGCGACTGGAAATGTTTAAAACTAATATGAGACTGACAATGCTTAGTCAATTTATTCGTTGTAATAGTGCATCGTATACTACTTCCTACTAATACATATTATAAATGTCAATGTTTGAATGTTTGTTGCTCAATTACGTCGGAACGGATCGATCTGAAATTTGGAACACAGATAGATTATAATCTGGAAGAACCCATAGGCCTTTTATCCCGGGGAAATAACGGGAACGGGAACTATGCTAAAGCTATGCTAAGCCGCTAGGCACAGCTAGTAGTTTATAAGTTAGAAAGTGCATATTGACTGTATATTGTGTTAAGCTCTCTGAAGTCGGATCTACGTACCTGTGAATTTGGCACTTTATTATGAAAACAATCCACTACTTAAACCTTGAAACTTGCATAAAACACCAAAAAAATTCAACTGCCGAATTACGTCTATAATGCTTAAACATTAAGCGATTTCAATGTTAGTCCCCCTAAACTAGCATAGGTTGACCTTTGAATATCAACCCTTGGCTTGTGGGACACCGCGCGCCTGTTTGCTGTGTAAACATTTTGAGGCACTACCGGTAAGTACTTTTGTTAGGTTGGGAATCAAATTCACTTCCTTTTCGTAAATGTCCGGTATGTTACCGTATATCAAAACTGGACCCTGTAATTGACCAATGTGTGATATTTTACTACCAAAGTGTTCCACAACTAACTCGCAAAAATCTACGTATATTAAATAAACAAAAACGTTAACACATTATTTTATATATATAAGTTTTAAGTTCAGATCTGTTGGCCTAATTTTCTTTATGTATTATCTCTAATTTAATAATATTATTATCAAACCACTGTTTTTAAACAAATGTTGTTTCTAGGCCCACATAGTTTGGAATGTAATACAGTTTTGTACAGTATACTCTTATGTTGTAGTTTGTGTTTATTACATTCTGTTTTGTGTGCTCATTGAATGAATAAATAAATTGATGTATTACACAGAATAAGTATTAGTAGAATCAATGAACTATTTTCGTAGAAAAAATTAAACCGACTTCAAAACCAAAAATAGGCAATCAAAAGCAAAAAATAAATTAAAATAAATTATTATAAGCGCTACTCACTCATCTATTTGAAGTCGGTGCCAGTTAGATCACATCAAACTCATACAAGCATGTATCACGACGAAAAAAAAACCGAGCCTAATGACGATCTACATTCTATTTTAGAACTTGTGTTACTTGTCTACTTCTCCTAGTAAATATCCATCTTCAGCCTCATTTACCCCAGTATCTACTAATTATACAACATTGACTTTCAAGAAATTCAAGGAGACACCCTTGAGATACGAGTACTAGACATTTGCAGTATAAATATTGTCTGGCTCCAGATAAAAAGTGAACACGCAAATGCTTGAGACTTTCTTGTCACGATTCGCTCTAAAATATAGACTTCATAAAAACGTTTACATAATAATGTAAGTTTACGAATGTATGCAAAGTTTGTCAAGAGTACACTCGGTCGTATCGTCTCGTCTATTTGAAGACAGTTATCAGAATAAATGGTGTGAAATGGGTTTCTATAGACGCTAAAACCGTTTCACGTTTTTACCTACGTAGAATCATTCCTGTAATTTTATCGCAATAAAAATTTACTACTAATCTAACTGTATTTCAAATTTCAGCCTGATCCTTTCAGCCAATCCAATGTGATCGAGAAACAAACACCCAAATTGTTTAAAAACAAACAAAAAATATAACTAGCAGTGCACTGCGGTTTCACTTGCGTTTTTACTGTTCCTATATATTTTTGTTTTTTCGGTCTTATGTCTTATAACGTAAGTCATACTAAATTATGTCATGCGTTTTACGTACATACAATAATGTTATACAAAAATATTAATATACAAAAAAGAAATCAATCAATCACAAGAACTTTTAAAATCATGGATACTTTCATGAATAATATATATCAATATTACGTTAAATATCACTGTTAAATTTATCGAAACCGGGCAATTGATCAGCCAATAAAAAAAATTAACTAAGTGCCTGTGTGATTTTGTGTGACTGTGTAGTGTTTGCACAACAATGCTGCTTAGACTTAAAATAAAGACAATGAGAGTTTTATTTTGTATATCTTTCAGTCAATAAATACTGGTTTAATACTAGCTTATAATAAAAGTACATGAGAACATAAAATGTGTATACCTACGTTATTTTATGATAATGAATTATAACTTTTCAGGGTCAAAGGGGTCGATTGTGACCGCAATCTGGAGCAAGCAGAGAATCTGTATCACTCCCTTATGTTACCGCCTGTGACAATATTTGCCATGAAAACATCTATGTCAGAGCAAGCAATGCGGGGTCAGGTCACGAGAGCGCTAACACTATTTTGGCTTGTTGACCTAGACTATTTTAGCTGTAAAATCTGTTCCTAATTACATTAGCAATAAAAACAAATGTGCTAAGTAAGACATTGTACTATCTTGTTTTAACGGTATCTTTATTTGTGCATACCTATGATACTTTAAATCACGCTTATATCACTGAGAACATTTTTTTTACAACTGATATAATTTTCAAACTAAGAACGTTTTTGTATGTTCATATTTCGTTTTGCAGTTTAAGAAAGTGCACTAATGTAAGATCTTTGCTTAGTCGCATTTAGAATTTTTTTTTAGTTATTGTTGAACCTTTTTTAATACGTATGTGAAGTAATATACGAGTATGAATAAAAATTGCTTTTGCATTTATTTTTCATACTCTCATGAACTCAGGTAGGTACATTAAATATACCTATATAATTTCAATGTCTTTTTTTTAATAATACAGAGTGAATCTTGCAATCTGTAATCTTGATCTACCAGGTAGCTGTGTATGCCAGAAACAACTTGGACTCATGCGATACGCGAGGAGAGAGACATTAATAATAATAAATAAATATTGGTGGACAATTCACACACAACACCATCTGACCCCAAACTCAGCAAAGCTTGTACTATGGCAGCCAGATGGCTGATATATACTTATTATACAAAGAAACACCCAGACACAGTACAAATATTTGAATTCATCATACAAATATTGTACATTCGCGCAATATACGTAACGCTGACAAGCTGGATAGTATACCTCACTCTCTCGCGAGATCAGAAAAACTGACTCACATTATGGGCCGGAAGTTTATAACACACTTCCTAAAATAGTTAAATCAGCACCGAGTTTGGGTAGCTTCAAAAACCGATTAAAAAGCTGGCTTATCGATCAAACTTTTTATAGTTACAGCGAGTTTTTATATAGCGATGGCAAACTCACAATAAAATTGTAAAAAATTGTCATTGTTCATTACAATTGTAATAAGTACATATAGGTATTTTAATTTTTACACTTATTTGTACGATACGTATTATTGTACAATATAATGTTCAATTTAAACTTTAAAAATGTTTACTCTTTGTATGCTTTCATTTTGTTTTTTTTTTCCTGAAATTGACGTGTAAATTAAACATTTATCTATAAAGTACTTTGACTTTGTGAAAAACGAGCAAGACAAATTCTGATGGTCTGTGACAATGCGGTCAACGACGGAGCGTACTTATCTGAAAGAAACAGATTCATATTCAACTTGAAGACACCAAGACTGTAACTATCGGTAAAAACCAATTCATGTAACGCATTCCACATCCTGAAGGCAAAGTTAAGGCTGGTCTAGTCGGGAGAACGGCGAATGCCGATACGGAGACCGCGGGTTCTAAGCCACAAGCACCCCTGTCTTTTAGAAGTCACGTGCGTAAACCCGCTGACTTAAAAAATCGTGAGGTAACCAACATGTACCTAGAATTTTTCGAAGTCATGTGTCATCCACCAATCCGCACTGGGCCAGCGTAGTGGATTATGGCCTTAACTCGCTTCTTAAGGCTTCGAGTCTCATCAGTGGGCTATTTATGCTATTCCTCATCCTAAACGTTCTTATTACGAAAACGGAGTCAAACCTCTTTGCTCAAATCTTCATAACATCAACGATGAATGAATGGGTACGTAAATTGCTGCTCAACATAAGCTCAATAAACTACAGCCCAAGCTGCTCGTCCGTGGTATCATACCGTCTAATTATTCAGGTAGTAACTCTGTGATCATCTTCCTTTTGAGACAAATTAAGTTCGGCCCACCGCATCCACCGGGATTGAGAAAATTTTGTAAATTTATCGCACCGTTGGGAATCGAACCAGAGCACGCTGTATACAAATTAGATCAAGGTAACCGACCGTACCCTTGAGGGGATTTTTCACCTTTATTTTCGGGTGTTAAGTAATTGTCAACTTAGGGACGAAATTTGTTACAGTTTGTTTTAAGGTAAATATTTCTAATTCTGTTTACAAATCTTCATTACACAGTATTACATAGATAACCTGTAGTAAGCCCAAAGGGTCGTATTGCTTTCATCATAATGATCATATTTTACTTACCGACCCACCATTAATTGCCTTTAACGAAGTTGGCATAAAAAATCAGTTGTTGCGTTCGATATTAACTTTGGTCTTTAATAAATGTATAGACCAGAAGATTATGAAAATACCTATAATAAAATTACAATGTAAAAATGTTGCACAATACCCTTAAATAAAGAAATTTGTAAACTATTTGCAAATACCCTTTAAACATTTTTTTTAATTATCTGGCATGCATTGTTATTGCGTCCTTTTATTCAAAACTTTGTTTGTTTTCTAAACACCCTCAGCACAAGAAGGAGCCTGGATACCCACGTCACAGGTCACCCTAGTTTGGGACCCAGTGATCACCGAGTTATTTTTTACTTTATTTATTTTATTGTATCTACCCTACATGTTTAATTAATTAAGTTGGTATTGTTTGTTGGTAAGTTTTTATGTGCTAATAAACATTTTCATTTTCATTTTCAAAAAAAGATACATTCAATCATCATGATTTGAACTAGTTTCGTAGAATTAAATGAATGACAAGAAATTTAAAACTTTTGTAGGTATCAATCGTAATTCATGAGCCAGCGTTGAGTTGTCCTGGAAAAATACACGTATAATCTTTTTCCTCTCATAATATTTACTTATATCGTTTACTTTCACGTACTTTAGTATAAAGCCTATCTCAAACTTCAATAAATATTTTTAAACAGAGGAAAATGTCTCACGGCGAACGTTTTGCTGACAAAAACAGCCGCAGGAAGGCATATGAAATGAATATTCGGACGTTTTCCAGCGTCCCGTTTTGCGGTCCCGGCACATTTTTCTGCAGCGAAGCCATCTCTCTTGACTTCAAAACGCGTCAAATAAATGCGCATGATAAGCGTGACAAACGCAGACCGTCGCATCGCATCGTACGGCTCGCGTCCGCGCGCATAATTCACCAAAACTGTTTAGGCGCTCATGTCCTATGAATGTCGAATGAAGTGAACCTTCGGGGATGAAATAAAAGGAACTTCTTTGAGAACGTGATAAAGTGCGGAATTTTTCCTGAATACATTATGAAACTCGCGTGTTTATCCGTCTACTAAATGTTTGTTATTCTCTGCCTTTTACGCCTCGAATTTATAACGCTCCGCAGTCGTAACTCTGCGAGAACGTAGATATTTACGAGTATGATATAAAACAAATCTGTAATACACATTTCCTCATATTTCGAATGGTGATTTTTGCCGTAACACTTTACTATAAGCAAAAAAAATACAAAGATACTACTACTCATAGTTTTTTTTTATAATAGCTGTAAAATCATGTTAAATTCAATGCAAAACCTCTACGTTGAGACCCTTTATTACGTGTAAAAGGTCTAGTTGGGAAACCACTAGAAGTTCGTCCCTAAGATCTAAATCCCAGGGTATGTTACTTTGTTTGATCTAAATTAAAAGCGTTCATTGTTAGACGTTTCAACATGGAAGACAAATATCGTATTAATAGTACCTATCTCAATCTGATTTACGCCGTTAATCAAACTTCTCTTTGGGATTGAGAGAAGCTCAAATTTTTCTATGAGTTCTTCGTCTTAACATCACCCTAACCTTTTGTTTGAGTTTTTTTCTCGTCAAAATTGTCAGTTTTTTTTAAACCTGTTTAAAAAACTTCAAAAGTTGTCAGGTTTTGGGCTTATAGCCGTTGTATAAATATTTGTAATTTGGGCTTTAGCATACTTTTTATTTAGTTGTTACTCGATGCCACTGTGATAAAATTAAGACATCTGACAAACTGTACTTATAAACTGGATACAGTCTTCACTGCCCCTATCAATAACCAGTCTCATTCGTAAATTTGTTGCAAAAGACGTTACTCCAACCCCAAGGCCATTTCAAAAAAGGAACATCATTAAGCCTATCAGTGCGTAAATTATCCTTTCAAACAAAACAAAGGAATGTAAACGCGGAAACATTGCGATTGATCTCCATCCACCACAATTCTTCTCAAAACCGACAGCCCATTTGAAAGGAATCGTGAAAATTTAATTATTCCACCTTATTTTATTTGGTGCTGGCCTTTTGATGAATGCCTCCAGATACTAATGAGCAACACCTTGATGAAACAAAAACAAGGGAACTTAGGGATTTGGGTCACGATCCGTGGCGATTGTTCGGTGGGTACTTATTGCGATTGTCTAACTTCTGAGCGGAGATACGTTTTTGTAGATAATGAAACTGTGGGATTAAACAGTTTTTGATTATATTTGTCAAGGTCAAATAGGTTTTGGTAACTTGAAACTTATATTTCTAAATTTTATTGTGGTTTGAACTCAATACAAATGCTGAAATTGAAAAAATAAAGAAAATTTAGCTCAAAGTTTATTTTTCCAAAATGTCTGTCGTTATGCCTCAAACATTTAGTTCTGAATAGGTGGGATTTAAAACACTTGATGATGAAATTCATATTCAATGAAGAAAATAAAAAAGAAATCAATTTAATTAAAAAATATCTTAAAAAATACACCAAACATAAACACAATCTATATGCGAGCCAAAAACCTGTTAATATACAGAGACAATATAAACCGGTAGAAATATTTGACGTTTACGTCAAGTGATGTCAGAGTGCCTAAATAAGAGCTGTTGTGTAAATTAATTATCAAAAAAAAAAAACACGTGAGTCGATTACCGCTTTAAGTTTCACGCATTTTCTAATACGCACAATAAAAGAACAGAGAAGAGATGCAGATTATAAAAAAACATTACATACTTGCATTATATCCCATTCTACGTTATGTGTATATACTTTGTATCAATAATATGGTTATCACTTTTTTCTTTAATTCGAATCAATCGAATTTTGAAAAAAGTTTCGTTTCCAAAACTATTACTTGAATTTAAAAAAAATATGTTCAACATTTGCTTCCTTTTCTTATAAGACGTGTATACTTAATGGTTTATCTCTATTTTATTATCATTGGGTTAATCTTATCTAACCAATAACCTACCCAATTTCTAAACGGTTTATTGTTACCATAATACGTGCTAATGCTTTAGGTAAGTACTCAACGTGTTATAATAACCCCATATATATTCATGAGTTCAGTGACAGAGCTTAATAAATATTCAGTGTTCGAAGTAAATCCTGGCAATAATATGTCAGAGTAATTATACAGTCTTGTAAATTGAGACGGAATGAATAATTAACCCATATTTCTCGTCCGCCAATTAAACCCTGATATTTGGGTGGGGGCATTAATTCCGAGTTCAAATTGATGAAAACAATAAAGATAGATAGATATAAAATTGTTATTTTGGAACAAACAAACGGGAATAGTGAAGTATGAATTAGCTCCACAAACGTCGGCCTTATTGCTGTAATGAATCATTTTCATGCAAACACAGAAAAGAAAATTCGCCTATATGATGTTTCAGCACGTTATCATAATTTAGAAGCAAAAAAAAAATATTTTTGTAATTAACCGTTTCACGGTATTTTTCATCAAGTTCATTTTTTTCATCCTACTTATTTACTTTAGATTTGTCAATGTCTGATTGTCAATCAATTAATCAAACAAAATTGAATGTTGTTTCGTTAACATAGCCAATTCTCATTGATCACAGTTTAACCAAGTTTAAATAACTTTTTTCGAATTCCAACAAGCTCAAAATCGTGTATTGATTGATTGGCTGCCTTTTTGAATAACTACGCATCCACAATATAAACAATGGCAAATTGTGATTGAGTACGGTAAAATTTTATTTCGCACTACATGTTTACATCGAAGGAGATCTTATAAAAAGGGTCCACACATTAAGTATGTGGGTGCTATAAAAACGCTGTGCAAAACAAAATTGGTCCGAAAACTACAAATTAGGAAAGAAACGATGGACACCTTTAAACAATACGTGGAGACACATCAGAGAAATTTCGGAATACGAATACAAACAGAGTTACATAACTATAATTTCGGAACATTGTTTTGGTGTCTGATTTTTCAACGTGACTTGGTATACTTATTACTAATTTTGAAGTAAAGCTTATTTCAGGCTTTGAAATAGCTTTCTGCCCTTCTCTTTCTAACTAAATTGTCTTTGGTTTTGGCTATTGCTGTCTCTGCAATTTCAAGTGAAAGGAAAGAATGAGCAATATAAAAGCTATCTAGAGCAAAATAAAGCCTCTGATGGTTATGAAGTAAAATAATTTAGGACACTGAAATAGGTCACATAGGTATATAAGTTATGTTATGTTTATTTTTTTCATTAATAATTTATATTTTTTATTCTATTTGACATGACATGGCATTTCAGATTATTATTTATTGATATTATTACTATTTGACATGATATGGACCTCTATAATTGAGATCGTGATTTTTGTAACATTGCTTTTATTTTGGACATGAATTTTACAATAACCACGCTGTGTAATTGATTGATGTAATTAATATTGTCCATTTGACTATGTTATAATTATAACATGTACAGAAAGTATGAATAGATGAGGATGAGTATGGATTTCCATCTCTTGCTGTATAGTGCGTGTAACAACTATCTCATCTATATTTCTTATCACGTTCTCGTGTAGAAGCCTGTACGATAACGACCAGGTTTCTAAAAAGAAATCAAAACGTATTATTTTTCTGCGTAAAATGCGTTTTTCTATTTCGTCGGTCACTGGATTCCTTAAACACTCTGTTTATTCTCGACTTCTTACTGTTGTGTGAAAATATAAGCATTGTTTTGTTGCGTGAACTGCTTTGCTACCAAAACAACACTAAATTTCTTAATTTATTTTCTTATTTTAATTAAACTAGTTACCAATTACAATAAACGATTTGTTCCCAAACCGTTGAAACGGATAACGTGGATGTTCCAACCTGCTACCAATCAGTAACATACCCAGGGCGCTGGGGGCATTACCACAATTAATTAAAATACTTCTTTTTAGTCGGACACTCTCTACAGAGTGGTCGTAGTTGTTAAGATGGCGGTACACGGAGGGTCTAGTCCGTCTTCAGTCTTCTCAGCAGCAATTACCGATCTCTGAATGCATTTCCACATTGCTCGGTTCCTCGCATTACGAGCACACTCTGACATGGACGGTTGTTTTTATTGAGGTCCTATCCATCGTCAATTAAAATACTAGTGCTGTAACTATATCAATTCTTAATAGTTATTATGTTGTCTATAAAACTTAAAAAGAGATATAGGTATTAAATCCCTTTAAGTTTAACTGACGTCATGAGCAAGGTGTGCGGTAAGTAACCAAGACATAAAATCTAAGTGTTGCACTGTATTACGCTTATGCAGCGCAGACGCGTGATAAAATGTTTTCATAACATCAGCTAGGTCGCACCTCCGTGTTGAAGTCAAGGACGTATAAAAGTCGGATGTAGTCTCACTAAAACAAAAACTGTGTCCATTGAGTCGGCCACATAATTTGCACGTGTTCGCTAACATACAGGCTGACACGCACAGCGCACACATCAGTGGGTCATAACACGCGCTACTTGTGTACATGTGTGCGTGTCAGCCTATCAGTGACAACCTGACAACGCACACGTGTAAATGTGGCCGACTCTAGTGACACAGTTTTTGTTTTAGCAAGACTACGTCCGACTATTTATACGTCCATGGTTGTGATATAATAGGAGAGCTATACGACAAGTTTTCGGCATCCCTCAAATATCTACTCAAAATTTGCTTCCAGCTCGAGAGCTGCACATTCAAATATACCGAGGTTTCATACTGCTCTAGGCAGTAGAATAACTGGCAATAACACTTATCGAGCTGTACTCTACCAGAAATCGTACCACTAAGTACTTGTATTACTAAGACGGTATTAATTGCATAACATCTTATTTTGTAGCAAACTCATAGAGTGCGATACAAATACTTATCTGTTTCTATACCATATCGAATTCAAATTACATACTGAGCTTAAGTATTTTCTTTTTGAACATATTATGAAAATTTTATTAATTTTAAAAGTTATTCGGATCAAAAGCTATGGCTTCAAAGTTCTAAAGTTGATTAGTTTACGATCCCTTGCAGGTGAACTTTGTAGAACCTGTGGGAGCAAAAAAAACTTTCGAAACTCTTTCTGAAATTGAAAACGGGTTCGCCGTTAATATTTTGAGACAGTTCTAAGGCTCTTTTGATTTACTTTTCAATCAAGTAGATAATTATACAGGGTTACTGGTAATAAGCCAGCATTCGTTTAATATTAATTATATCGATACTAATATTATAAAGCAGAAGACAAGCTAACAAAATTGTTTGTTTGTTTGTTTGAACGCTAGGATCAGGAGAAGTACTGATCCAAATTGAATAATTATTTTTCTATTGGATAGTCCATTTGTCGAGAACATAGGCTATAGAACATAAAGCTACAACATAAAGCTAAATAGATGCGGAGCATGAATCAAGAATGTAACAAAAACGAGAAAAAATATTAGTTTTCGTACTGTGCTTTGACATGACAGCATGTGTCTAAGATGGCGTCATTTAATATAAACCTTCGCTAATCAAATGCTGTTTGTTTGTGTCTTGTTTCTAAATCTGAGTTGGTACGTCCAATATCGTGGCGTAGCAGGTAGCTAAAGAGGTTTTTTGTTTGAAAGCGATATTCTCAGGAATGACTGAACCGATTTCAGTCATTCTTTCACGTTGGATATGTACGGGATCCCGCTGAGTGCTACATATGTACCACGGGCTAAAGCCGGTTCGAGCATTTAGTTATTAATAATAATGATGTTTTGTGTATTTAAACAAACAACCTTTTGCCTACGATTTTCGTTAAAATTCAATTGATGACCCAAAAAAAATCACGTTTGTAGAGAGCACTCTCTAGCATTGTTTAGCAGCTTTTTAGTGTTTATTCACTTCGGGACATAATTTATGAAGCGTTAAATAGCGCACGTCGTCTTGTGACGAAGATTTCCATGCTTTTATACCGGGCAAATACACTTTTAAATTAATTTATAGTATATGGACAAAAATAAGAATTTTTAAAAACTGTCGAACAAAAGGTGATGTATTTACTGTACTTAACATTTCCTTAAAATGATACTGTAATGTAACTCTGTATTTGCGGTGATGAAAAAGCTTCGAGTCCGGCGTGATTTTGTCCAAGTAAAACTCCTAAAAAACGTGAATAGAGAGTTCTAAGAGTCATCTTAACTTATAACTAATCAACAACAGCCAATGTATTAGTTTTAGAAATATATAGCACATGACAGTAGTAATTAAATTAAATGTAATGATAAAGGTTAAGGGAAAACGTTCAAGTGGTAACAGCCTCGTGACCAATTAAGGCGTCCTACTCATAAAACTATCTATATCTTGTTATATATGAATCTGTGAAAATAGTAACAATGATATTTGAACAAGTGAGATAAGTAAATAGGACGACAAATTTTTTGGCACGCATATTGAAACATATTTTTAACAACGACGAAATGTTAACTGTGTGTAATTATAGTAACATCATTAGGCTAGTTCTTTATTTACCTTAACGTACAAGCATTGCTATTCAGCCATTAAGCATTGTCATAAGGCATGGCGTTGTCATAATGCCTTATGACCATGTCATATGACTTTATCCATTTATTTGTATTTATGTATTTATGGTACACAAAACAGAACATTTACAAAATAATACAAAGACAGAAAACATAATTGTTTTGAACAGGTAAATATCTCTAAGCGTGTGAACATAGTAAGATTAAACAAATTATTATAAATTATATAAGCTGTCTAATAAACAAAACAACTTCCACGAGCAAAATATTAAGTTTCATTCATCAAACAAAATGTGTGGATTGAACGAAATCCTTTAAGTCCACGTTCGTAACTGATTTTTGATAACCAGATATATACTTCACATTGGCGAAATTGTGAGGCTAAACCACAAAAAATGCCATAAACCAAGAGTTGATAACTAGATACGAACATGGATTTTTTTTCTTCCTTGATAACCAGTTACTAAAACGGAATATACTTGCCGTTTTCGTAACCATGTTTCATAACCAGCTATGGAAATGGTTTATTTTTCACTCTTTATAACTGGTTATCAAAACAAATTATATAAATATCTGTTTTGCATATCTAGTGGTGACATGTTGGGAATTGTCGTTTACAAGGGCAAACGAGGAAAGATCCTGCCTCCTTTGACTATACATATCTGAACGTGGACTAAAGGAACAAAATTACTTAAATGTACTTATACCAGGAGTAAAGGTACCATTGCGAAACACATCATTGAAAAACAGAAAAGACAAAGACAATTTATGTTTAGACCTTCATCGATTTATGGAAATGTAATGTGCTTAATAGAAATATTAATAGTAGGTTTAAGATATATGTACTCCTAGTGCATTGTCATTGTAGTTTTGTTAATAAAAAATCTGTCCCTCTAAAAATAAAAAATACTTCAGTTACCTATAGATATGTCTACAGTGTATAATGTTTGTATCGAAAGCTTGTACTTTACCTGTATCCTTACCCAATGCGATTCTACATAGATATGGAATCGGTACAATACGTACCTTTCTTCCATTTATCGCCCGTTACCTCAGTTATGGCGCCTCTTGTTTTTTTTTTTTAATTTTGTTTAAATCAATTACTTGCATACTTTATTATTGTCACATTCAGAAGCAAACGTCGATTTTACTATCCATCGAATACATTTTCTCAACAAAGGTAAAGGGATAGCTTATAAATCTACACATAAAAGTATACATTTATCGATAAAATAAGTAGATGAGAGTGTCACTATTGTGGATGAATCTGCACTTAGAGGGCACACCCAAGTAGGTAGCAAAGTAAGAAAGAACCACTTGTGTGATCAGGAGGGCTGCAAATTATGATGAAGATGAAAAAATAGAGGCACCCTGAGAGTAACAACAGAAATGAAAACTAGAACAATTATTAATGTTACGTACATCAATACTTGTACCTGCTGATATACAGCTGTATCGATAACGTTTTCGCGAGTTTAATATTTTTTCTCATTTCAAAAAATACGTCTCTTGCAAACAAGTCTTCATGTCAACTAACCAAATTGAATAGAAATGCACAGAACTATATGTTCTGTAATAGAAATGTAAGTGCAAATTGAGAAATGTTTTACTGGATCCATCGATATAATTAAATTAAAGAAACGAAGATGAGGTATGCCATAATCTAAAGACAACATAACGTGGCGAAAATTTGTTTGAAAAATTTGAAAATTGAATAGTCAGCGAACGTACACAATTGTCAGCGAACGTACACAACTCCTTGTTGCGACTGAGACTAAATCAGGAGACATCACCTGATTTTGCATCGCCATAGTAGAAGCGCGTTTGCCGCTTCTGCGTTTTTAAGAGTTCGATGACTGGATCTGTTAAGTTACTTTATTAAAACGATAAAGCTTGAACACTTATCGAAATGTTTATCAAACCATAATGCGGCTACGAGTCCAATTTATGGAGGGAGTAAATTCAGTGATCCGAATAAAAGCAACCCCGAGAAGCTTTTCGATATTGCATGGATTGAGGGCCTTTTTGAGGAACTGTATACGAAAACAAGGTGTTTACTGCGGATCTGCTTACGGATTATAGTATAATTTATGGCCGATTACTAATTTTTGATTTTATTACAATCGAATATTGCTAAATTGTTGTTATCTGTGTTTCATTTGAAACTAGAATCGTACTGTGGTATACGCCGGCAATCGCGTAGTTTCAATTTCTGAATTTTTGCCGTGTTAAAAAATAACCTATAGGTATGCCACTCCAGGCTATAATTCTGTGTTCCAATTCAAAGCAGCTGTTCCAACGTGATTGACCAACAAACATTCAAACTATAATATTTATGATATTAGTAAAGTATCTTATAGTACTTAATACCATCTACCTACTCTGTGTTGTATAGATAGATAGATAAGCTCTTTATAGCACTTAAATAATAAAACAAAATACAAAAACACCTTAAACAAAGTAAAAATGGGCGACCTTATCGCTAAGAGCGATTTCTTTTAGGTAACCGTAGTATAGTGAAAAAATGTGAATAATGTAAGACGGTATAGTTATTTTTATTTTCTTTTATATTTAGCTTTGCTGTTTTAAGCATTTGTAATGTTTACCATGAGGTGCAAGTTTTGCTCGACATTCAATCGAATAAAAAAAACAAAATAGAAATTGACAATTAATCTATACTAATATTATAAAAAAAAGATGGGCTGACGACCTTAAAGATACAGCAGGAGATAATTGGCATAAAATAGCAAGTGACAGGGAAAATTGGAAGCAGCTGGAGGAGGCCTTCACCCGAGGAGGGGCCCATACCCTATGAACAACGAAGAACACTAACTTAGATTTTAAAAACAAATTTAAAAACAATTATTGAGTAAAATCAAAATATGAAATCAAATTTATATGTATATATCTATCTAGAAACTTATTTAAGGGTATTGGGAAATAAAGGCTTTTTAATTTTTATTTATTTTATTTATAATATTATGAAGCTGAAGAGTTTGTTTGTTTGTTTGAACGCTAGGATCTCGGGAATACTGGTCCGAATTGAAAGATTAAATTTCTATTGAATAGTCCATTTATCGAGGAAAGCTATATGCTATAGCACATAACGCTACTATTAATAGAAGCGGAGCATGAATCAAGAATGTAATAAAATCGGGAATAAATATTCCTTTTTCAGAGTTTTCGTACGTTTCGTGTTTTGACATGACACATGACAACATGTGTCATGGGTGCGTCATGGAATATAAACCTTTGCCACAGATTACATACCTCACATTTGCTAGTCTGTTTCTAAATCTGAGTTGGTACGGCCAATTTCCGACAGGTGGCGTAGCAGGTAGCTGAAGAGGTGTTTTGTTTGAAAGCGATATTCTCAGGAATGACTGAACCGATTTCAGAAATTTTTTCACCGTTAGACGTGTACGGGATCCTGATGAGTGTCCTATAATATCCCACGAGCGAAGCCGGGGCGGACATCTAGTATATTGTATACAGAAACACATTACTATCACAACTGTAAAGGGCTTGTAAAAAGTATCCTAGTCTTACCATAATTATTGTAATATGGAAAAAACATTTTTTTTATATGCTTAAAACATTTATTACTTTTACACTATGTTATTTTAGTACATAAATATAAAACAATTAAAAGTATGTAAAGCTTATTCGAAGTGGTCTCCATTGGCTGCAGTACAGTCCTTTAAATGGTGAGGCCAGCTATCAATAGAAGCACGCACTCTTTCCATGGGAAAATTCTTCACTGCCAATCGTATAGACTGTTTTAGGGACTCCAAATTATCATGGCGTTTAGAGCAAGCTGTACTCTCTAAAATTGACCATAAATCATAATCTAGTGGATTAAGATCGGGACTAGACGACGGCCAGTCTTCAGCTCTGATAAAGCCCGAAACGTTCGCTACTAACCAAGACTGCGTGGAACGAGCTTTATGACCCGGCGCCGAGTCTTACTGGAAGGACCATACTTGGTTATTGAACATGGTGATGTTAAGGGGCTTAACTACCTTCTCAAGAATGGTATCTTGATATACTTGTGCCGATGTTTTGATAACTTTTTCACAAAAAAAAAAAATTGACTCAGTCACTCCTTCATAGCTAACACCCCACCAAACCATCACTGAAGTCGGATAATGTCCACGTTGCACTCTGTCGACTAATTGGGAAGCTTCCTTAGAGCTTTGAGCATAAATGCGGTCATTTTGATTGTTAAAATGTTGCTCTATTGTAAAAAAAATCTCATCCGTAAACAAAATTTTTCTGTGACCTCCCTTTGCGTACCGCTTCAGTAGTTGTTTCGATTTTACCACCCTATTCTTCTAAAAAATATCAGTTAAGAAGTGACTAGTGCGTCTTTTATAGGCTGCAAGTCTTAAGTCATCTTTTAAAATACGTGACATGGTTCTAGGTGATATGTTCATTTCCCGAGATAAAATCTTTTGCTTTCGGACAGGATTTCTTCGAATTCTTTCCCTTACTGCTTTGACCACCTTTTTCGTACGAACACTACGTGAACGGCCAGATCTTTTTCTATCACAAACAGAGGAAGTCTCATTGTACCTATTAATAGCCCGGTACACAAACATTTTACTTATACCAAGGGTATGGAGAGTTTAAAAATTGCATTTGGCTCCATACCTACTTTGTGTAATGCAATCACAGCGATTCGGTTCTCTTTATCACCCCACTCCATTTTAATATCGCAAAATATTATAAAATGTATTGGCGCCAAAACGAGAAAACACAATGAACAACCGTATAGAAATGACAGATTCGAAATTCAAATGTAATATTTTTTTATTTTTAAGTGTAACAGTATTTATGACCTGACTAGGTACATTAAACAATAGACATTTTTGTCCTAATTATTAAATACATAAAATACGGTGGCCTAGTTAGAGGTAACTAGGCCACTCAGCCTGATACTCGACGTTACGTTTCCAACCGCCACCAGCTGCATATGACCACTACCTATGCTATCTACTCTCAGGGGTTCAAATTAAAAACATACGTTACTTCGCAAAAAAATTGGTTGCCTGTAAAGTCGGTATACGGGCGAAAGTTTTACGTGACAACGACTTTGAGTGGTAAAATAATTTTACGGAAGGGACGCGTGCCTTTCACTTTTTATGTCTGTCTCTCTCGCTCTTAGGCGGGCTAACCATACCCGAGTGGAAGGGACGCGTGCCTCTCACTCGCTCTCGTTGTGAGCGCATAACGTGAGCGGAGCGTAACGCAGTTTCTTGAAGTGTCACCCGGCAAACCAATTTATAAGAAGTTGTCACGTCAAAGGTAGTAATTTTCCTAGCATTTCAGGAAAAAACATTAATATGGTCAGTAAACTTTAAAATTAAATTGAGTGTAACCGTCTCTTGTAATAAGTTGACTAGCTACAGGCTCAAGAATTAAACAATTTAGATTAAGAGATTTTACTATTTTTAAGCAATAATTTAAATTATATTCACAAACAGTATGATCAAAAACTTTTTAATCAATGTAGTACATCGACAATGCAGTCCATCGCAATATCTATTTCATATAATAGAAGGAATGAATACGCTCGCGGCTACATCTGATGGAGTTCCCTTAGGGTAAAGAGTGGTCACAATGGGATAATACACTCCTCCTTTAGGGGAAAATATTACAGTCCCACGTCGACCTCCTGTCAACTTCTGTAGTATAACATTTAGTTTCGGATATATTATGCTAGCCGTTATATATTGTTTGTCAGGCTATTTTTTAGACTAGAGCAAGCTACTTTTACTTAATCAATAATAATTCTTACAGTACTGTTGAACATGAAGAACCAACTACCATTGATACAGTCTTTCTCTTTTTATTTAACTTTACAATTTAGCTTACTTTGAATCATAAGCTTTATTTATTTCGTATTAGTGAGTTATTGAATATTAATACTTTTTTAGTATTAAAATTAACGTGGTTGTTACACATATTTAATTGAATAACGGGACACTCACGTATATACGGTCGGTCAATCCGACTCGAGTTTCGGCCGCGTCCGGCGGCCTTTTTCAAAACGAGTGCACACGCGGTGGCTGCCGTTTGGCACTGCGGGCTGCCGCACGTCGCGCACGCAAGCTCAACGGCTGTTGCGGGGTGCAGGTGAGGGGTGCGAGAGGGTTGCGCAGGTATACACTCGAACTCTTCATCAATGGTAAGCTGCGAGTCGGGAACATTGCAGCACACTGAGCTCACTGTGTCTTCACTCATATCGCGAAAACCATACCGAGCACTATGGAGGCACGGCTTCCAAGCGGGCGGCACATTTAATAGAGATGGAGGATGGCATGTGCCGCCCGCTTGGAAGCCGTGCCTCCATAGTGCTCGGTATGGTGTTCGCGATATGAGTGAAGACACAGTGAGCTCAGTGTGCTGCAATGTTCCCGACTCGCAGCTTACCAGTGATGAAGAGTTCGAGTGTAAACCTGCGCAACCCTCCCGTCCCGTTATTCAATTAAATATGAATATTAATACATTTTTATATTGTTATTAAAAAAAATAACACAAATATAACAATATATTAATGTAACCAGCTGACTCAGCAAACGTCGTTCTCCATAAGAGAAAATAATTGAGTAGCTTTAAGATTAAAATGGCGGTTTGTTGTTTGGCCTGGTATTTTTATGTAATAATTTAATTTAATGTTTTCAAATTTATTACCTTATTCCGGATGATGAAGAATCCAAAATCATAAAAATTGGTCAAACTGTTCTTGAGTTATGAAACGTGTAACTAATAAACAGATAATTTCTATTTACAGACAACATCTATTTAAAAATAAAACTCGTAAACTGAACTAAAATTTTAATAAAATGTATGGAACCAAATAATATTGGAACCATTCACAGCTAACAGAAACTAAACGCACTATTTCAATGATGTACCTAGTTTCGGGGTAAACCAAAATATCACGTTTAAAACTAAAAAAGAAAGGAAAATAAACCTAAACAATAGGTATGCCCATTGAAACAAAAACATATGTTTATGCTAAATTGATTCTGGCATCTTTGAGCAATCACTGAACGTACCACATAAAACAGTAGTCGACAAGAGCTACCTATCGATCTCAGTAGCAGACACTTGTGTCTAACGATCAATGACGAAATACTGATGAGAATTTTATAGGCATTAGTTTTTTTTTAATTAAAATAGCCACTCCTCAGACTCCGCGGTCCGTGATCTTTGTCATTTAAATTCTTATTTTTACATATTTCTTGGATTAAGAGAAGAGAATAATAGGGGGGGGGAGTTGGGAACATTTTAAACCTAATTCTAGTGCTCGCCTGTTGAGCCGATCACTCCCGGTTGGATTCTGCTAGTAATCGACTCAACATCGTCATTTGCCTAAGCCGCCTCCTCCCGGCCCTGAGCCACCACAACGGTCGCATATCTGTCAACAATATAAACATTAGTTCCTTGGTAACCAGTGTTAAATTAGCAATTTAAGTTTGATCTAACAATATTAGATACTTTACTACCTCCAATGTTTCTCAATATGTATAAATATTGCGTCACGTTGTTTACCCGCGAAAGGCTCCTAAACTACATAAACGATTTTTATCAAATTTGCACACCAGTGTGTGTTTGCAATTTGATCTAAAATGAAAGATAGGATAGTTTTTATTTCAATTAATTGTCTTTATAGAACAACATCCGAGCGAAGCTGGAATGATCGGTTAGTAATAATTTATCATACCAGCTGAACCCGCTACTTTTTTCGCGTTCGCAATTGCCGGTATTGCGGGCTTATTAGTAAGTAGGACCTAAATGTATTTGAAGGGATGGCCACTTGGAGACACCTAATGATGTTTGTTTGTCCATATAAATATAAGTATGGTTAAATTTTATATTTTTCTAGTAACATCGAAAATAGGAAGTTAATAAAGTATCGAACGTAGTATATATTAAGTTTTGAGGGTTTTCATAGGACACGTTACAAAGAGTGTGTAATTAATTAGAGTGATCTGATACTTCTTTAACTATTTTTCTTCAGTACCACTCGTAGCTCGTAAAAGCGACGTCATTAGATTCAATGCTTCGAACAATAATGTTTGACTCTACCTCTGAAATAACATCATCAAATTGTGGTATTAATGGATTAGCTGAAAGGCTAGTCTCTGATGGATATAACCTTCAAATCGTGAGTGTATTGATTTTTTCGCCTTTTATTGCTGAGCATCAGGTTCAAGTACTACTTTACGGTCAATTCAAAACGTACGATTGGGTAAAATGTCATGTATTGGAATAAAAGAAAGACGAGACGAGTTATTAGAATTAATTTATTTTTATAATTACAGTCATTACAACATAGTCTTTTTCCCGTTTACAGATAAAATATTCGTGTATGATTTAACAAAAAAGTGCAACAACAAACATTTCAAAATATTAAGAAATTCAAGAAGTAATATATGGCTTCGCCTTGGTTAGGTATTAATATTTAATACTTATTTTAACGTACGAGAAATGAGCCTATCGCTTATAACGAGACTTTAGGTAAATACTTAAATTATTTTAGTCTGTACACTTGTATTAAATACACAATTACTTAAGCTACATTATACTTACATACTTTTTGAAGAATCTTACATAGTATATGTACTCAAAGGTATACTTTACATATTTAAGTATATTACAGATCCAAAACCTATCCACTGTTGCATATAAATGGGTGAAATCTACCCACAAACATCCAAGGTTCAAAAAGTAAATAGGTTAGACTGTACTTTCGTAACATAATTTTAAATGTGGGACGCCTTGATAAAGAGGATATTCTGTAATGAAGTTTGTTTGAGCGTCTTCAAATCAAGAATGAATCAGTGTTTTCTAGTTAAAAACAACGTTTCATTAACTACGTTTTCGCCTAAAATCATGTGCGGTTCAATTTACATGCACCTAGCATCTCATTCATTTTAAACGTAATTTACAGAGATAAAAACATGAACTTTCTACAAACTTTCATTTGGATTGTAATGCAACAAGCAGTAGGACTAATTCAATTTATAATGTATCTTAGTTTAAAATTCGAGTAGATTCTAATCGTTTATCAAACGGCTATACATTAGGATAATTTACACACCATTACTTGTTATTGTAGAATAACTAGAGGAAACAGATATTGAAGAATTTGTAGCACAACCCAGCTAAGAAGAGTTTATTTTAATCTATCTCACGAAAAACTTCTGGCATGAATTTGCTCATTCAGTGTAGTAAACAGGAGTTAAAATACTTATATACGAGATTGTTTGCTAATTGTCAAAAAAGATGCTTTATTTTTCAATCGTTTTTTGAATACATTAAAAATATTTGTGTTTTCTTTACATATATTTTTTATTACATTAATGTAATCTGAAGTCGACTTAGTCTAAGAACACATGGAAATATTTTCACTCACGCCCACCGCGGTTCTGCGGCGGGTGCCGGTTTTATTTCAAAACTCACGAGATTGTTGATTTTCGGAGTTTCGCAGCCTCCGCGTGTGAGATTATAGGCCCCAAAAGCGGCGGGTGTCGGGCGGGCGGCGACCACGCGGGAGCCGCGGGCGTATAACGCGTCGTGAGTTGTGCTTTACATTTTTACGTATAAGTATATCTGCATTCTACGGAAGCTGCGGGCTCGCAACCCCGGCGGGCACGGCTGAAAATCGCTACATGAGGTCTTAGACTTAATATCCCGAAACAAAAATGTTTTTGATGATAGCTCCTGAAACATTGACTGTGCAGCTACGTAGATGAACTAAAACTTTTTAAAATATTTATTGAAATAACAAATTAAATACACAAATAGTTTTTATCTTATTAATCTGTTTCTATTTTTACAATAATCCATTGGACCAGCGTAATTTGAAGGACCGAATTTACTTTCATTAATAATTCAAGTATTTGTCCATTTTCGTATTGGATAAAACCCTTTGTGCCCGTCGTTAATTCATTAGTTCTTCATTAATAAAACATAAGGGTATCATATCGTTTTCATACGAATACTTTGGACCGTTTTTTGATAATGAAAATGACCGCTACTTTGTTTAATTAAAATATTTCCTTTACCTTATGTTCATTAATTATTTATCACAACATGAAACAAAGAGTAATCTGCAATGATAACAATTAATTCAACTAATAAAAGTAATACATTATTGCATTAAAACTTAAAAAAACATTTTGCTCGTAATTTCTATCAAGAAAATAATTCCAAAGAAATTACAGGCCAAACACAATCATCATTTTTACATAAATCTTCTCATTTGTAAAACAAGCACAGTGTTGTACTGAGCAGTGAATTGGAAACTTTATGTGCAAACAACTAAGGCTAAGTACAGGCGTATTACTTGCTGTCAGAATCGTGTCAAGTACATAATCAAAATATCTTGTATCAAATAAATAAATAAAATATCTTACTCATCTCATCGGCCCTTATTATAAAAGAAAACATGTTTTTGTTACATTTGAAAACGTTGTAAATGTTAACGTATTAATGAATTCCTTCATTTGTATATGTAGACAAATACATTTCTAACAAAATGACGGTTATTAGTCTTCTGGTCATTAATTATGTTGCTTTATATTTTAAACTTTAAAATAAACTAAAAATTATAACAATAAAAATCTAAACTAAGACAAACAAACTGTAAAGTTATGTTAGCTATACTTACTGTATACTGTATATTTGTATAGATAAATATAGTGTATGTAGACCATTTCGCTTATTACACGTAATTTTACATTATACTTATGGATAAAACAAAATAAAAGCTAGTATTGAAAGAAGAGTCAAGTCTCGGGGTTGGCAAAACAGTGTTCCTTTGTTCCACGTGTCGTGATGTACTGCGGCCTGATTCTCTCCTGATGACAAAAAGAATATAATTTAAGAGCAATTAATCAACATACACTAGACTTAGTGCATAGGACGTGCGATTCACAACCGATAGATCGTAGTTTCGAATCCCGCTTCCAACCCTGTAGGTATACTTTTTTAGTTCAGATGAAGGTATTAGTTTGTAATCGTTAGCTTTAACGTTAAAGAAAATCAATGTGAGAAAACCGACATAATCCAAGAATCAGTTTTTTTAACTTCGGAATATGTGATACTGATCAGCATGTTCTACTACCACCTTGTAGACCACAGGCCCGTGAACAAAATTTATGGGTCATCTGATACAACAGGAGACCTATGTAGGATGATAGAAGGGTATAAAGTAATAAGATTGAGCAGTATGCCGTCACTTGTAAGCTGTCCAACTGAGTGCTGTTGAAGAGGGGGGGTTCTAAATCTGTCGGACTTCTCGTAGCTTTAAGAAACGGCATTGTTTCATGGTTGATGTTTCAAATACACAGATGAAGAGGTTTGACTCTACCGTTGTGATAAGAACGTCTAGGCTCTGGAATAAGTTGCCTGAGTGGGTTTTTACGAATAGTAAAAATCTTGGTGTCTTCAAATCGAGAGTGAAGCGGTTCTTGTAGGTTAACACGCTCTATCGTAAACCATATCGTCGCTTAAGGGCGTGTGGGCCGTAATTTTGAATTTTTAAAACAACTTTAAGACCTTTAAAATAGTGTATGAAACTCTGAAAAAAATATATGTAATAGTTAAGGATCTAATCTAGTGCAATTCGCAGTCAATAACACGATTTAATGATTTTTTCTTGATACAAAAAAATCCCAAAGTTACCCCTTTTCAAAAAGTTTTTACAAGTTTATGACTAAACTAATGATTTTTTTTACTAAATTTTTGTACTCAACGAAAGCCACTAAAAAGTTATAGATGCATTCGCAGAGTTTGACTTGATAAAAAGTATCAGTTATTCACTATGTTTTAATATCTACCATATATATAGCACGCCGTTCGGCAGGCCTGATCAGTCGCGTTTCGGCGCTCACGGACGACGGGTCTGTGCTTGATTTTGCAATTTTGTCAACCAATAAATTTTAAATATTACGATCATAGTGCCACAGTATAACAATATCAGTAGGTATTACTAGTCAAGCACGCTATGATCTTGATTTTTGATACCGTTTTCATTGAATTGCAAATAGACGCTGATACTAATTAGTACGCTGTTTACTTTATGTTGTAGACCAATAGGGAAGTCTCAAAAAACTGACGTCGATAACACATCAGTTAACATTTCAATGCGGATGCAATGGAAAATAGATAAGTATCGGTAAAATATTCGTCCGTCAAATCAGAGATCGGGCGGGATAAGGAAATAATGAGAGGGAGAGAAATCCCTTGCGCAAATCCTAATATAATGCAAGTTAGGTATCATAAATGATACCTAACTTGCATTTATATGCCATTTAGGTAAATTCTTTGGTAGTAAGGTACTTAGTACTTGGAAGAAAAGTCCTCACATACAGAATTTACCACTTTGGAAGAGACTCTTGCGCAAACTATTCAGTTTAGAAAAAAAAATGTTAGGAACTTCAATACAATTTTGAACACCTTTCCATAGATACGCGTATGGTTTTGTTAGAATTTTTATTTTTTATTTCTTTTCCAAGTTTGTGACACCACCAAAATGTATTGTTTTTCTTTTTTGAATGAAAATGTTAATATTGTTCATAGAAATTTAGACACTTGACCAAATTTGATAAGAAGCCTTTTAGGCAGTAAAATTACTCGTATAATTTAACTCTGCACTAAATTTCCGATTCGTATTTTTATATAAGGTTTAGAATCATTTCCTGAGCATAAAATCACAAAATAATAACAAATCCAGGAGCTTCAAGCGCCAGCTCGAAAAAACGTTTTGACCGATATTCTGAAAAGTTATAAAGCCTTTTATTATTGTAGAAAATAAAATTTCCCATCTTTTGTTGCCAGTAAACTTTTTTTCAAACTTAACGATTACGATTTACTATGTCAAATTTGATGATAACAATTTAAAATCATAAGATGTGAATTCTGTTCCCAGTAGCATAAACATGTCCCTTTTACTGGAATGGAAGAAGGGTTATGTTGTTCGCGCGTATCTTTATGTTTGTAAATCTTTTATTTCCACAAATCTTCCAAACGGCTGGATGGATTTTGGTAACTAAGATATTCTAAGACTAGTCTGACTCGCCAAAGTGTCCTTAGATAGTAGGTAATATTTTTTACGTGTAGATTTTTTTTGTAGTCGGGGTTTTTAAGTTAAAGTTATTCTATCATTTTGCTCGTTGCTCGAATAAACAACACCGTTCATCATCATGATTGAAGAGTTGAACGAAGAATTTGGTCTCTACTTTTGTAATAAGAACAATTAAGCTGTGAAACGCATTGCCAGAGTGGGTTTTTGTCGAAGGTTCGAACCTTGGGGTTACGAGGTACACTGTGCTTGTTTCTATTAGAGAAACAAGTTCCATCGTAGACCACATCATTTTCATCCACTATTATCGGCATCATCGCAATCGTATCATTAAATGGGTTATAAATCGTAAACGGTAAGTTTTACAAAATAAAAATCAAAATATATAGTTTCCAAAATATCGGCTAAAACAGTTTTTTTCAATTGGCGTTTGAAGCTCTACCTGGATCTGTGAGCATTTTGTAATTTTATGCTCAGTAAGTGATCTTTACCTCATAGAAAAAAAATTGGATTAGAAATTTAGTGCAAAGTTGACCGAAAAACCTTCTATTTTTACTGGCCTTTCATTACGTTTCAGCACATTTTTTTTAATTTTTGACAAACTTGTGAATTATTAGGAAACATTTTAAAAAGATGCATGAAATTGGAAAAGCCGTTCACAACTTATAGTGTGACCAAAAAGAAAAGGTTGAGTTTTGTATATCTACGAGTATAGATAAATTTAATATTTCTTCGTTTATATATCAAAAAAACTCTTATCACTTCACAAAATTGTTATCACTAGTATAAATAAATCTTGAACAAAAATGAGTTTAAATTACATAGTCCAATATTTTAATGTTATTTCTGCACTGTGGCACCGATTCCGCGGCCGGTGACGGTCGCGAGAACAAGGCAGCGTTAAATGCCTAATTTGACAGAACTACCTGGCCTTAACATAAGGCGAGATGGCGGTCAAGTGTAAATCTACAAAAGATTTAAAAACGCGGTATGTGTCATCCGTCAACGTATGATATTGAATAGTTCTAGTAAAATACTAGTTCTCTCACGATGTTTTCATTCAGGACTGAAGCCTTTACCTTCTCGGCATTTTGTGTTTCGTATTATAAAAAAGTATATATTTATTGTACATACATATATTATAAATATCAATTTATACCTGTTTATTGTATTTTCATTATGTAGTCTAAGTAATTTATATATAATAAAATTGTTTAATAAAAAATATTTATTTATATTGTTAATCGCACCACTGCCCAAAATTTTACAAATTTAGTTTCCTAATGAACCAAAAGATTATCTGGAAGAGATCGCTTTTAGCGATAAGATCGCCTTTTGTGCCCATTATGTTTTGTTATTTTATATGTTACTTGTTGTTAACTTTGTTTTGTGGTGCCAATAAAGTGTTTTGTATTGTATTGTAAGCCTGTGGTGATGACAAACGTATCCGCTTGATACACCAGTGTGTAATACAGTACCTAAAAACTTGGTTGATGACGACAACAAACAAACTTAAAGTTGCGGACGGGTTTCTGGCGGGAAATTTTTTTTTTTCGTGTTTTTATTTGGGAAGGTTTACCGATAAATTTGTGTTCAATGGCGTCTACTTGAACCGGTCTTTATTTTGATATAACCCACATTAAAATTAGAGTTCATTTACATAAAAAAATCGTAAAATAAAAAAAAAGAAAATTTAAATTTTTTGGCGGGAAAATGGACCCGAAGTATTGAAAAAAAAAATTGTGCAATCTAATGCAGTTTTTTTAATGTTTCGAGTTTGTTATTTTGTATACAACACATTTAACCCATAAAACCACTGTCTCCCTTATAAATTATTAATGTAACTGTTAGACTACTAGAGAAATCGCGAATTTTTTTACTCTAGTGTCAAAAATGCTAGTTTACATTTTAAGTACATTAATTATAAATAAACGATACTGCTAGAAGCGTGTTGAAACGTTCTTGAGAGTAAATGGGCTCAAACGGGTACAAGTAAGGCGGCACTTCATATGCCGAAGCATAATCACCGCACTTATGTAACCTGACACCCGTTTTCCCGCCAAATTTGTAAACGCGAAAAGCGGGCGGTGTATCAAGCGGGTATGTATACTCTTGCACTAGGAGAAGCACTCAAAGGACCAGTTGGGATTCAAACCCACAACCTTGGTAATGGCAAGATTCTATTCACTAGACCACCACGTTTTTAGACGTTTATCACAAGCACTGCGATACAATGGAATAACCTACGCAATTTTGAGTGCCCCGAATGGTAGAATCTCGGTTTTTTCAAATGTAGGCTTAACAGATACTTTCTACCGAAGCATCCTAGGCCTTCACATTGCCAAACAATTTACAAACCGTGATCAGCTTCACATTTAAAAAAAAATGTGGCACTCGGGGACTGCCGCGGTAAAGCTATTGCACGATGCATGCATTTTTATCAACATAAGCAATAGGGATGTTACCCATTTTTCGGAATTGCTTTTATTTTGAAGAGTGACATTTGTTTACCATAAAAAATATCACGGGAAATCCGTTAAGTTGGCTACACTGCTAATAGCATTAAGTCTGTAAAGCTAATACAAATAAGATTCAAAGTCGAATGACCGAGTGGCGAGGACGGCGTTACGGTCTTCCATCCCTCTTTCTTTTGAACATAAGAAAGAGATGCACGATTACTAAAATTCGGTCCCCAGGCCTGCGATAAAAGCTATGCAATAGCTTAAAAAACTTTGTGATTAAAATAATTAATAGACTATCGATGTATCGAATGTTTATAGTCAGCATGTTTTTTGTTAACTTATTAATGTCTTAAATTGCCCTAGCCATAGCACTTCATTTGCTAGTGACTCATTTAGAATCGCAGCGGTCCGACTCTGGAATGAGCTCCCTCTGGGTATTCGTCAAGCTCCGTCCAAAGATACTTTCAAAGGGCATGTACGGGAGCACTATTTGAAGGAACCATCATCTTAGTTAGTTACTCATCTTTAATAAGCTATCTATACCTATGTTCTCTTTTTAGTATATGTATTTTTATATGTATTATAATTATAGTTATATAAGTATTTATTTTATTTATTACGTATTCTAATTTTTTTTAATATAAGTATATAGTATTTAACAACGTGTTCATAATAATAGTATTTTAAAACTTTTACACATTATTTTGTTTCAAAATTATTTTAGTTTCTACTATTTATATTTGCCTACATAACATTTAAATGTCCTACTCAGCGGGTAGCTGGTAGAAAATGCGCCCTAGCATTAAGCTTTCCGTTTGTACATTATTTTTGTTACTGTGCAATAAATATTAAATAAATAAATAAATAAATAAATGTCACAAATTTTAGAGCTATTATATTAAAATAGATCCTATGCTGCAATAAACTTCACTGTAAAATACTTTTATTAATTTAAATGTATTACCAACTCGATTGTTTGTTCAAAGTAAAATATTCAAGCGAACTAGCTAACCTCGCATAATGGGAGTTGAAAATAACAAAAACCGAACAATTTACACACAGAGATATAATGTTTCAGCCTAACATAACAAGATGAAGATAATAAAATCATTTTGTTGAGAAATTGTTATTGAAGTATGTAAAATATAAAATTACTAGTTAGAGTTTCAGAATTTTCAAATTTTACGTAAGTATCAATAACAAACTTGTTAATAAGTTCATCTATAAATTAATACGTCAAGCAAAAACTTTTTACCCTTTTTTGAAACTATCGCAGACGGAGGAGTGTAAAATCACGCACACTTATAGTATATAGGTACAAGGTGTTGCAGAAAGGTACAACAATATTTATGTTAGGTAGTTCATCTACACTAAGTTTTGAAGCATATATGTATGTGAAAATTAGACATGAAAGTTTTATCAAATTGTTTTTCCATAAAAAAAAATATTTGACATACCCCTAATGACCAGATCTCGGTTTTTGTACGACGTCGCGGCGTCGGCGGTGAAGCTGGTGATTTGGTGGAAATTTTACGTCAAACTTTGACTCGAATTATCCCGTGATTAACCATGCTGAGGGAAAAGATACCTTGGGTGTTGAAGTCTACATCAGTGCTAGAATAGACTGTTAAAATATAGTTGGGGGTAAATTCACCACGCTGTATAGATAAAACTAATATTTAAAAAAACATTACACACATAACCATGAATTTAACACACGCACGCATGCTCTTTGTTTATTGTTAAGTCTCTGTTGACCAAATTGAGAATAAATTAATATTGCTGTATGATCGGATTACGAGAACTTGGCGGCCATTATTAGGTATTATTTATTTGATACCACATCTTTACATATATTTTACTTATAATTAAATTTAAAAAAAATCTGATCACGATAAGTTCCCACTACTGAGACTTGGGAACTACCTAATCGAACAGTATGACCAAGAGCGGATTGACAGACGACGTGTGTTCTTGAAACAAGTATTTCTAGGAACATACCAGCTAAAATTTTACATAAGCTTTATGCATTTTTGAATCAATACTCCAGCAGATAGAATTTGAGCAAGGTCATACCACCGCCCTCTAAAGATTTACTCAAAACTCGGGCCAAAAATCTGCCCAATTTCTGTGCAAAGTCAAATCGGTCTAAAGAATTTCGATATGTGTGATATCAAACGAACTCAAAGAGATGAAATTGAATTTAAATCAGGTTTCATAATACGGCTGTTATTTTCGATTTATTTTTCAATACAATAGAAGTTTATGAGACTTCTGATCTGTCAGGTAGTGAATATTTTGACTATGCATTTACAAACCAACATTGACGTACAACAAAAAACTGGTAACGCAAGAACAAGGATTCTAGTGTAGATTAAGGTAAGTAGTAGAAACCGCATATGAGTATCAGAAACACGCCACTTATCAATCAATTAATTATCATCTCATTAATAAAACAATATGATGCTTTTGAGGATCACAAATTGTGATTTGTTTTACCTATATCAGCCGTAGAGGTTTCAGTTTCAGGTAGAGGCGATGCCTTAATTAATTATCACCTCAAACAAAAACACAATTAATTAATTATCACCTCATTAATAAAACAATATGATGCTTTTGCAGCTCACAAATTGTGATTTGTTCTATATCAGCCGTAGAGATTAGAAATTGCAATTCACAAACATTAGGTTGTAGGTTTGATTCCCGTCTGCGCTAGTAGTTTTTTCAAGTGCAGAATCACAAGTTGCACAAAAGAAGAAAAATAACAAATCATGCATCATCCGCCACACTGGCCAGAATGGTGGATTATGGCATTGACTCTTTCCTTGCGCGAGAATTTCCCAAGTCCCAGCAATTTACATTTAATGAGCTTATGCTATAGCAGTTGCTCGAATGAGAAATTAATCATTAAAAAATGATGCCTATGTGATAGCTTCCAACTTGTAAAATCTACAATGGGAGGAATGGCATGTTCAAGCGGGATTGGGAAACGCAAACGAGCTTTAACATTTTCCACTCATTGTTAGCAGACTTGCCTCTTCGTACAGAGGATTTAATTAGTGCTGTGTTGGCCCGCCCACTGTGTACGTACACCTAGACTATTGACGCCTATGTTGATGACGGTATAATTACTCAAGCAGAAGGAACAAAAACAATGTTATAATGTTTCAGCTGGAGGCTTTGGATTAAATCGAGGAATTCAAAAAGGAAAGAAAGGATAAGCTCACAGCTCATTGCTCAAACAATAAATGTTGTTTGTAAAATACTTTAAAATTAGGAACATCGCCACAAATTTCAAGATTATGATTTTATCGAATACATTTCGGATATAGTATAGCTGATCTACATAACCTAATACGGTGATTTTTTTTATAGGACTAGTTGCTACTTTAAAATGCGATATATTTTCATGGCCGTTGTTCCAAAGTTCAAACGACGATTTTGTTCCACTTTCGTAATAAAAACTATCGAATACGATAGGTAAAGTGGGTATGTGCACTCACACATAGGTATTAAAAAAATAAAATCTATAGAAAAATGTTTTTTAGGTTTTTCATAATCTCATCATCGCTTAACGTCAGGCAAGATAGCGAAAAAAACAAACCAAATAGGTATCTACTTATCGTTAAAAATAAAGTACTAGTTATACAGAACTACTCCGGGAACCTGTAGTTACCATTGTTATAAAACAATACAACTTCTACTCCAAACTTGAAACCAGATCTTATCTTATTATATTGTTAAACCCAAAAAAAAGAGATAGGCACACCTACTTAGATTTGATCAAATGTAAAAGGCACCTTTGTTTGCTATAGTTGTGCTGAAGCTAAAATTGCTTTCACTGTACAATTTTTGACCCTAAAATATAATTATGCTTGTGTAAGTTACAGGAATTATGAACATTGTTTTACATAACTTTACTTTATGTATTGAGCAAGTACGCTGTTTATAATTATAAGCTGTTGGTATATTGGTACTCTTTTTTAGGGTCCCGTACCTAAAGGGTAAAAACGGGACCATATTACTGAGACTTTGCTGTCCGTCCGTCCGTCCGTCTGTCACCAGGCTGTATCTCAAGAACGGTGATAGCTAGAGAGTTGACATTTTCACAGATGGTGTATTTTTATTGCCGCTGTAACAACAAAAACTAAAAATAAAATAAATATGTAAGGGGGGCTCCCCTATAACAAACCTGATATTTATACCGTTTCTAGCTCGATACTAATAACGGTGAGAGGTAGACGCTTTAATGATTAATTCAGAATATTTATTTTTAAGTAAAAATTTTAAAGTAATTATTTAAAATAAAATTATAATTAAGGGCCTCCCATACAAAAAAATAGGTTTTCGCCGTTTATTTGCTAATGATAAGGATCACTTTGTACGCGTGTGGTCGCTTTTTTTATTATACCTGCAGTATTCTGAGACAAAATGTGATTTAAATTAAAATGAATCTTACCGATAAGCACGTGGACGTTAATCGTCACTTGGGAATGATTCGGTAAAATGCAGGTGTAAGTCCCACTGTCGTTATGCGACGCCGACGCTACACTTATTGTTGCACTGAAACAATAAACTCATGTTATTATTATCAATCAAAAAGGGCTTACTTAAAAAATACATATAAAAAATGAAAAAGTTTGTGTTACTTTTTAAAGTTATGGAACAAACAAAAATACATCTGAAGGTAAGATTCTTTGCCTAACATATTTAGCCAGAACAATGCAATGCCACGTATAATATCTACATACATATATATAATTATGTATAGTCAAACCAGATGAGTACTGTGCCGATAAGGATACCTAAGTACCTAATTAAAGTAATTCAAATCAATTTGGATCAAAACAAAATATATCACATACTTTTGATACCTATTTAGTATTATATTACATTGAGTGTCTATTTCAGATCTGCTAGGAAATACCCATGAATGGATTAAGACGGCTATAAAAGTTTTATTACTACTGAAATTTTCATTCGCACCGCCTAGATTTACTCGGATGCTCCTCATCCCGAGTAAACGCGAAGTCTTTCAAGTGTATTATATCAGCTATCGCTCTTGATAGTGCAAGGATTGTGTAAATATTAAGCCGATAGTTCGATTGGCGTAGCGATTGGATTCGTGAATCGATCGATGTATTTGGCCAAATATTTGTGGCAAATGTGTTTGTATTGAGCTTTGTGCATCGGTTTTACCTCTTTCTGTTTGTTATCTCCGCATGTCAAACATTTATTCAACGGTAAATTGAGCTAAAACATGCTAAATTCTGAAAAAAGTCCAGTCGTAGACATTGTCAATGTTGTAGCATCAAACAAATTTAGGGAGACAACATTTTATCGACTTCAAGCAAGTTTAGTACGGTGATGAGAGATTAAATTGTACCTCACTAATAAATTAAATAACGTAGGAAAGTTAAGTTAATTAGGAGTAAAACAACTCACCTCAAATTCTGAAACGTTACATTTTCAAAAAAGTCCTTCCCCTGCTTCTTCCATACTATCCCATATACATTATTTACTATTGGAGGAGCAGTGGATTTTGTTGTCGTCATTTCAGTCGTGGAAGTCAATTCCGTGGCTTTTGTTGACGAGCTTATACTAACTGTAGAGGTCAAAGTCGTCGTTTCGACGCTCCAACTCTTATTCATCATAATATCTATTCTATTAAAAACTGTGCTCATTTTGTTGTTAATTCTGTCGTTGTTGTTGGTTGGACTGTTGTTGTGGAGGTTGTTGTAAGGGAAGGTTTTGTGGGTAAAGATGTGATGAATTCGTCTGATATGATGCAAGATAGCTTGATTGCGCTTCCTGCTTTGTAAAATCGATCTTTCATGTCGTGGGATTGGTCACCATTAATTGTTAGGACTGGAGCTGAAACAATACAAAACATTATTATTGTTATCTCTTTATTATCATCATTATCATTTATATACTATCATCTGTTTATATCGATGGATTTACTTCATTTTGTTTATTTTTTTAATTTACCTAATTTGTTACTCTTACACATATTTTGTATATTTTATTTACATCATTTTGCAGCTCGCAATCATACCTATTGCACATTAGGATTAGTAGATTTAGGAGTATAATATTATTAAATTTCAATTGTCGTAAAGGACATTTTGACGAAAATGAGTTATATATATATTCGTAATCTGCGTCGCGAGCTCTATCAATTGGTGTAATTCAAAAAATTCTATCTTCAAAAAAAAGTCTTTTACTACCCCGATTTTCAACAGCCATAGCACGTATTTTTTATGATTTGGGATGTATCGTAAAATTATTTTCCTAATAAGAGACGTAAAGTCATGTTTTTATTATGTATGAGGTCATAATTACCATTTTTCATAGAACGATTTATACGACATTAAAACTTTTACTAACTATTACAAATAAAAAGGGCGTAAACATGGTATTTGAAAATCGAGACCTTTACGACCTAATCCGTGATTTTCTTTATCTAACATAATTAGGGCGTAAAGGTCGTTTGTTTGTGTACTCCTGATGACGAGGTATTTTACGCTGAAGTTATTCAGGACATTTCATTGGATGAGTTGGTGTTTGCACCTGAAATAAACAAGATTACTCAGGCTATTCCTTCCGAAGTTATACTTGAACCACAGGCGCATCATTTTCGTAACATTTTTTGTACTGAAATAGTAACAGACAATGTTGACCAATCTACCTTACTTCAAAAAACATCAGGTGTATACTTCTCTGAAAACAGTGGTATTTGAGCACGAAGGATAATAAGGACATAGGAGAGGATAAGAGTTCTCCTTCCCTTATACACACTTTTGATACATCTCATGTTGATCCAACAACCGACACCAGTGATCATGATATGAATTCAGAACTCCCTAAACAGAGTAAGAAGTTTCGTAAAATGATTTCAAAATCCTACGTTGATTTTCTCTCTGATAATGAAGACTTTTCAGCGGGTAGTTCCGATCTTTGGAGCATGAATGAGTCCGAGAGTTCAATAAATAGTGAGAAAAAAAAAGAAAAATTGCTCCAAACCGAAATAAATAAATAATTAAAGATAATAACGAAAAGAGCGCTAATACCAATGAAATGTTAATAAAACAAAAAACCAAAAAGAAAATAAAAGTAAGCTTAGGAAAAAAACGAAATAAATGCTGGTGAGTCGTATGAAACTAGATCAAACAAAATAAAAGAAGAGATATGAATGAAAAACCCCATGCTTACCTAGCGTATGTGCTAGAAAATGTTATGAAGTGTTAGAGGATAGAAAAACGAGCTTATTTAAATATTTCTGGACTCTGGATGTTCAACGTCGAAAAGATTAGATCGTAACAAGTGAATACCTAGGTATTCAAATGTTCGGCTTCTTCTGCTTTTTACACATTTAGTTTTTTTGTTTTGATCGGGATTGGTTGTGCACTTCTTACGATCCAATCTTTTCGACGTTGAACATCCAGAGTCCAGAAATATTTAAATAAGCTCGTTTTTCTATCCTCTAACACTTCATAACATTTTCTAGCACATACGCTAGGTAAGCATGGGGTTTTTTCATTCATATCTCTTCTTTTATTTTGTTTGATCTTGTCTCATACGACTCACCAGCATTTTTTTCGTTTTTAGTATTATCAGAAAAAGAAATCAAGGACATGTCTGTTCATCTTGAAGAAAAAAAGGCTAGCTACAAGAGGTTTAAAATTCATCAGAAATTAACGATACGCTCGCTGTTAGCTTCGACCTGCAAAAAGTGCTTAATACTCCTCACGGAGAGAGTATGTTGTTATGTTACTCAAGGATATACGCAGTTTATAACTGTACATTCTATGAAGCCAAACCAAAATAGGACATTGTTATGTATCCCCATACATGAGAGAGCGATGGAAAAAAAGGCTGTCAATAAAATAGCAACCTGTATTTATAAATTCCTACTAGAAATTTATAAGCGTCCTGTTAAAAATGTTCTACTTTATTGTGACTCTTGCCCAGGGCAGAACAAAAACAAGATAGTTCTCACAGCTGTACACCACTTTCCACAGAACGCCAAAAACATAGAAGTGGTACAAATAAATTACTTGCTACCTGGGCATACTTATATGCCCGTTGATTCAATGCATGCGGTCATTGAACGCGAGCTTAGGCGAATTATCGTTTGGATTCCGAGTCAATGGCCAACTTACATGGAATCTGCAAGAAAACGTCCTGAACCATACAAAATTAATGTTTTGGAGTATTCTGATTTTATCGATTGGGACAGTTTGGTGGCTGAAAAATTTACGAATACTTCTCAAAAGCAAATACAGCTGAAAGCAATGCGCATTGTTACGTTTAAGAAAAAAAACGTTAAAAGTATGGAAGTAAAAGTAGTCCTTGTAGAACTTACCGTACCGTGGGAAACTAATATACCTAAAGACCACGCGATGAAACAAAATAAGTATTACGACCTCCTAAACAAATTAACAAAAAACGGCTATGTAGTTAGTTAGTTTATACGCTGTAGAAGTGGGAGCGAGAGGTATACCAGCAAAATCTCTGTATAACCTGCTGAAAGACCTTGGCTTATCCAGAAGTGCAGTAAGTTCTATACTAGAACGAGTATCTAAAGCTGCACTAGTAGGGTCATATCAGATTTGGCTGGGCAGGGGAGAGAAAAACGAGTGGTGAAGGTGAGTGTTGATGTACGTCAGAAAGGGGCCCCTTAAACCTACGCCCGAGTCACAAGTCTCGGGAGCTACTCGAGTTTTCTCTCTCTGCCACACGATGAACCCGGCACCCGCACGGTGAATCCATGGAATGCTAAGAAGATCGTCTCTCTTCTATGAACGAAAACGACGATGCTCAAGTAGTGATATTGTACGATTAATTTAAAGGAAAAGGATCAAAAGGAAAAAGCAAAGGAAAAAAACCAAATAGGCAAAACCAAGATCTGACATGTGCCGACACAGTACAAGATACTTCTGGTTTACCATCACTTTATGACAAACCTAACTGTATACCAGTCGCTAAATACAATGATTTAAAGCGTTAGCGTATGAATGGTACTATACCAAAGCGTTTCCATAAGGAGTATTTAGATCTACCGGCTTTAGGAATTGTTAAAGACAGTCTCCCTGAAACTGACGAAAAAGACGATAACGACATTGATTAAGACTTAAAAAGTCATCCACCAAAGTTTCAGAAGGAGTATCTTTAAAATACATAATTCATTAAGTCTTTAAGATTAAAAAAACAATAATTAATAGTGATAGTGATAAGAATGTCAATTGTATGACATTATAGTTCTTAAGTATTGAAAAAATTTGATAAATTTATAGAAAATAGTAAAACATGTCATATTTCATTAAGTTTTGCTAACTCAAGAAACCCCTATTGTAGGTAGGTACATATTTCTTAACTAGATATTTCGTTTCTTTGTTCCTTTTACCCCCATAATCTTTGATTTAATTGATAAGTACTACCCATTGATGATGAAGATAAGTCCTTTAATACACATCTGATTTTATCACAACCAATTTTTCGTGGTAGTAAAGGACATTCAGGTCTATTTTTATGGGTCGTAAAGGACATTCATTTTCGTTATTTATTAAGCTAGTTTTATTTTGTTTATTTAAATGAATAGAACTAAAATAGTTTTATTTTGTTTATTTAAATGAATAGAACTTGTTTTGTTTTCGAAAAAAAGTAGTTTTGTCCTTTACCCAATTGACACCTTATCGATATATATCGCACTTTATTTAAAAGGATGTTTTATAATGCCCAAAACTTGTTTTGTTTTCGTTTTTTGGCTTTCCTGAAATCAGTCTGTGACTTTTTGTCCTTCATCGACAATTGAAATTTATGGTATATAATTATTATTATAGTGGTCATAGTAAAATTAAAAAAAAAAAGTTTTTTTTCTAGTAGGCAGGATGATTAGGGCAGCTGCCTATAACAGCACGAGTCACGCAGCAACTGAGACTGAAAAATCCTAATCATGACTTAGCACTGCACTGTCCTCGTCACCCAGATATATGAAATGATGTTCTAAAATCTATACCTTACAATTTCATAAGAATGCGTTTTCCAAAAATAGTATTTGGCGGAAGAACTAGAAAAGATGTGGTCCCTAGGCGGACTCTGCTTAGAGTCCTACCACTACAGTCTGGGTTACATGAAAACATAATAACTATTAACATAGTACAAAAACATCTTACTCCACTACTGTAAAATATTATCGAAGTATTTTTTGCCTCTTTGAATTTCGTGGTTTTCATCATAAGCCTCGAATATTTATATCTATAGATAATATTTTGTTCAAAACATTTACAGAATCATCAAAAACTGATGGCGTAAGCCTTGAGCAAACGTTTGAAATACAGCGGTTAATTAAACCTGAAAACTTTGAAGTCAAGAGCTTTGAATTAATATCTCCATTATTTAGTGTTTAATTTCAATAATCAAATAATATACGCTACACGTGCGAAAGCGATTTCAAGTTATATCCCCAACAATGAAACTTACTGCTCAACTCGACGTTCCGAAGGTTTCTTCGTAAACAATATACGAACAAAGGTCGTAGTTCATTTTACATTTTAACATCCGAATGACATAAGAAATAAATTACAATATAAATGATACAACGAAACGATAACACAACGAAAAACTATTCTTTCGATGAAGAAAATAGGTACGCGTAATTTTACGTATAAATGCAATGTTTCAATGTCAATGATGTTTTTTGCTCAATCACGTCGGAACAGCTTAACAGATCGGCTTGAATTACCGAATAGATTTACATTAAAGTCTGAAAAAATAGATAAGCTACACTTTGTCCCGGAAAAAATACGGGAACGGCACCTACGGAGGTAGAACCACGAAGTGCCGTTAGTTTTTTATAAAGAGAAGATCTAGGAAATTATATATCAATATAGGGTAAAATCCTTGAAAACACTAATTAGTCCATCAGTTACATTGCTAAAAAATATTGTACGCGTATTTTTTCTTTTGTTTTATTTACAAACAAAAATGACGAAGATACGGAGCTTAGAAGTTTCGTGTGACGTCACTTGTGGGTTTGATTTTTACCCAGCTTTACGATACTGTATATTTTTTTTGTTTGATTATCTATATCTTTGTTGTTGATTTTTAATAATTTGATAAAACCAAAAATATGTGTTCCATATTTTTCAATGGTATTAGCTGACGACCAATTAGAATGGTTTATTTATGACCCAGTCCACCATACTATTAAAGTTATTTTAAAAATCGAAAATTATCGACATCGGTAATGGTTTTTCTCAAAAATTTACAACTAACTGGTTTAAGTGCGTTAAAAACGGTAATTAGTCCGAAAAATTGAAAAAAAATTGTTTCATTAAGAATAATTTACATAGTTATTGTACAAGGTTAAAATAAAATTATAACTTCGAACAATTGTATTTTATGTATAAAAACATATTCTAACATTAAAATTGATGATGCGATTCATAAAACCAGTTTAATTTATTACTTTTAGGCCGAAGCTAACTAGATGATAAAGATATAAAATGAACTACGACCTTTACATAAGTATTTAGGATTGGGAACAATACGCGTGATACGTTTCCATTTATTTAATTAAGTTCAGCTAATTTTGAATAATGACACGCGCAAAATTATGTTAATATTGTAACATTTGTTTCCCTCGAGTTACGTACTATGTTATATTGTGTATATTAAGGCCAGGTAATTCTGTCAAAGTAGGCATTTCACGCTGTCTTATTCTCGCGACCGTCACCGACCGCGGCATCGGTGCCACAGTGCAGAAATAACATTAAAATATTGGACTATGTAATTTAAACTCATTTTTTGTTCAAGATTTGTTTATGTTTGTTTGTTTATGATTAGAGTTTTGTTGCTATATAAAGGAAGAAATATTAAATTTATCTATACTATTACTATACGGTAGGTATACAAAACTCAACCTTTTCTTTTTTGGTCACACTATAAGTTGAGAACGGCTTTTCCAATTTCATGCGTCTTTTTAAAATGTTTCCTTATAATCCACAAGTTCCTAACAATTTTTTTCTATGAGGTAAAGATCACTTACTGAGCATAAAATTACAAAATGCTCACAGATCTAGAGCTTCAAACGCTAATTGAAAAAAAAAACTGTTTTAGCCGATATTTTGGAAACTACATATTTTGACAATAATTGTAGAAAATAAAATTTTGCATCTTTTGTTGCTAGTAAACTTTTTTTTGTAAAACTTACCGTTTACGATTTATAACCCATTTAATGATACGGTTGCGATGATGCCGATAATAGTGGATGAAAATGATGTGGTCTACGATGGAACTTGCTTCTCTAATAGAAACAAACACAGTGTACCTCGTAACCCCAAGGTTCGAACCTTCGACAAAAACCCACTCTGGCAATGCGTTTCACAGCTTAGTTGTTCTTATTACAAAAGTGGAGACCAAACTCTTCGTTCAACTCTTCAATCATGATGATGAAGGGTGCTGTTTATTCGAGCAACGAGCAATATGATAGAATAACTTTAATTTAAAAACCCCGACTACAAAAAAAAACTACACGTAAAAAAATATTACCTACTATCTAAGGACACTTTGGCGAATGAGACTAGTCTTAGAATATCTTAGTTACCAAAATCCATCCAGCCGTTTGGAAGATATGTGGAAATAAAAGTTTAACAAACATAAAGATACGCGCGAAACGCGAAACTCTTCTTCCATTCCGGTAACAAGAACAATATTAAAAATTTTGATTAACCCCCGACTACCTTAGATTTGTTATCTGTAGAACATTCTACTAGTCAAGCCCTTTCATTTGATACCTATATTAAGGGAATTGTGAAAAAGGAAATGTAATTCGCCATTTTGTGGTAGCGGCCATCTTGGATTTGAAATTTGTCATAGTGCAAAGTATTCTACTAATCAAGCCCTTTCATTTGATACCCATATTGAGGCAGTAGTGAAAAATATTATATAATTCGCCATTTTGTGGTGGCGGCCATCTTGGATTTGAAATTTGTTATAGTGTTTAGTACTCTACTAGTCAAGCCCTTTCATTTGATACCCATATTGAGGTAGGTTGTGAAGAAATATTTTGTCCGCCATTTTGTGGAGGCGGCCATTTTGAATCGATATTAACCAAACATAGCTAAGAACACCCGCACGGATATTAACTTTCAAATAAAAAAAACCGCATCGAAATCGGCCCATCCGTTTGAGCTCTACGGTGCCACAGACAGACACACACACAGACAGACAGACAGACAGACAGACAGACAGACAGACAGACATCGACGTCAAACTTATAACACCCCTTTTTTTGTCGGGGGTTAAAAAGAGACATGTTTATGCTACTGGGAACAGAATTCACATTATCATTAAATTGGACATAACAAATCGTAATCGGTAAGTTCGAAAAAAAAGTTTACTGGCAACAAAAGCTGGGAAATTTTATTTTCTACAATAATAATAGGCTTTATTACTTTTTCGGAATATCGGCCAAAACGTTTTTTTCGAGCTGGCGCTTGAAGCTCCACTTGGATTTGTTATTATTTTGTAATTTTATGCTCAGGAAATGATTCTAAACCTTATATAAAAATACGAATCGGAAATTTAGTACAGAGTTCAATTCTACGAGTAATTTTACTGCCTAAAGGCTTCTTATCAAATTTGGTCGAGTGTCCAAATTTCCATTTAAATGAGTTTTAAATGAACGAAGTTGGGTTTTAGGGATTCGTAGACGAATTTTAAAATATACGTTATGTCTGTCCATCCGTATGTGACAGCCATTTTCTCCGAAACTATAAGAAGTATACTATGAAAACTTGTTAAGTACATGTATTCTATGAACAATATTAACATTTTCATACAAAAAAGAAAAAAAACAAATTTTGGTGGTGTCACAAACTTGGAAAAGAAATAAAAAAAACTATCAAAATCATACGTGTATCTATGGATAGATGTTCAAAAATTGTATTGAAGTTCCTAACATTTTTTTATAACTGAATAGTTTGCGCAAGAGTCTCTTTTAAAGTGGTAAAATCTGTATACGAGGACTTTTCTTCCAAGTACTAAGTACCTTACTACCAAAGAATTTACCTAAATGGCATATAAATGCAAGTTAGGTATCATTTATGATACCTAACATAGGATTTATATTGGGATTTACGCAGGGATTTCTCCCTCTCATTATTTCCTTATCTCTGATTTGCCGCACGAATATTTTACCGATACTTATCTATTTTCCATTGCATCTGCATTGAATTTTTTACTGATGTGTTATTGACGTCAGTTTTTTGAGACTCCCCTATTGGTCTACAACATAAAGTAAACAGCGTACTAATTAGTATCAGCGTCTATTTGCAATTCCAATGAAAACGGTATCAAAAATCAAGATCATAGCGTGCTTCACTAGTAATACCTACTGATATTGTTATACTGTGGCACTATGATCGTAATATTTAAAATTTATTGGTTGTCAAAATTGCAAAATCAAGCACAGGCCCGTCGTCCGTGAGCGCCGAAACGCGACTGATCAGGCCTGCCGAACGGCGCGCTATATATGGTAGATATTAAAACATAGTGAATAACTGATACTTTTATCAAGTCAAACTCTGCGAATGCATCTATAACTTTTAGTGGCTTTCGTTGAGTACAAAAATTTAGTAAAAAAATTCATTAGTTTAGTCATAAACTTGTAAAAACTTTTTGAAAAGGGGTAACTTTGGGATTTTTTTGTATCAAGAAAAAATCATTAAATCGTGTTATTGACTGCGAATTGCACTAGAAAAGATCCTTAACTAATACATATATTTTTTTCAGAGTTTAATACACTATTTTAAAGGTCTTAAAGTTGTTTTAAAAATTCAAAATTACGGCCCACACGCCCTTAAACGGCTTCGTTTATCTTTCAGTCATTATTAGCCAGCCAGTTAGTAGAAATTTTGAGTTCTGAGTTAATAACTTACAAATAAAATAGCAAGCATAAAAGGAAATTTTGACTTTTACATGAGATTTACTAATAATAGTTATTGTATTAGTACTTTTTAGGGTTCTGTAGCCAAATGGCAAAATACGGGACCCTTATAGATTCCTCATGTCTGTCTGTATGTCTGTTCGTATGTCACAGCCATTTTTCTCCGAAACTATAAGAACTTTACAATTGAAACTTGGTAAGTAGATGTATTCTGTGAACCGCATTAAGATTTTCATGCAAAAATAGAAAAAAAAAAAAAAAAAATTTTAGAGGTGTCCCATACATAGAGCTGAAACTTAATTTTTTTTAATCAAAACCATACGTGTGGGCTATCTATGGATGGATCTTTAAAAATGATATTGAGGTTTCTAACATACTTTTTTCTAAACTGAATAGTTTGCGCGAGAGACTCTACCAAAGTGGTAAATAATGTGCCCCCCTGTAACTTCTAAAATAAAACAATGACAAAACAAACAAAAAATTTTGATGTACATTACCATGTAAACTGTCAACGACAATTGGTTTGAATGAAATCTAGTAGTAGTTTTATTTTAATACGTCATAAATTCACTATTGTTAAAACACTGATTAAAGTAACAACGAAGTACAAGAACTTTTTTACTTTGTTACTTGCTGCTACGGAAGCCTTCATGGGCGAGTCCGACTCGCACTTGGCCGCTTTTATTCTGACTCTTTGTGTTCAAATAGCTGCGTGACATTGTTTTATTAAGGGCAGACGTGTTGCTTAGCATCAGGCAAATGTTTTGCTCATCCTGTCACTATCTATCTATAAAAATGCTATGTTGGTTTGTGTACGCTTCAAAAACTCAAAAAGTTCTGTACCGATCGAGCTGAATTTTTAGAATCTATACTAATATTATAAAGCTGAAGAGTTTGTTAGTATGTTTGTTTGAACGCTAGGATCTCGGGAAGTGCTGGTCCGAATTGAAAGATTATTTTTTTAACCGCTCGCTTGCCCGTCGCTGCTAACCGCGCGACGCACTATGCCCCGCCCCCTGTAGCATTGCTCACCAAAATGCCCGGCGAAAAATACTTGCACACCTCGCTATGCCCCGCGGATTTTACGACTGCGGCGCGCGAGTCGGGATTCACGCAATCGTTCCTTGTTGATCAATTTGTTTTGAAAGATTATAATGTGTTAATTTTTTTATGTTTAATACGAAACTAGCTATACCCTGTTATTTTTTGTTTCTCCATTTACGACTTTGGTGAAGAGTTATGTTATGTTGATATTAAGATAGCGCGTTTTAAAGCTTGTTTTTTTAAAAGCTCATAAGTACCTCTAAAATCGAAGCGATGACATATGGGTTTTAATCTTTGATTACTTGTGTTATCTATCATTTGTTTGTTAAAACTAAATTTAATAGTAAAATCAGAAAAACTAACATTCACAGCCCGCACTGAATCAACACTCAATGACAAGATTGACAAGGAACGTTGTTTTTTTAATTTCTTTTATTATTTCCATGGCTTAGATACTCTACTGAGTTTAATATGACGGAAACTTTCACATAGAACGAGATAAATAATACAAACTAAGCCCTAGAGCAATAAAGACGAGTATATTTAACTTTTTCGACCGCGGGAGCAATGTTAACTACAGGTTGACACGGGCATTTTAGAGTGCGGCGCCATGCCAACTACTAGTTAACACGGGCATTTTAGACTAAATCGCGATGTTAACTACTAGTTGACACGGGCATTTTAGCATTTGAGATTTGTTAACTACTAGTTGACACGGGCAAGCAAGCGGCTATTGGATAGTCCATTTATCGAGGAAGGCTATATATAGGCAATAAAAAATAACGCTACTATTAACAGAAGCGGAGCATGAATCAAGAATGTAACAAAATCGAGAAAAAAATCCTTTTTGAGAGTTTTCGTACGTTTCGTGCTTTGACATGACACATGACAGCATGTGTCTAAGATTGCGTCATTGAATATCACAGATTACATACCTCTTGAATATAAAACCTTTGCTAATCTCCGAGTTGGTACGACCAATTTCCGACAGGTGGCGTAGCAGGTAGCTGAAGACGTGTTTTGTTTGAAAGCCATATTCTTAGGAATGACTGTACCGATTTCTAAATTTTTTTCACCGTTGGATATGTGCGGGATCTCGATGAGTGCTATATATGTTCCACGGACGAAGCCGGGGCGGACATCTAGTGATATTTAATCGGCATCAAGGATTGTTTTTATCTATTTTTTGCATCATAATGTGCCACAGCGAAGCGTGGGAGGGTTCAGCTAGTATTTTATTTAAAACCATAGTACCTGTGTTTTACAGGTACTATGGTTTTTTACTTTGTTTCTGTCATAACAACTATTTTTGACTGAATAAAAAAATTCTGACGCTATGTGGGAATAAAATAAGCCAGTGTATTTTCAACAGTTCTCGGAATACTGTGAACTGTAACAATACTAAACGAATTAAAGTTTCAAATTTCCTGCTCTCGCTACAAACATGAATAGATGCGCTTGAAATAGCAAAACACTATTGATTTTTTAAGTAAATATCATGTTTGTATGTCAAATTTAGCATAAAGGACTTGTTTGCTACATAAACAAAATATTTCATAATTTTTTGGGCTAATATTTTGAAGATTGCTTGTCTAATACCTCTGCAATATGTGATGTGGATATCAAATTCGATGTAATAATTATTATACACAGTGAACAAAATTATAATAAGTATACCAGTGTTCCTTAACATGTTATGTATTACATCATCGCACACTTTAATTTTCTTCTAGCGTGCGACACTGTTTTATTTTAATATAGTTACACTCTAAAAAAACACATATATAGGAATATTTTTTAGTTTTGCAAATGAGTATGGTCAATGTTGTTATACGTAATTCATACTGTGATGTCACAATGTTTCTAAGAATGTCTTTTCGCGGACTTTTTTGTATATGCTTCATTGTTGTACGTAAATGTAAATTAAGTTTTTAAATCTAATTAGGTATTGCATTGCTACCGAGAAATGTTAAAACAAATAGAAACAAAACTGTACAACGAACGTTCGGTCACACCGGCTAAATGAAACGCCTTACTAATGACAAACTTACCAGTTTAAGCGTTAAATGTACGATTAAATTAGAAAAAGTTACAGATTTACTTATATTTAGATTAAATTGTAATATCATGAGAGAAACATTGTACCTATATCAGATTAATTCAAACCCACGATCAAGGCATGGCTCTACATAATCGTTATAAAGGCACTTACGTAATACAGTGAGGTTCGTAAAGACAGTCCTGGGCGGGTGGGTGGATATTTGGCACATATAATTCCCCGCGTCAGACCGCTTCACAGGGTTCATGCTAAGTCTCCAGTTATTGGGATACTGGAACTTGACAGCTATGCGACTGTCTCCTGCATACGTGCCAGGCCCCACTGTCAGGAGCTGCGCTGAGTCTGTCATGTTCTTCAGCCACATTACCTACAACAAAATGATCACATCAGCAAAACAGGAAACAGGAACATGTCAGGAAATTATTAAATTACAGAGATATGCAGTAAGCAAAGAGTTAGTTATGTTATGTTAACTAAAGTCACTGTAATATTTTTATTTGATCACAAAATATATGAGGAATACAATTTGTTGGAATTAAAATTATAACAAAACAAAAAAGTACCTTGATAATTTTAATATCTTAGAAGGTATATTTTAATGTGAATCTGTACACAACTTGGTGAATATATTCCCTAAATGTCTGTTTCTCTATTATTACATCGATATTAACTCCTAAAATGTACAAGAATTAAGTATTTTTTCCGTTTTTATACAAAACAATAACATCAGATAAAACATTATGAAGAAAAATTAGTGGTTTACAAATAAGTAAGCAAATGTGTAATTTCTTATTTTCATTATTAGCAACCGCTTATACTTGTCTAATGCTGGACATACTCGTAGTCCTCCCCTATAATACGCGACTTAGTTCCATCCTCGATCTCATATGTTTTCAACGGCCATAAGCTGCTTCCTGGATACTTTTATTATCGTCTATCCATCTATTTGCAACGTCTACACGTCTGGTGGATGGTCTCTACCACAGAACCCATCTACCTTGAAGTTCATAAGGTCTGCAACTTAGGTATATGGCTAGCAAATTGCAATTTAAGTTTGTTAATGCGCTGAGCTATATTTGTGGGTTAATAATAAAACTCACACAAGCATGTTTTATTAACATTAGGAACATAATATACAATACTAGATTTATAAGCTGTCAAAACCCCAAGTGCACGACGTAACATAACATAGCACTCGGGCTTTCACAAAGCTGTGTAGTCCCTTCTAAGTTATTCTGTTTACCGCCATACCACTAACTTAAAGACCAAGTTTGGAATAGGTAAACTTCCTAGCAGCTTCCGCGTGTTTACAATAGTTTTGTCAACTGCTACAGCTGAATCCGAAGCACAGAAATTCTCTAAATTATTATTGATGCAGTGGACATTATTGTTTCCCGAGGTTTAATCAAAATACCTAATATTTAAAGTAGTTTCTTATTAAAACGGGCAGATTCTTAATTGCAAAACTAAATTACTATAATACTGCACTGCACTACATACTTAACTAACTTCTTACCCTGACACATCTGAATTAGCCACTAACCAATGAAGGTCTAAAAATAAGCAAGATCTGGCAACATTATCACGCTGAAGTTACTATTACCATTCTCATTTTATTCTCAATTTGATATTGTTTTTTTAAATTGATTGTTAACTAAGCATTAGGTAAGTAGAAGTAAAGTATGTGCGTAAGTAAAAGTAATTATCAATTATTAATTTGATCTTATACAGGTAAGTTATGAAAATCCATAGTATCTATAAAAGATACAAATGCGTGCCATTCCCAAATTATTAATTTAATGACATAATTGCTGTGATTTGCAATCGTTTCTCCAGATATATACACTGAGTAGGAAATTTGGAAGAGAAGAATAACTGTGCTAACTACCAAGTGGATTGGAAAAGTTAGTAAATTAGTTACAATGGCTAAAACAGTTACAATGTAAATGTTTCAGTACAATATGCCCAAACTCATATTATTCCGAAACAAGCATGTCTATCCGTATTTCTCCATGCAGTCTTAATTAATTGATATATACACTTTAACTCTAGATTACTTGAGACAAATTATTTCAATTTCACAAACATTAAAATGTCTAGACCGATTTGATGTAGCTCGACAATTGGACAGATAATTTAGCTCTTATAAACCTTGAGCAAAGGTTATTATTAAGGTGGCTTATATAAACATAAAAATAATTCTTGATTCCAAGCTAATTATTTACTGACCTCGTGGCTTAGTGGGTAGTAGCTCTGCATGCGAAGCCAAGGGTCGTGGGTTCGATTCCCCACCCAGTGCAAATATTTGTGTGATGAATTCAAATATTTGCACTGTGTCTGGGTGGTGCTATGGTATAATAAGTAGGTATGTATTTACAACTATATAAGTATTACATCAACTATCTGGCCGCCATATTACAAGCTTTGCTTAGTTTGGGATCAGATGGTGTTGTGTGTGAATTGTCTACCAATATTTATTTATTATTTGTCTGTAGTTTTTGGTCAAAATCATATTCGACAAAAAGATGCATCACTGATAAATAAAATTCCATATCAGATAAACTTGATAAACTTTAAAAATCTTGATCGTCAAGCACAGTAGATATTTTTATTGCGCTTAAAAATGTGCAATCGTACTGAATGATAACGGATGGGACCCGGACAAAAGACAGCAATAACATTTCTATTAGAATGACTATTGTGCTAAATTACTCTGCGTTTTCAATTTCCCCGGCGGAGTGCACGAAGGACGTTTATTGACGATTGCACTCCACTACTTTGCTCTGAACTATTGGAGAACACGTCTTTTATAAACTGCTGCTGGAAAATCCTTTGAAATTTCATTTTGTGAGGTATTGAAAATAAACACAGTATCAAGAGATAGCGACATTTTAAAATTTTGTAAAGACTGTTAGGGTAAGATTGAATTTGAAATTTTGTTAGCGCGCACAGTGTTTTACGACCTCTTCGAACTGTTCTCAGTTACTTCTCTTAGAAAACTATTCAGCATCGATTTATTCATTTCTACCTTTTCTACAATAACAGCTAAATTGTGTGAAAAATATCATATAATATTGTCCAATAGATTTCTACCACATCGTATTTTTTTAATTCTATTAGAGGTACTTACTCATAAAAATTAAAACTATCACTTTACACTTTACTTTAAACTGATTATATTATTATTTCGCGATACTCGTCTTCGCATAAAGCGCTTTGAAAGCTATTTTATAACACAAATAACGTAAGTGTGAAATTTTCTACCAGCAGCAGTGTTTACACTCCTGTAGTCCGGGAATGTTAAAACGAAGAATGAATTGGTAATATTCTGGACCAGTGTGTGGTATCTTATACCTTGTCTAAACCATATGTTACTTGGTAAGACCAGGTCAAACATAAATTAGAAACAAGAATAAACAAGATATCATTGCCAAAGGAACTTAGCTTGTTTTCGGGGCGCCTAAATAACAAACTAGGTATGATACCTATGTATGTATATCTACGTGTCAAATATCAACCTTATGCGTTCAATTTTTATTTGCAATATTTTAACATCGAAATGTTAAAATAATCTTTGTGCTAATACGAGTATTGGCACGAAGTGTGATATTTGTTAATTTATATGATTCACAGATACTTAATAGATTTATAGATAAGATATTAAAAATAATACAGCCAAATCATATCCTAAAATAAACTTGTAGGATATTGACTGAAAACCACAGTAGATTAAGATACAAAAAACTGCGTTAAAAGAGACATTTTCACGCATTTTCGACCACTTTTCTATCAAGAAATAAGATAATGGCAGTAATGGAAAAAGCATTAGCGACATCAAAATCTGAGTTGTCAAATTTCCATTCCCGCTAAAACGGTATGACTGTTGTCGGTATTTATTTTACACTACACATTTTGCACAAAGTTACAATATAACTAAGTAGCACCGGTTTTTCTACACACGCTTATTAATATTTATACACGCTATTTTTTAGTAGAATAATTAAATAAATCTTGGCGTAACTCATTGTATAAAATACCTTAAACAGCTCACTTAATTTTTCCATTGCTGAGAATCATGGACTTCTCTGATAAGGAGAGAGTAAAGGGTACAATCCACCACACTGACCAAGTGGTAGTTGGTGGATGACGCCGGCCCTCGAAAGATCTGATGATCTGTTAAAGATCCGTTCTTAGGACACATTGGTTTCCTAACAGCTTTTATTCACCTTTAGTACACCCCACTACAACAGAATAGAATAGAATAGAATAGAATAAATTTATTATCAATGCTAGTTACACTCACAAAATATTTATAACTAAACATCCTGAGTATTTCTCAGCAGACTCGTCAAGTAGGTACAAATTTGTAGTAATAATTTAAAATAACAACAATAACATAATTAATAAATTCAGCTGTAAAAGGGCTGTGTCAAAGTTTTCTTTTAATTTGTAATAGAAATAATAAATAAATGAAAGCGACAGTAGCAAATATTCCCTAAGATTAATACGATAGATGCAATGATCCAAAGTTAGATCCTTGCTAGTTGATGGGGTGAGAACAATGTCATTGAAATCTGACTTACATACTAATCAGAAGGTCACTTCTAAACAGTCCATTTGTCCATGTCCCTGGAGCATACGAGTAGGACTTGCCTCGCTCGGAACACAACAATAGACATCAACAGTAATATTTCACCAACACAACACATCATGCAAATGCAACACACCTCCATACTTTTCACCTCACACAAATAATTTTATAATTTTGCATTTACCATAACATGACAATGACTGACTAATGCTATGAATAAAACCCGACAAAGAGGGTAAACTTATAATCATTTACCTACATATTGTAAGTTATTTCAAAGTACCCACTCTTGCAATAACCCGTACTCATAATATTAAAATGGCATGCATGTCTGTTGTCTGTAAAGTGATTTCCCATTATTGTCAAAGGTATATCAAATTTTCGTATCCATTAGGTATTATAATTCTCTGAACAATAAATTCAAACAAATAAACAAAAATTGGAGTACAGCTAACATTAAGTTAATTTTTTTTTTTTTTTTTTTGGATTTTTATGGATTTTATTTGTAAATTGTAAATTTATGGGTATAATGGCCTGAATTAAATGAATTTTAATTTAATTTAAATGAGAATAACGGAGTATCTATATCTAAAAAACAGTTTGTAATATTATTGTCTGTCTGTTTGATTTGTTTTATCTGCGAAACGACCTGACTGTTTGATGGTGGACTGGAATTTACTAACGTTCTGATGTTATGTTCTGTGCTGTCTTTATCAAATTAAAATCTCTGTAGTCATTTGTTAAAAATTCCGTAATCTTGTAAATCGATTTAGATAGTAGTAGCCGCTTCACATTGGCTCGAAACTGTCCCTCATTTTCCATTTGCTGAATTTTGTCCGGCAATTTATTGTATAACTTTTGCCCCATGACTTTAGGTAGTTTTCCAGCAATACGCAATCTGTGCTGCATTGGTAACAGGTAGCCGTTATTATTTTTGCAGTTTCTCGTCTTAGGGTTAGTATGTCTTTCATATTCTGCAATGTTTTCGCGAACATATTTCAAAACCTCAAAGATGTACACAGAAACAGATGTTAAAATGCCCAGGCTTACAAAATGATTCCGACATGATTCCCTAGATTTGCTTTTAGTGAGGACTCTGATGGCACGTTTCTGCATCTTAAGCACCCGTTCATAATCGGTGGAAGATCCCCAAATTAGTATACCGTACGACATTACGGAGTGCACATATGAAAAATATATACCTCTTTTGTTGGGGTTCCGACGTGATGTGTGTGAGCTGTTTTAGGGCGTATATACCTTTTGACATTTTTACATGTTATGTCTATATGCTTCTTCCACGTGAGTGCCGAATCCAGCTCAAAACCTAAGAGTTTTGCGGTATTTACACTTTGCATATTTAGTTCGTTGTTGAGAGGAATGGATATAGTCTCAACCATAGAAGAAACCGCATTACAGCAAATTATATTTGTCTTGTTAGAATTCAACTTCATACCATTCATCTGGAACCAGTTTTCGAATGCACTTATAATGTATTTTATTTTTTGTTTAAGTTCCTCCATAGAATCTCCATTAACTACGACAGTAGTATCGTCCGCATATTGGATAATATCTCCCTCAATGTTCAGATAAGCTAAGTCATTCAAAATATCATGAACATAACGTTGCCTAACGATGAGCCCTGTGGGACACCCATACCAATAGTTTGCGGTCTAGATCTCATTAACATATCATCTATTTTTATTTCCACCGTCTGTAATCTATCGCTCAGGAATGATTGTATGAGGTATTTATAACCATGCTTAATACCATAAACTTCTAATTTCCGGATTAGTAAATTGTGATCCAAAGAGTCGAAGGCCTTAGATAAGTCCAGAAGTATCACAGCCACAGGTTTTTTTATTTCAAGGCTTGCTACTATACTATTTACAATCGCCAGAGTAGCCGATGTTGTTGACCTGCCTGCTCTGTAGGCAAATTGACTATTGGAGAGTGCTGAATTATTGTTTAAGTGATTCATTATCGCCTCAGACAGTATACATTCTACCAACTTAGAGATTGTAGGGACTATGGTGATTGGCCTGTAATTTCGCACATCATCAGTGTCCCCTTTTCCTTTATAGAGAGGCGTTAAACGTGACATCTTCAGTTCCTTTGGATATGATGTAGATTGTAGTATATTATTTATTAAAATGTTAAATGTGCACATATAACCGGCATCATTTCAGATAAAAGTTCCCAGATATGTCAAAATATCTTTGGTTTCAGAGTTTCTGATCTTATCTTTGACTATTTTTAACAGTTTTTCTGGATAAATATGCTGTAATTTAAAATCTGGCAACTGAGTCACATGTTTCTTTAAAAACTTAACTGCGCAATCTCTATTTGGTTTATTATTGTTTTTTAACTCCTGACCAATTGCAACAAAGTTATCGTTTATAAAGTCAGGTAAGCAGACCTTGGATATTTTGACATTAGTATGTGGATCTTTTAATTCCCAATTCCAGTCTACTTTACCTTTGTTAGTATTCTCTTTTATGACTTGCCATACTTCCTTTTTTTGGTTTTTTGCATTTTGAATGCGTCCATCTATGTATTGTTTTTTATTTGTAAGCAATAATTCATTTATAATTTGTATTTTTTGTGATATTACATCGGTTTTTAGACTTTGGGGAAACTGTCTTTGTAAAGTGTATAAATCATGGATATCCAGCTGCAGTTTTATTAATTCCGAACTTATCCATGGGGAATTTTTCTGACGTTTCTTTTTTATTACTGTTTTGGGAAAAACAAGTCCATATTCCAAGTCAATTTTGACATAAATACTTCGAAGGTTGTATCATTATAACTTCCAAAAATAGCATCCCAGTCATACGAAATGAATGCTGTGAGGAAATCGTTCATACGGTGTGCATTGACTAATCTTTTAATAACAGTAAAATGTTTGCACTTTATCACATTTCTAGCCTGATTGTGTAGTGTAATTAGTTGAGCGTCATGATCTGACATAGCAGTCGCAATGGGCTCAATTGAAATAGTGTCATTATCCATATGGGAGACCACGAAATCAATCGATGTTTCAGTGCCGTTTTCTATTCTTGTTGCAAAATTAACAAAATTTTTAAATTTGTTTGGGCTCATTATATCTATTAGACTTTTTTTATAACAAGTATCATTAAGGAAATCTACATTCCAGTCGCCAGTAAAAACAATAGTGCAATTTGGTAGATCTATTAATTGATCCAGCATTTTACCGATAATTTCCAAAAACACTTTAAAATCTCCCTTACCCGTTCTACAGTACTACCTTAACAGTACTATTATATGGGTAAATGTGAATATTTGGATGTATAGATGTCTGTTGCTGAATCACGACGGAACGTTTGAAAGGATTGAAATTTTGATTGCGTGAAAGTAACCAAAATGGGAGCGCATGTAAAACCGCAGGTTGCTGTTAGTCCTATTGTTATTGTATTATTTTTATTATTGAAGATTAGCTAAAGGCTATGGCGGGATATGAAGGTATAAGGTTTTTAAAACCAGACTCTCTAACCATTTAGCTGGTTTGTTTCAATGTCATGTCATCACCATTATCATAATATAATATAATCAGCATGATACTTTAGAGGTATAGATAAATATAGCATTAGAATCAATAGCAACCGTAATTTTTCCATAACCGATACTCTGTCATGATTAAAAATATGTATAACACCATACAAATTTACGTATTGGTATTGCATTAAATTATTTCACGAATGCCAAAAAATTGTACGTAAAAGCTCTCAAAACAAAAAAAACATGCATTAAATTTATACGTTTATGAACGGCTCTGATAGTAGAATTTAACGTAACAACACGTAAACTCAAACCGTAACGTAAGTCAATCGATTAAAGTATAACGAAATGGTAATTGGCTAGTAATAATTGTGTGATAGTTGAAACGTAACTTCATATGTTGGAATTCTGTTTCTCATTCTATGTAATTATTTAAATCATAGAATTCAGTGGCTTCATAATAAAAACATTGTTAAACGTTATAATGTATTTTACACTGTAAGTTTGCTACTTAGTTTCGAAATTGGTCTGCGTACTCATAAAACATATGTATATGTTTAGGTATATTACAAGTTGTAACAATTACAACTACTTATCATTTTTAACGTACGACATGCGGTTTGATTCCATGACTGGTAAAAGCAGTTTTTGATGTGAAACATGTAAAGTCACACGTAAAACCGATTTCTGGCGTGGCGACGCGTCGCTACGCTTTACGATGGTATATCTTAATATACATAAATCTCGTGTCACAATGTTTGTCCTCAATGGACTCCTAAACCACTTAATCGATTATAATAAAATTCGCACACCATGTGCAGTTCGATCCAACTTAAAAGATAGGATAGTTTTTATTTCGATTTTTGGGCTTTATGTGACAACATCCGAGCGAAGCCGGAACGGGCCGCTAGTAATTATATATAACAGTCTATATGCAGTAGTGTGTACGGTATGGCGACGCGTCGCCATGCGCAATCGACTATGCGATTCGAAGTCACTGATTAAACGAATTAAGTAGTCATGATTTGAAATAAATCCGTAAATTGTTGTATTTAATGAAAATATTGTATATAATAATAATAATGTTTATTCAATAAATAATCATCGTTATCTGAAAAAAAACGTAATGTTTTATTTTATCATTATGACATATATTTAGTTCCTATCACAATATGTCATTTTCTGCATATTACTTTTACAACATAATGTCGATGTTTCACATCTGCTCACACCCTGTGACGGCTCACATTTTATATCGCAGTTGCTTACTGCACTATTAAGTACGACTAGTATTATCAATTACGTGATATGTTCTCCATTTAACCATATAGTAAATACCCTAAGCTTTATAAATTGACTGGCCTCGTGCATGCGCGGTCCGAAGGGTCACAGGGGACATGACCCCCCCCCCCAAAATCGTATAAGTTAAACTAAAAATCAAAGAAAATTCAAAATATCTAATAGTACATAGACTATTTTTGAACGCGAGAAAACAACTGGAACGAGAACTACGCGGGTAAAATTGTAGGGTTCTACTAGTAAAGTATTTATTTTATTTTAAAGTATTATTTGTAATATTTCTACTGGTGACAAAAATCTAAGGCTGCGTACTGGTGACCTCCTCCAAAATTCGAGGTTGGGACCGCGCCTGGCCTCGTGGCTTAGTGGGTAGTAACTCTGCCTGCGAAGCCGAGGGTCGTGGGTTAGATTCCCAGCCAGTGCAAATATATGTGTGATGAATTAAAGTATTTGTACTGTGGCTGGGTGTTTCTACCTATAACAAGTATGTATTTAGAACTATATAAGTCTTATATCAGCTATCTGGCTGCCATCTTACAAGCTTTGCTTAGTTTGGGGTCAGATGGTGTTGTGTGTGAATTGTCCACCAATATTTATTTATTTATAAATACCTAGACCAAAATCTATTATGCTAAAATCTTATTTATTAACTGTCTTAAACTACAAAATAACTATTATTATCACTCCACTATAATAACCTCCATTATAGTCTTCAACAAAAAAAGGACCGCTTTGAAGTTTAAGAAATGTTAGAAATACATTGTACTGTATTATTTAACTAGAAGCACTCCGCAGTGTTACCCGCGCAGTCCCCATGCCTGTTACATTGCCGAGATAAAAGCCCTAAAATACCTATGTGTTCTTCCAGACTATAATCTACCTGTATTCCAAATTTCACCCTGACCCGTTCATACGTTACAACGTGAATGAGAACAAACATCCAAACATTGACATTTATTATATTAGTAGGATTATGTCTTTTAGCTTCGTTCTAATCTACGCTGTAGGATCTTTCTTGAACATAAAAACGGATAAAACAAAAAAAGATATTGTGTGTTAATAACATGACTAGGAGTATAATATTACTACTTACAGTTTTATCCTTCAGCATGACGACTCTACAATTCAGTAAGGCCTCTGACCCGACGTGGGCTGTCACTTGTGTGTACTTCTCCTCCTCAAAGTACGGACCCCAATGGTGCTCATGATGATGGTCATGGTAGCTCTGGTATGGGACGTATTGGCGGGACTCTTCAACCTTACCTACAAAAAAGTGAGTGGGACATACAGACGGACAGACAGACAGACATGACAAATCCATAAGGGTTCCGTTTTTGGCCATTTGGCTACGTAACCCTGAAAGTATAGACTGTAGGCCCGTGAACAAAATTTATGGGTCAAACGAACCACCAGGAGAGCTATGTAGGATGATAGAATAATCCATTACTCCGCAACGCCGTACAAAAATCATGTGACTAGGAGAAATTATCGAGGGATAGAACCCCCTCTTCAATTGCACTCAGTTGGAGTGCTGAATCTTATTCCTTTATACCCTTCTATCATGCTACATAGGTATCCTGGTAGTTCATTTGACCCATACGTTTTGTTCACGGGCCTGTAGTCTAGTCTTAGTTATTAAATCGACGTTTCAGCGACAAACCAAAATTGTATGATTTCAAATGCTTCTGAATTTATTACTACTTGATATTGAGTGTTTTGTTTTCAAGTTTTATGTTTTTTTTTAAGGGTGACATTTGTTCCGATGACTAGTGGGCGTAGTGCAGTACTTGGCAGCGTTTTCATCTCTACTTAAATGAATTCAAATAATTTATCTACTCCGAAAAATAACCGACTTAAATTTAAAGTTTAATTCAGAGACTCGACCAAATTCCACCAATCACTACGTAGCCGCTTGATACACCGGCGTGTAATATAGTACCCAAAAACTTGGTTGATGACGACAACAAATAAACTTATAGATGCGTTTTGGGTTTTTGGGGGGAAAAATTTTTTCGTGTTTTTATTTGGGTAGGTATACCGATAAATTTGTGTTTAATGGCGTCTACTTGAACCGTTCTTTATTTTGATATAACCCACATTAAAATTAAAGTTCTTTTACACAGAAAAATCGTAAAATTAAAAAAAAAAAAACAAAATCAAAATTTTTGGCGGGAAAATGGTCCCGCCAAAAAAATAAAAATAAAATAATTTGTGCAAGCGAATACAGTTTTTTTGGTGTTTCGAGTTTGTTATTTCGTATACAACACATTTAACCCATAAAACCACTGTCTCCCTTATAAATTATTAAAGTTATAGTTGTTAGACTACTTGAGAAATCGCAAAATTTTTTACTCAAGTGTCAAAAATGTTAGTTTACATTTTAAGTACATTAATTATAAATAAATGATACCGCTAGAAGCGTCTTGAAACGCTCTTGAGAGTAAATGGCTCAAACGGGTAAAAGTAAGGCGGCACTTCATATGCCGAAACATAAACACCGCACGTATGTAACCTGACACCCGTTTTTCCGCCAAATTTGTAAAACGCGAAAAGTGGCCAGTGTATCAAGCGGGTAGTCTAAATACCTACATGAAAAAAAATTTAGTTTTTTATTCATATTTCAAAAACCATCTGACCGAATTGATATAATTTAAGTGGGAAAATTTCTAAACTATGACCTACCACACAAAAAATAACCATTAAAATTAATTCACAGCTGACGGCGCTAAATACAACAAACATGTAACAAAAAAGAAACATAACATAACAGATGAAAACAGAATCCTTTTTTGAAATCGGTTAAAAACACTGCATTTATAATGCTATATGATAACGTTTTCCTTACTATGAAATGTCAGATATGACGTAACTACAATCGAAATCAAAATACAAAAGAAAAACGTTTACTATGAGAGTCAGATTTCGGGTAACATCGTTATAAATTCATATTTATTATACCCAGAGACACACAAAACGAATGTTTGTATACATACCAGACAGGAATCAAATCCACTTACAGCTTCGCAGGCAGACTTACTACCTGCTAATTCACTAGGCCAGCCTAAATAATACAATAAGCTATCTATACCAACTTGAAAACGTAAAGCTTTTGGAATGAAAAAACAGCAGTTTAGCATAGGCACAAATCTTAGACCGCAGGGCCCGTGAACAAAATTTATGGGTAATCTGATACAGCAGGAGACCTATGTAGGATGATAGAAGGGTATAAAGTAATAAGATTGAGCACTATGCCGTCACTTGTAAGCTGTCCAACTGAGTGCTGTTGAAGAGGGGGGGTTCTAAACCTCGATAATTTCTCGTTGTCGCGTGATTTTTGTACGTCGTTGCAAAATAATAGATAAGAAGAGGTATTGAAACTATAAAAATTATAAATTTTAAAATTCTTATTGTTAGTTTGTGAAAAAAAATCATGATTTTCCGACGATTTACAGAGTAAATTTGGTCATTTGATTATGTTCGGCTTTGGTTTCATACAGTTTCAATACCTCTTCTAATACATTATTTCGCAATGCCGTACAAAAATCATGCGACAAGGAGAAATGATCGAGGTTTAGAACCCCGGCCCCCTCTTCAACTGCACTCAGTTGGACAGCTTACAAGTGACGGCATAGTGCTCAATCTTATTACTTTATACCCTTCTATCATCCTACATAGGTCTCCTGCTGTATCAGATGACCCATACATTTTGTTCACGGGTCTGCAGTCTATATGTCTCTTTTACAAGCTAAATTCTGGAATATGGATCGGTGTTAGTACCACAAAACTGTCATGCAAATGCTCTGTGGTCGGAAATATCTATATTGGTTCCGACGTTGACCAATGAAATGTAGGATAGCGATACTTTATAGGTTATAGAATTACTTTGCTGTATTATTTTAGATATCTGATGAATACCATCTGCATATTAAAAACGTTATATTACCTAAATATGATTACTTAAATTAGAAATTTAGTGCAGCAATGCTGCTAGTAAGCTTCTAAAGAAAAGTATTTAAAAAAACGATGCATCTTCAAATTACTCGAAAAGTAACCGTCTTATTCTCGTCAGACAAGAGCCAAAATAATCCCATCCCAGTGCATGCCTTTCTGTGCTGATCGTGTATGCCGTGACATAATCTGCTTCTACAGAGAAGTGAAGTTCCAAAAAATTTAAATATTAGGGACTATGAACAGCTGTTTGTGTATTTCTTTCTTTGATTATTTACCTACTATGTTTTTTAATATTTTAAGATTTAATAAATGATTTATTTTTTATTACAAATTGTGAAATAATCATTGCGTTCGTAATATAATAAAAATGTATGAGATTTTTATACATTGCAATCCAAATATTGCTTAACGAAAAGATTGATTGGCCTCGTGGATTAGTTGTTAGTAAGTCTGCCTGTAGAGCCGAGGATCGCGGATTTGAATTCCACCCAGGACAAATATTTAAGTGATGAATTATATTTGTGATCGTAACATCTTTTCTGTCTAGATGTATCTGTGTATCATGAGTTTTTACTCGCTTATTTGAGCACAGATAGCAGACTAAATAAGTCAGCAATTTGCTCGCATAATTCAAGCTTTGCTTATTTTTGGGCCCGTTAGTGTTCTGTAAGTAATTTTTATCAATATTTTTAATGTAATTATGTTATAAACTAGCAGCGCCTCGCGATTTTACCCGTGTAGTTACAGTTCCCGTTATTTTCCCGAAATAAAAATGAGCCTATGTGTTCTTCCAGGCTAAAATCTAACTGTGTGCCAAATTTCAACCAGATCCGTACTGATGTTACGACGTGATTGAGCACCAAACATCCAAATATTCAACATTGACATTTACAACATTAGCAGGAGCAGTAGGATATTAATGTTTGGATATTTGTTGTTCAACCACGTCACAACGTATGAACGGATCGGATCAAAATTCGGAACACAAGTTATAGTCTGGAGTCTGGAAGAACATATAGGCTACTTTTATCCCGGGAAAATAATGGGAACGGGTACTAGTTAGGTAAAACTGCGGAATGCTGCTACTCGTAGTTTGTTTATAACTATGTATAAGATTACATGCCAGTAAATTCATTACGTATTTATTAAGCGTCTGTAAAGAAAGTAGTGGTAGAACTCTTGGCAGTGTCCGCCTGGGGAAGTACCACGCGTTTTTACAGTTCTACTGCCAAGCAGGAATGTTCAAACATTACTGTGTTCCGATTCGAAGGGCAATGTTTCCAGAGAAATTACAGGGCTTAGAGATATAAGATCTTAGATCTCTGGGTGACGAGCGCAGTGCAGTGCTAGGTAATGATTTGGACTCTTCATGTTCCAATAGTTGCGTGTCACTGTACTGTTATGTGGCAGGCATGTTGTATACCATAAGGCACATGTCTCGCCATTCTTAATTTAAAAAAAAGTCCATTCGATAAAAACGAGTTTTGAATTTTGAAAAATATTGCAAATGCTTATCAACATCAAGGCCCGAAATTTCTCGTCTCATCTCGATATAATAGGTATTTTCCTAAAAGAAAATATTTTGAATAATAATGCATAATATCTCAACCATTTTTCCATACTACGCAAGCTTCCATCAGCGAGGATCGATACTTACCCTGTAACAAATGATCGTTTCTGTCAGTCACGCCCTCGCGTTTGATATTTTCTCTGAGCTGCTTCGTGATGTTCTTGAATATCTCTCGTGATAAGGCGAGGCTGTCTTTTTCCTCACTCCGGCGCCGGCGGACGCCATTGGAGCTGTAGTCTTCGGAGAAACTTAGTGGTTCTGTGCGAGAACAAATGAGTTATTACTAACAAATTTTGTATTTATCAAGTATTGCTCTTATTCGGATAGTTACTTAGCGCAAATGAATTATTACTAACATATTTTATTTATCGAGCATTTCTCTATAGTCTTAGAAGGATAGTTATATAGGGGTAGTTTGTATTTTATAGCTTTGTAGTCGGATTTATCTCAAAACATCGGTTTTTACTCATCATGTTGCACAACTTTACGATTTCGATGAAATCGCGATCTAAATATTTACCTCGATTACACATCGAGGTAATTTAATTATAAAACGAGCAGCGTTACAACGCAATGGCATAGTCACGTGAAAAATAAGTGGTCTTCTCGTGACCACAATATATATATGTGTCTATAAACCAAATTACTTAAATAATAATTTGAATCACGATTAAGTTCTGTATATCTTTTTTAAATATGAGTTCAGATCGCGGAAGTTTAAGCATTATAACTTAACTATGGATCAAACTTTTTAATAGCGAAAAACATCAGCTGTTACAATAGTGCAGTAATGTGCAAGTATAACTACTACTTCTACAATCCAGTTTGATGGGCAACGGTTTTAGTAAAATTAAAGGAAAAAGAAATCAATTATCTTGTGTCTTAATATGTATGTGGACGAGAGCACTGGAGTGCTACACAATAATTTGGATTTTTCATGTTCTAATAGCTGCCTTGAACACTGCTATTATAGACAGGCATGCGGCTTACCATCAGGAAAAATGCATCGACATAATAAAAAAAAACGGCGTCAATTCTCATCTACTATTTGTATCAATAAAGACACCAATTACTTTACGTCAACGGATTCCATATAAAATAAATTTAACGTCATTGCTAAAATGGAGCTCTTAAATATTCTAACGACATTGAATGATGACCAGGAATGAGAAATTTTAATATTCCGTGCATAATCTCCCCATCGCTATTCAATTGAGTTAATTCGACGGAAATTTTGTCGATCAGTAAGGAAATGAGCCTAAAATTTATTTTTTAAGTCGCAGGTCAGTTCGTGATTCAATTGTTGAATAAGAGAAGTACTGCCGTAAATGATTAGATTTACAGTCGTAAATAACTTGACACAAAAATACGTATTTTAGTCCAGAGTTTTTTTAGTCAGGTATTTGACTTGTATATATTACTCTTCTATTTCTCTCTGTCAAAGTCAAAGTTCTTTATTGATAAATGTACAATTTACACGTCAATTTTATAAAAAAAAACAAAATAAGAGCATACAAAGAGTCTACATTTTTAAAGTTTAAATTGAACTTTATATTGTACGATAATAGGTATCGTACAAATAAGTGTCAAAAATTAAAATATATGTACTTATTACAATTGTAATGAACAATGTCAATTTTTTACAACTTTATTGTGAGTTTGCCATCACTATATAAAACTCGCTGTAACTATAAAAGTTTGATCGATAAGCCAGCTTTTTAATCGGTTTTGAAGCTACCCGAACTCGGTGCTGATTTAACTATTTTAGGAAGAGTGTTATAAACTTCCGGTTCCATAATGTGAGTAAGTTTTTCCGATCTCGCGAGAGAGTGAGGTATACTATCCAGCTTGTCAGCGTTACGTATATTGCGCGAATGTCTCTCTCCTCGCGTGTCGTATGATTCTAAGTTGTTTCTGACATACACAGCTACTTGGTAGATCAAGATTGCAGGCAACGTAAGTATGCCAAGCTCTTTGAAATATGGTCTGACGGATGTGCATTGCGACACGCCCACGATGGCGCGTATGGCACGTTTTGGGCGCGTAAAGCACGCTCCAGTCGGCAGCGCGTGCGTATAGTTCGGCTCCGTACTGTAACCGGGAATAAAACGAGATACATCTGCAGACACCACTCAGGACACCCGTCTTAGTGCAAAGCACGCACAGCTTACTTTAGCACACATCTTGTCGATGTGGTGTTCCCATGTCATGCAGCGGTCAATCTCGAACCCCAGAAATGTTGTACTTTGTACCTGTTCAATCCGGACTTAGAGAAGTTCAAGTAAGACTTTTAGCGATTTTGTACAGTGACCCGACAGACAAAAGTGAATAAAATGAGTCTTTTTGGAGTTTACCATAAAACCGTTAGCACGAAACCATGTGTTTAAACCGTTAATTACAGTATTTAATTTATCTTCTAATTCCTCTATCGAAAGGGCGGTTACTATGGCAGCCACATCATCTGCATACATGAATATGTCTGCGCCCTTTATGGCGTCAGGTAGATCGTTCAATAAGAGTGAAAACATGATGTTTCATTTCAATTATTTGAACCTAACATAGGTATTTATATTGTACTAATAATACAATTTGGTGACGTTACTTCGACAAGTTTTGACTAACTCAACCCAATCGTTTGATTCAATATTTTCCTCTTCTCCTCCTTATCCAAGAAATGTGTAAAAAAAGACAATTGGAAGGACAAAGATCACGGATCGCGAAATCTGTGGATTAAAAAAAACCTTTTGACTATTGATTTGTTTATAAATAATTCAGACGTGCTAAGTGTATAGATAATTAAGTATGTAGTGTTAGTGTAGTGTAGTTTCATTTAGTTTTGTACAGGTTTTCCCCATTTTAATGCCTACGAGTATTGTAATTACCACGAAGTAATTACTAACAGTAGCCGTCTACTTTTTTCATAAGAGAGTGATGTTCCATTAATTGATATACCGAATCTGATTCCGTGTTTCCTAATAGGAACATGCAACTTAGTTGTCTTTAAATCTAAAGTATACAATAAGTTTTTTAAACGGGCAGATCCTTAACTAACGAAACAAAAATACAATATTAACTGTGTAGTTCTCATTGTATTTAAGCATAGCGTTATATCACATACCTAGCTAAATACTCACACTGAGCACATCTGAATATCTACGGACCTAATAAAGGTCTATAGATAATCAAGATCAGTCAATCAGTCGGAAGCGTGCCCAGAATGCTCGTGACATGTCCACGGTGAATGGCAATGCTTATGCGTTGGGCTAAGGCTAAATAAACGTATGGTTATTTAACAGAATGGTAAACATACCAGGAAAACTGTGGTCAAACGAAGACCTATCTTGGGTAAAAAGTGTGTGTGTATGCGCTCAAGATATATGAAGACTTCTCATATTTATTTTTCGTGCATGAAGACTTCTCATATTTATTTTTCGTCCACGGTGAATGGCAATGCTTATGCGTTGGGCTAAGGCTAAATAAACGTATGGTTATTTAACAGAATGGTAAACATACCAGGAAAACTGTGGTCAAACGAAGACCTATCTTGGGTAAAAAGTGTGTGTGTATGCGCTCAAGATATATGAAGACTTCTCATATTTATTTTTCGTGCATAAATTAGACTTCGACCATAGAATACCTAGGAAAAATATCTTCTGCAGAAGAAGTATTAACTTTTTAAATAAATACACGGGTAACTCACGTTTGATATAGCCAGTCCAGTCCGAATTAAGTTTCGATCCCACGTGTTCGCGTCTCGTTTAACAAGAACACACTCACACACGCACTCTGCTTGAAAAAGATCGCCGGACGCGATGGAAACTTAAGTCGGACTGGACTGGCTATAACGTGACTTACCCGTGTATTTATTCAAAATGTGTAATAACCACTTTAGTTTTCATACTAAAAGTAATGACTTGTATCTAGTTACAAAGTTTACTAAAATGTTGACTAGGTAATTTCAGTATGTCGGTCTTTCGTGACGGTCTGCGCGCGAATGTAAAAAAAAATTGTGTCATCATTTTTCTCTAACTCGCCAAAAGAAGTTTAAATTTAAGAATTGAACAGTCCATGAAGATGATATATTCTTACCAGACACAGTATGTAGACAGCATAACGCAAGACACACGAAGTAGAGGCCGCCCCACTGCATATTAGGTACATCACAGGCGTAGACGCATTACGCTCGCCTTTCACCTGTGTACAAAGAAACATTTCGTCATATTTCGGAATTGAAAATATACATAATATATGAAATAAGAAGTATGACTATTTTGATAGAAGGAAAAAAATAATTGGTTTTTTGTGAAAAGCTTTTTTTCACCAAAATAGATTAATTGAAACGTTCGTATAGGTGTGTAATTAATATAATCTGAATTGAATAGTACCTATAATGCCATTAAAATTCAAAATACATAGACTGAAGTCAAAGTTATTTAATTATTGATACATGTACAATTTACACGTCAATAAATAAAAAATAAAAGAGCATCCAATTTGTACATACAATAATCATTTTCGTACAGAAAACTGTCAAGCTTTATACGAGTACCTATATCATGCTTTTAATACAATTTAATTAGATAAATCAAAGTTAGGTATAAACTCATTGTGAAAATAATAAGACATTTTTAAAATAACAACAGATAAATCAGTCTAATTTATTGAAACTACTGCCTACATTTTTTACATCTACAATCTCAGTAATTATATAAAATTTTGAGATATTTTCAGGGGCAAAAATTACTGAAAAAAATGAAAAGTTAGAAAAAAAAGACAAAAATATTATGCCTTATAGATAAACATAAACTTTTCTGTCTACCTTCTTATTTATTACTAGCGGTTCGCCTGGGCTTTGCCCGTGGTAAATAATATAGCTCATAGCGCTCAGTGATTATGAATTTATTCAACGGTAAAACAATTTTTGAGATCGACCCTGTAGTTCCAGAGATTATCGCGTTCAAACAAAAAACACTTTTCAGCTTTATAATATCAGTATTTATAGTATACGAGTGTTTGCAAATAAAACTCACTCTGACTATGCGATTCCTCCTATCCAAGTTCTAACATCAAAAATCTTATCTGATGTCGTTATTTGCTCAAACTTCAATATAAACGAGACTCCATAAATATCAGAGGCTAAACGAAGCTAAGGTTAAGTGCGTACTTAGAAACACGACTTTCGTATAACATCGAAGATTGAATGGAACATCAATTTACTTTCATATATAGGTAAATAGTCTTATTTAAGCACTGAGTATAAGTAGTGAATAAAACATAGAATAGATTTATTCATCCTTTGATGTTGAATAGCATTCATGAGAGTGGAGGTGGTCGGTTATGAAGCGTTCACGTTAAGTTATCTCGATTATATTTACTTCAAAGAAGAAAGGTTCTCAAATATATAGAAATTTTATAATTCAAATAACTTTAAATTAAAAGTAATTGGATGCGTAAATTTATTTAAAAACACGAATAATCGAGTTCAATTTTGTATGAATGTAAAATATACCTAAATGAAAATATGTCGAACCCAACGTAATGTCGTGTCGGCAGGTTGGCAGTTAGAGATCCACCCTCACCACCGTGGCTAAGGATGGCGATACCCACCGAGTACCATCGCGCCCTCCACTTGGCCGCATCGCCGTAGACTTGAAGAGCAACGCCCTGACAAGCGGCCCCTTTTCCTACTGGAATAACTATGGACTGTTACTCAGTCAGATATAAGTATAAATTAAGTAAAGTTCCAAGTCATTCTAGTAGCACGCAGCGCTTAGAAGCTTGTCTCCCCAACCCCTCCCCTTCAGCCGAAATTAGAAACAACGAAATACCACCAAAGTAAGAAAGTAAGTTGTTTTCTGATGCCCAGAGTGTACCACGTGGAGGTAAGCTTCGCACTCCACTGTAATAAGACGCTGTAGGTATTACTTAATAACAATCATTTTCTCGTTTCATCATCATGAAAAAACATTACTTTATAAGTGTAAAAATCTTAGCTCAAGTTATTTTATTTGTAGGTGTATTACTATAATTGCCAAAAAACTTACAGCTTTAATATTTATGTAATACAGAAAATGGTAATGAACTTTGAACTTTCCACAACTTTTGACGTTGGAAACGAACGTCATTCAGTCGACGCAGACATAAATAGTCACAACGGACTCCCACGTAAAGTAACTCGTCTTCAAATACACAGTTAAAGCGTACTATCGAGAAAGGCACGTGGATAAAACAATATAGTTTTATGAATTAAAATAGCCAGATTAAAAAAAACAAGTAAAAATGCACCTGGTTTTCAAATGTATTATTTGTTTATTATTGTTAATGTATTTTATTCAATAAAATCAAATTTATTATTGTTAATGTATTATAATTAACATTTGCAAATCAAGCAACATGAGCAAACGAGCTTTGATTATAAAAACAAATACTTTTCAAAAGTCCACTGCTACTTCAGAAACCTTTTGTGGTTACTCTCGAAAACAACTTAGAGAAATCTCAGAAAAAGGTGAAGGTAAAAGGTGCCAAAATATTTAATACCGAAAAAAAAATGCCGCAAAAACAGATATTGATAGTATTAGGTTAAAACCCCTGTCACGTTTGGGATTCCCTTTTTGGGTTACCTTCTACTTTACAAACTTAGATTACCGCCCTCAGATATGTATGGTAATATAAAATTAAAGACTCTGTAATTGGTTCGTACACGTCTGTGAATAAGACATACTTCCGCCGCTGCCCAAAACTTTGAGGCTTGCGGTTGCGATGGAGGTATTTTCGTCTGACTAAAGTACGTTCGCGTGAGTTTCATTTTAGGTAAAAAAATGTATTTTGTAATGTTAGATGCAAATTTTAATGTACTGTTCAAGTAAACGTTAAAAGGAAATTTCAGTCGAACACTGAAAAAGTACCTGAATTATTAATGAATATTCGATTTGTGTGTAAATCTAAATTCGACACATATTTATAAAAATAATAATGAAATGTGGGGCGTGAACAAAATATTGCATCCAAGCCTAAGCGTGCAATAAGCCACTTCCGGTAGTATTCAAATTAAACAGGTTTTTCATAGTTTGGCACGTAACAACCTTGCTTATCACATAACTGAATACAAATGGCTTGGCATAAAATCCGGCGGCGTGCTAATTTGTCATTTACACAATATCAAATGGAATAAAAACCTTCCAAAATAAAGGGGTTATAAATTATATCAGCCAAAATTTACATGAAATACCTTTGACTAGGGGTGCCGTCAAATTTGTTATTCGTCCTATTTAAAAACCTTAAGGAGAAAACAGTATCAAAATTTACGTTTATTTGAGCGGAGGATGAAGTAAAATATTTGTGTTCCAAGGCACGTTTTAATACTGTTGGTTTTAGACGCCCAGACCTGAAATTAGTAACGGTAGGAAATTTGTTCCTGAATGGAATTAAAATTTAAATATCGCTGAAATTGTGGTCACACAATATATACCTACATCAAATTTAATAGTTATTAACTATAACTTTAGCACAAAGCTTTATAGTCAAGAAGTTTTAAGATTAACCGTAGTTATTCAATTTTTTTTTTCCGATTTAACACGTTAAATTCTATAGAACAAAAATTGTAACAAACCAATTTCAACAAAGAACTAAGTAAATAATACACAAAAAAAATGAGACAGAATTTAACCCGCATAGTGATTCAATGACGGACAAGGCAAAGTTAGGGAATTTAACCTTGAGACTTACCGCCAAAGCTGTCAACAAATTATTCATGAATGTTGGACCTCATTGGACCTGGAAAAACACTTTTGACGATGGCAACGTCAAATGAAATCAAAGTGACAGAATTTCCTTAAAGTTAAGTTTTAATAACGGTTCCATAGTTTGAGTTGTAGAGTAATTTATATACATTATAAAAAAAGTTGATGTCTATTTGGTATATTACCTGCCGGTATATATTGTCTGGATGTTTCTATGCATTATAGGTATGTACTTACAATTATAAAAACATTATATCAGCCATCGGGCTTCTATAGCACAAGCTTTGCTTAGTTAGTAAAATAATTCATAAACGAAACCTAGTAAAATCATTTAAAGTGAAATTAAAATTAAAGTAAAGGAACATAATATTCGTAAACCAATAAACTTATCAGTTCCTTAGTTAATAGGTATGAGTATTTACCTTTTAAAACACCCTTTTAGCAATAGAGAATTGTGTCACATAAATAATAATAGATTCGATGTTCACAATAAGTTTCCTCTTTTTTGGCAAATTGTGTTTTGTGCTCTCAGTTCGGGTAACAAGTTTGTTTCTTGTTATAAAATATCAGCTTTAGTGGTAACAGATTTAGATTAAAAAAATATAAGTTCCGTGTGATTACTCAAGTAATTCCCGTTTGACTAATTTTCCCGCAATATAGTTTTCCCGCCTATGATTATTTCAAACAATAATTAACTATGATCCAAATATAAAGATTCACGATTTCAAGTCATACTCACAAAATATATTGACTTAATCACCATTTATATTGTTACTCAATGACCCCGCGAATTATAATAATTTAACAGTAATACTAGTGGTCACGATAAGTTTTCTCATGACTACGCCACTTATGACGCTGTCAAAACGTTGAAGCAAGACTATGGCACTTGTAACACTGTCGAAACGTTGTAGCATGACTACGGTGCTTGTAACACTGTCGAAACGTTGCAGCATGACTACGGCGTTTCTTATGCTGTCGAAACGTTGGAACATGGCTACGGTGCTTGTAACGGTGTCGAAACGCTGAAGCATGACTGCGGCGCTTGTAACACTGTCGTTACAATAAACATATAAACAAGAGACTCATCCAGTTTTTTGATAGTTGCAGCGTTTTCACGGACCGTCATTATTCATATCGTGCGGGCAGGTCTACCACGGCGTTGGTCCGGGAATTCATCAGGAATGTTTTGCAGGGACGTGAAAAGAAGTACCAAGTCGCGGCAATATGTTGCGATTTATCACGCGCTTTTGACACGGCGGACCGCAGCTTGATTAAGGCTAAACTCGAACACTACGGTGTCCGGGGGCCGGCTGAAGACCTTATGGCGGACTTTCTCGCTGACAGACGCCAGAGGGTATTTGGTGACTCAGGCAAAGTCCAGTCAGCGGAGGGTATCCCAGATCTGGGAGTCCCACACGGATCATGTCTTTCGAACACGATTTTTTCACTCCTGATGAATGATCTACTCGGATCAATGAATGACGCCGACGTGTACATGTTCGCGGATGGTGTTGCAGCTCTCGAGATTGCGCCTGATTTAGCAACTTTAAAAGACAAACTCGCAGTAGCTGCGCGACAGCTTCAAGGATGGTTCGGGATGAACGGGTTTGCCCTTAATTTGGAAAAATCGTGTTGTATCCATTTTGACCTAGCAAACAGACCACAGAAACCCTTGGCAGTAGCAGTCGGAGAAGTAACCTTACAACAAGTTCCGTCCGTAAAGCTCCTCGGATTTCATGTGGATCGTGCTCTAAAATAGGATACCCATATAGACGCGTTGTGTGCACGAATAAGTCAGGCGTGCTTCGCTCTCGGGCGAGTGGCCGCGTCAGCTCCCAAACGTGCTGTACTGTCCTGCTACTTCGCCACAGTTCACTCCCTGCTTACGTATGGAACTGAGCTGTGGGGTGAGGCGGCCGAGTCGGACCGAGTCTTAATCCTCCAAAAGATCCCAATTCGGGCTATCGTTGGAATTAGGTGGGATGTGTCTGCAAAACCATATTTCACAAAACTCAAAATATTGACGGTACCTTCCATCCTCATAAATCAAACTTGTATATTTACGCGGTGTAACACGGATCTTTATGAGAAATTTGGTGCATCACGTGATCAGACCACATTGAGATACAGGGGCAGACTGAAAGCACCTGTTCACGCTCGCGAAATCTGCGAAATCGATTTACGTACGCGGTGTAACCTTATACCGGTAAAACTCTCCTGGCAAAGCTAGATGCCAATGTCATAAAGATATTGAAGTCATGGTTAGGATTGGCACATCCGGCTGATCCCTCTACTCTTTTTAGGGATCACAATAGTTTTGGGCTGAAACTAAAGAAACCGTCTGAACTTTACAAACACCTAAGAGTTACAAAAACGCATGTTTTGGGAAAGTCGCAAGACGACTCAATTTATGGCAGGTGCACAAGTAAATACTGCTGGGTTGGGTGCGAGAAGGAAAAGGGAAGACCGAGACATGGTAAAAACCTTTCTACAACAAGACGAAAATAACGGTTACAAAGTGCACGCTATGAATTTAGAAATGCAAAGTGAGTGGTTAACCATAGGTGAGTTCTGTATCCCATTAGCTCTAAAGTGGCGCACCTTGATCTATGACTGGTCTCCTGCCTTATTAAAATTTTATCTAAATGCATTCCAAATGACCCTCCTGACCAGAGTAACTTGGTAAGGTGGGAAAAAGCCTCTGAAAAATGTTGCTATACTTGTGGAGAGGCGATATGTACAGCAAGGCACATATTGGTGGGATGCAAGGTGCTCCTTGATGGGGCCATTACTCACGGCGTCATGACAGAGTACTTGAAATCATACGTGAAGCCATGAGCCTTTCAGTAGCTAGAGCCCAAAAGGGATTGACGACAAACAAAGACAAATTAACTTTGTAAAAGCAGGCTCAACTTCAAACTCCAGGAACAAGCCTTACTCAATCCTGGGTACAGCACCTGATTGGACTATTTTAATGGACACGTATGAAAAGCACTACAAAATCCCAGAGGATGTGGGTGTTTCGTCATCCAGACCGGACATTTTCCTTTTTTCTAGAGCTACGAAACGCATAGTCCTTGTAGAACTTACCGTACCGTGGGAAACTAATATACCTAAAGACCACGCGATGAAACAAAATAAGTATTACGACCTCCTAAACGAATTAACAAAAAACGGCTATGTAGTTAGTTTATACGCTGTAGAAGTGGGAGCGAGAGGTATACCAGCAAAATCTCTCTATAACCTACTGAAAGACCTTGGCTTATCCAGAAGTGCAGTAAGTTCTATACTAGAACGAGTATCTAAAGCTGCACTATTAGGCTCATATCAGATTTGGCTGGGCAGGAGAGAAAAACAGTGGTGAAGGTGAGTGTTGATGTACGTCAGAAAGGGCCCCTAAACCTACGCCCGAGTCACAAGTCTCGGGAACTACTCGAGTTTTTCTCTCTCTGCCACACGATGGACCCGGCACCCGCACGGTGAATCCATGGAATGCTAAGAAGATCGTCTCTGTCTCACCTTCCGGAGCGTATAAAGGATGCAGGCAGCATCATACGATATATTTAAAACTAAATTAAAGCTTCTTCTAGAAGAAAAAGCTTAATATACAGGTAATGAATTCTTGAATGACAAATGTTTAAACAATACATAATATATGTACTTGCAATGTACCAATGTAGTATTTTTATTTGACGTGTAAATTTTGTGAAATCATTAATAAAAATCTGTATCTCTTACTATGAAGCATGACTACGGTGCTTTTAACACTGTCGTTACTTTGAAGCATGACTACGGTGCTTGTAACACTGTCGTTACTTTGAAGCATGACTTCGGCGCTTGAAACACTGTCGTTACTTTGAAGCATGACTTCGGCGCTTGTAACACTGTCGTTACTTTGAAGCATGACTTCGGCGCTTGTAACACTGTCGTTATTTTGAAGCATGACTACGGCGCTTATAACACTGTCGTTACTTTGAGGCATGACTACGGCGCTCGTAACACTGTCGTTACTTTGAACCATGACTTCGGCGCTTCTAACACTGTCGTTACTTTGAAGCATGACTACCCGCTTGATACACTGGCCGCTTTTCGCGTTTTACAAATTTGGCGGGAAAACGGGTGTCAGGTTACATAAGTGCGGTGTTTTTGCTTCGGCATATGAAGTGCCGCCTTACTTTTACCCGTTTGAGCCATTTTCTCTCAAGAGCGTTTCAAGACGCTTCTAGCGGTATCATTTATTTATGATTAATGTACTTAAAACTAATATTTTATTTTAGTTTAATGAACTAATATTTTTTGACACTTGAGTAAAAAATTTTGCGATTTCTCAAGTAGTCTAACAACTATAACTTTAATAATTTATGAGGGAGACAGTAGTTTTATGGGTTAAATGTATTGTATACGAAATAACAAACTCGAAACACCAAAAAAACTGTATTCGATTGCACAAATTATATTTTTTTATTTTTTCAATACTTCGGGACCATTTTCCCGCCAAAATTTTTGATTTTTGTTTTTTCTTAATTTTACGATTTTTCCATGTAAATGAACTCTAATTTTAATGTGGGTTATATCAAAATAAAGACCGGTTCAAGTAGACGCCATTAAACACAAATTTATCGGTATAACTTCCCAAATAAAAACACGAAACATTTTTTTCCCGCCAAAAACCCAAAACGCAAATATAAATTTGTTTGTGTCGTCATCAACCAAGTTTTTGAGTACTATATTACACGCCGGTGTATCAAGCGGCTACCGCTTGTAACGCTGTGGAAACGTTGAAGGATGACTATTAAATTTTTTTTTCGTATACGAGTACCTACAGCTGTAAATCTCATTTGACACCAACTATTTTAACAGATCATTGCAGTTCCGTACTATATTTAGTAAATTAAAAAAAAAATACCACACTTTCTAGTTCATAAATGAATGAAACCATAATCATATTCCACATCCTCAGTCAATAGTATCACAAACTCACAAGACAAAATGTACCAGAGAAACAATACCATATATAAAAGCACAATACAACAAGAATAGTTTGATATTATTATCTATATTAGACATACATAACCCTTAATAATTTACTTAGCTTTATGTACGAGACATGAACATTATTATCCTAATTTGCAAGAATGTAAGCGTTCCCCTTCTGAATAATAACTTATGAGATTATCAGGGATTAAATTAGCCTGTTCGTATAATACGATGTTGAGATAATTTCACATGTTCTATGCAGAATTCGGAAACGGTTTTGGGAACTATTACTAGTTAAATGAATATTATGTAATAGAATAGTATTTTGGACAGACATGGATGACAGTCCCGTGGTGAAACTACGCTTAGGATAAGAGACACTATATTTATGAGTAATATTTTGCGTTTCCTAACTGGATAGTCGTAATATTACATTTCTTATTTATTTCCAGTAATGTGTAGATATAACTGTATTCCAGTATGGACGGAAATGATTGCAAAAAAACATGTGATAGGCAGATGTGCATCTTTATGGAATATGACCTGCTCGTCTCATCCCTCGAACAACTATTTTTTCGGATAAAATAAACATTCCAATGCGAAAACTAGAAACTAAGACTAGACTAGCTATAAAAATAAAAATAATTTTATTTTCTCAATTTGAAAATTGTCTATGAATGCGTTTAGAGAGCTTCGCGTCTTCACACAAAAATCGTTTTGAAATGTTTTTCAAAATCCGAAGAACGAATATCTGGAACATTCTGCTGACAGTTAGAGGATCCTATAAACTAAGAGTGGATATATTTCTTTTGAGCGTGGATATGTTTGTTTGTTTAAAAAAGGTATCTTTTAATAACATAAATAGCCAAGAGAAATTTAACAAAATTAATGTAATGTAAAACCTATGTAGGTCAAATGTAATAGGGAAGTATTTCATCTACGACAGTTTTGCGCCATTATCTCGCATGAAAACGACGATGAGACCTAACACGATTGCACTTATCTAGAAGGAATTGATCCACTCTTGATCTATGAATATACCTATCTTGACTTTGTTTCCCTAAGAGAAGGCCCCGGACAACATACACCACATAAATGGGAGGAAGATATTTTGTTAAGATTAGAATCCATAAATACTCGTAGCTTCTTCATTTTTAGGCGAAGGCATTTTATCTAACTAAGCCAGTTTCCTCTGTCAACAGCAGAATTATATGGCAGGGATATGATAAATGAAGATTCCTATCAACAGGCTTATTATTTTTACTCCGTTAACCTGACCCTAATTCTGGCTAACTAAGGGTACGCCAGTAAGGTTATCAGGTCCATCTCTGAATTTGCTAGACTTTGTGTGTATGTAAAATATAAGGTGAATATTTAGTACCAAATAAAAAGTGACGATAAATTTAATTGTTATAAAAGATGGGCAAAATTAGTTTTTAACTAGCTTTCGATTTTGGTCGCGTAAGTTGAAATGTGTCTTCTACATCATTATCTACTGCTTGAATTGCGATGTATCCGTATACCCAATGCAATTCATCATCACCATCAGCTGCAAGACGTCGTCCACTTCTGAATATGGGCCTCCCCCCTAGATTTCCACAACCTGTCCTGATTTCCAAAGTCCTGCGCAACCTGCAATCAGCGGTTTCCAGCGATCTTTGTGATGTCATCTGTCAGTAATGCAATTCATTAACTTATATAAAAAATTGCTAGTCATGGGGGCTGTTCAGTGTCCAAAGACGAGAAAACTGATAATTTAGGCTTATGTTGCACAATTTGTCACTTGTAAAGTTACAGATATACTACTATTACGAATGTCGATGACGCAAATTCACTATATTTTATCGATTCAATAAGCATCTAACGCGCACGTCCCACTACAATCACTGCAACGTTCGACTGCCATTCTGTCGCTACGCCGTTATGCCCGAGGTACACGAGGCTAGATTTTGAAGCTAGGATAGCAAGTTAGTGTTAGCTAGCAGAGCAAGTTAGCAAGCTAATACTTATAACTCCGTGTAGACAACACTAATGTTGCGTAGCGTTGTCTACACGAAGCTAGAAGTACAGCAAGCTACCAAGCTAGTACTTATAACTCCGTGTAGACAACAATAACGTTGCGTAGCGTTGTCTATACGAAGCTAGAAGTACAGCAAGCTAGTAGTTATCTCTCCGTGTAGACAAAACTAACGTTGCGTAGCGTTGTCTACACGAAGCTAGAAGTACAGCAAGCTAGTAGTTATCTCTCCGTGTAGACAAAACTAACGTTGCGTAGCGTTGTCTACACGAAGCTGTCAGCACAGCTGAGTTATCTCTCCGTACAACAAAACTAACGTTGTTATCTCTCCGTGTAGACAAAACTAACGTTGCGTAGCGTTGTCTCACACGAAGCTAGAAAGCTACAGCAAGCTAGTAGTTATCTCTCCGTGTAGACAAAACTAACGTTGCGTAGCGTTGTCTACACGAAGCTAGAAGTACAGCAAGCTAGTAGTTATCTCTCCGTGTAGACAAAACTAACGTTGCGTAGCGTTGTCTACACGAAGCTGAAGTACAGCAAGCTAGTAGTTATCTCTCCGTGTAGACAAAACTAACGTTGCGTAGCGTTGTCTACACGAAGCTAGAAGTACAGCAAGCTAGTAGTTATCTCTCCGTGTAGACAAAACTAACGTTGCGTAGCGTTGTCTACACTAGAAGCTAGAAAATACAGACAAACCAACGCTAGTAAGTTATCTCCGTGTAGACAAAACTAACGTTGCGTAGCGTTGTCTACACGAAGCTAGAAGTACAGCAAGCTAGTAGTTATCTCTCCGTGTAGACAAAACTAACGTTGCGTAGCGTTGTCTACACGAAGCTAGAAGTACAGCAAGCTAGTAGTTATCTCTCCGTGTAGACAAAACTAACGTTGCGTAGCGTTGTCTACACGAAGCTAGAAGTACAAGCAAGCTAGTAGTTATCTCTCCGTGTAGACAAAACTAACGTTGCGTAGCGTTGTCTACACGAAGCTAGAAGTACAGCAAGCTAGTAGTTATCTCTCCGTGTAGACAAAACTAACGTTGCGTAGCGTTGTCTTGTTCGAAGCTAGAAGTACAGCAAGCTAGTAGTTATCTCTCCGTGTAGACAAAACTAACGTTGCGTAGCGTTGTCTACACGAAGCTAGAAGTACAGCAAGCTAGTAGTTATCTCTCCGTGTAGACAAAACTAACGTTGCGTAGCGTTGTCTACACGAAGCTAGAAGTACAGCAAGCTAGTAGTTATCTCTCGTGTAGACAACACTAACGTTGCGTAGCGTTGTCTACACGAAGCTAGAAGTACAGCAAGCTAGTAGTTATCTCTCCGTGTAGACAAAACTAACGTTGCGTAGCGTTGTCTACACGAAGCTAGAAGTACAACAAGCTAGTAGTTATCTCTCCGTGTAGACAAAACTAACGTTGCGTAGCGTTGTCTACACGAAGCTGAAAGTACAGCAAGCTGCAAGCTCCGTAGTTATCTCCGTGTTGCAGTTAACAAAACTAACGTTGCGTAGCGTTGTCTACACGAAGCTAGAAGTACTAGCTTGCTAGCGTAGCTTGAAAAACTAGCCTCGTGTAGCTTGGGCATTATACTGCAACATTAGCATGTTGGTGACGCAAACCGGAAGATTTCCTCTACCACAAAGTGTTTAACGTGGCCAAAAAAGTTTTGACTTAAACAAACTGAAAGCTTTCCAATAGGAACGCAATTAAAATAACAAACTCTTCTATACAAAACCACTGGACGTCAACCGATGGACATAATTTTGGTGTCTTCAAGTCAGTATTGAATCGATTTTTTTCTAGGTATGGATGCGGATGCTCTTTGCCAATTAGTATGAGTAAGGTTCGCCAATAGGGAATATGCATGTAATTTAAATTGGCTTGATTTTTTTTTCGTAGAATCCTTAATGTCCCGCCATTATGCCAAAACAATTATTTTATTATTTAGTTAGTTATTAATTATAAAAAATATTATTTAAAAAGTGCAAAATAGGCGCGGGGAATTCAAGTTTACGAAACGCATCACTATTGGTCTAAACCAAATGTGACGTCACATGACATGTTATCTGCTTTAACGGTGTCGGTATTCGTACTGAGCTAGTAGTGTTAGAGAGAAAAGTCGTGTTCTCCATCGTTTGATTAGCTAGCACAACTCAAAAATCGGTACAAAGTAACTGCAACACTTGTAGTAAACAAACATAGGTCGTGGCCTGTGACATCATCCAGGTGCGGGAAAGATGGCGGCGTTTAAACTGGTCAAATTATATCGATATTTTAAAAATCAATTTGTACATTTACAAGAGTTATAATAATGTAAAAAGTGAATTAAAAATATTAAAAAAATGCATGCATATTCCCTATTGCTACTTTATTTTTTTAAGTTTTTGTAAATGTTGCTATTTTGTTTTCTACATAAGCCGCGGAAGAGCCAAATGGCACTTTGTTAACACAAATTTAACACAGAAAGTAGGTAAGGTAAGTGGAATAAAAAATGTGTCTATGTATTTGTATATATCTATCTCTTAGACCGCATCCTTGCTAAACATAAAACGTGTCTAATGCAAACCTCTTATCGTTAAAACGAAACTATTCTTTATAAAGAATGCTCTTTCAGCTTTGAGCACAATTTTAACAGAACACTTTCTATAAATGTAACTAGGTACTATGGTCCGCAGTTCTAAAGCTGAAGAAGTGATTAAATATAGGTGAGTAGTTACTATTGTGCTTAAATTACATTACCAAAACTGAAATCAATCCTCTCCTACTAACACTAAAAGTGTCCAAATTTGAATGTTTCTTGCTCAATCACGTCGGAACATCTGAACGGATCAGATTTAAATTTATTAGAGCAAAGTCTGGAATAGCACACAGGCTATTTTATATCACGAAAAAATAATGGGAACGGGATCTTCGCGGGTAAAACCGTGGAGCATTGATAGTTCTTAATTAAATAATTTATTATATAAAACTTGATTAGCCTTGTAGCATAGTCAGTATTGAATCGGCTTACTGAGGCATGGGTCGTGGGTTGGATTCCCAAGACAAGCATTTGTGAGTTGAATAAATGTTTGTCTGGATCAAAGAGTTTACAGTCATATATCTACTACGTATAGAGTTAGTACAAACGCTTTACACCGATAGCAAGGGTCTGATAGCTCTGGTCTAGTCGCTATTGTGGGAGTGTCATACTTTTGTCGCGGCACATTACTATGTCGCCATAGCTAACATACACCTCGACCTGCTTACTGTTGGTACAAAGACACCATGCCGGAAAACCTTTTTTATTATTTCATTTCTTTCTTTCTTCGTAATCTATTTATTTTTCAGCATTATCTAATGTTCGGATGATTTACGTATCATAAGTATGTCTAAATTATTATTTTTTTTAATATGGTAGTTCTGCCAGCATAATGGGTACGCTTCCAACAGGACCTAGTAGCTAGAGCGTTCAATTTAAAACTCGTGAGATCATATGTTGCAATCCCGCCTACACCTATGTATTTATTTCCAAGTGCAGATAGCAGATATTTTGTTCCATTTGCTGAAGGATACTTGGTATTTGGAAACTGAGAAACTGAAGCCAAAAATTTGTCAACATCACTGACTTTAACGATGAAGAAAAACATCGTGAAAACACCGCCATGTTCCAAGAATACACTTTTCAGTACATGTGTCATCAGCTTGGTGTATTATGACCGTAACTCTTTCCTTGTAAGATAAGTCTCAAGTCACTACAATGGGAACACAAAACATGCTGCTGTTGCTTAGTAAGTGTTACAAATATAGTGAACTAGCTGTACCCTGCCACGCTTCGCTGTGGCACATTGTTATGCAAAAATTAGATAAAAACAATCCTTGATGCTGATTATATATCATTGTAAAATTTCAGCTCGATCGGTTCAGAACCTTTTGAGTTTTTGAAGCGTACACAAACCAACATAACAATTTTATATATAGAGATTGACACCCAAAGCTAGCATAAATGTTTACCCTAGAATTATAAATACCCTCAGATTACAATCTAATGCCGTTAGAACCTAACCTACCGTATGATTGTTTTCTCATGTTTTATTAAAGGTAACCAAACGATTTTACGGTGAAATATTGAGCCATAAATTTCCATAACCTAACAGAAATTGCCGAAATATTGACATGATCATGAAGTCAGTTTAACATCAATTCAAAGTACAATAACAAGAAAAATATGATCCCAATAACATGCGTATAACGAAATGTTATGGCTGTTAACGTTATACGAGTGCAGACTTGAGATAATGCTTCCAAAAACAAATATTACAAGAGATAAATCATCTTTATAGGCGTGCCACATGTCATGTTGGGACGACTCAACTAGTGGAATACTAGATGTCAGGAACTCAGGACACGGGGTAATAATGTAAAAAATATTACTGTGCCGTCTGAAGAAAACTAGTTTCTCGGTTGAGGGCGCAAACCGTAAATATGTTGTTGTATAATAATAGTTTTTTTTTTTTTTAACTATAATAGGTTCGCACTTGACCACCATCTCGCCTGATGTTAAGCGATGATGAGATCTACGATGGAGCGTGCTTACCTAGAAAAAACCGATTCACTCTCGATTTGAAGACACCAAGATTGTAACCATCAGGGAAAACCCACTCAGGCAACGCATTCCACAACCTAGACGTTCTTATCACAAACGTGGAGTCAAATCTCTTCGTTCGCGTTTTTGGAACATCAACCATGAAACGATGCCGCCCTTTTGTGGAACGAGAATTCCGATAGAAGAAAGGGCAAGGTGGTATTAGATCATGCAGATCAGTTGCACATTCTCCGAATAGTTGTCTTGAGACGGATACATCTTTAACAATATATTTAAACTAGCAATTTCCTTTGGTATTACCCACATAATTCCTGTTCCCGCAATTTACCTGCAATAAAAAGTAGTCTATGTACTATTCCAGACTATAATCTAACTGTGGTCCAAATTGTAGCCCAATCCGTTCAGCCATTCCGACGTGATTGAAGAATCAACATTCAAACTTGGACCTTTATAATAAAGTACCTAGTAGACCGAGCTCTGCTCGGTTTAAATGCGTTTATAAAGGGATCCAAGTAAAAGATTTTCTCAGAAAAAAAAAGAACAAAAAGAAAAGACCCGAGTGCAACCATCAGGATTCGAACCGGGGCCTGTTGACTCCGAGGGCGAACATATTCCGCCTGAGCCATTTAGACTTGAAGAACAGTTGCGAAATAAGTTATCGTATTTTAATGACATTATAGGAATTTTTTGTTGACTAAAAACGCGCATAAAATAATGTTGTTAAAAAATAAAACCCATCTAGATCGATTTATCGTCCCCGAAACCCCATGTATACATACTTTCATGAAAATCATTCGAGCCGTATCCGAGATTCAGATTCTATATATATATATATATATATATACCTATATACCTACAAGAATTGGTCGTATAAAGGTATAAGATAAGATATAAAGTTATAAGATACGAAGTAGTAGGATTCATGAAAAATGTTCAGTGAACATAATCTATACCTAAACTAGGCCAGTTTTTACTATAAAAAACAGTTAGCTGTTACAATACTCTTATAATTGTTAATACAAGCTTATGATACATGAAAGCAACCTGATATAGAGGTAGTATGTTCATTCGAAATCATGATACAAATATTTATGCTAGATAAGAATTGAACCCATGAGTTAAATAATTGTAAGTAGATTTCCTACCAACTTAGCTACAAGACCAATTAGCGAAATCATCACATTATTTATTTAGTTAAATTTAAAATGTTTTCAAATTACTTTTCGTTTGAGAACTTTATATTTATGGACTTCAAAACGCAAAAAATCAAAGATTTTTGTTTCGCGGGGTTTGGATTATACAGAGAAAAGAATTCACCTAAAAAGTTCTACCATAGAATGGATAATATTAAATTTGTACTTAGCTGACAAGATCGTGTACTAGTCATCATTATGAACCAACTCTGTAACAAAAATCTGTTCCGTACATATTGTCATGGTGGACTCATATTTTTACTGTGTACTTTTATGCGTTGGTCAATATCTGGTCAAAATTTGGTCGTACCAACTTTGAAATCTTCTTTGGCTCATGCACAACAGCTTTGCTCAATATCGTAACAGGATCAAATGCATGCTTACGATTATATAAAGGAGAAAATAACTTACGAGTACATCCAGAATCCAGAGCAATTACAGGGCTTAGAGATATAACATCTTAGATCTCTGGGTGATGAGCGCAGTGCAGTGCTAGGTAATGATTTGGACTATTCATGTTCCAATAGCTGCGTGTCACTGTGCTGTTATGTGGCAGGCATGTTGCTTACCATCAAGCACATGTCCTGCTCGTCACGTCACTCGTTATTTAAAAAAAAAGATACAGACAGATATTTATTTTTGTACACGTAATATGTTTTTCAATACAATCCTTCATTCATCAATTTAGTACATAGATAGGACAAACTTTTTTGACATCGAATTTTGACATATCAGCTACATAATATGAAATAAAATCAATTAAACCTTGGACCTTGGATTCTACATGAAACCACACACTTGTCAAAGTCCATAACATCATCCTGCTGAAGCACAAGACGTTGGCGTAATTGTACTCATCAAACATGTCACACTAACATAACACAACGGGATAGAAGTCAGAAATTAATATATGATGAATCAGATGATATATATGATACAACCGATTAAAAGTTAAAAATGAAAAAAGAAGAAGAAGACTTTATCAGCTGACTATTATTATCATTGTATAAATTCAGACCAATGGAAACTGCGTTGCCAGACATATTGCATGCCTCTAGAAGAAGAGGCCAGTTTGTATGGGTCAATTATTTAAATGTTTTGTATCATCTTATCTTACCTGCAAACAGCAATAAAGATTTTTGTATTTGTATTTGTAAAACAAGCCCTATTATAACTAGTATCCCTTCAAATCCAAATTAGCAATAGACAATATCAAAACCCTCATTTTGACGTGACAACGTCTAATAAATCGATGAACGTCAGGTGCATGCACGAAAAAGTGTCTGGTTACGCCCATTGTCCCGTTACGCACATTATACGCTTGCGCCGCATCTATCAAAGTTTTGTTATGACGTTGTCAAGTAGCTATTGTTCGTAAACCAACCGATTTTATAGACAACCATTTTTTGTTCTATTTTTAACTAGAAGTGCAATAAATATCAAAATGTTCATTTTTTTTTCAGTTATAATAACACCACTCGTTTTATGTTTTGCCTTAAAAATTATTTATTTTATTGTGAAAATAGGTAGCTATAATAAGGTGTTAAATAACAACGTTGAAAACAGACTGTAATGAACCTTCCGGGAGGGAAATTTAAAGTAGTCTAAGATAATTACCCGAGCGTTAAACAAACATAAATTAATTTAAAGCCGTTTATTTCAAGGTCCTGGCTATTTAACAATTTTACTCTGTAAGACATTGTCAGTAGCAAAATGTAGGTAATTCTATTTCGTAATCTCTCGAACTTTTACAATACATCCAAAACATTACTAATATTAATTATTATAAACGATATCAATCTGAAATTAGAAACTAAGTAAGTTCCAAAGAGTATCAAATAGCATTGTCATACACCATGTAATTTTATCCTGAAAAATTTAGTGTTAGGAAGTCTCTTTCTTTATTTTACGTGTACAAAGTCGAGAATAAAATATCAAAATATATTTTATGAGAAAGTGCAATAATGATTTTAATAGCAGTTTTTTAACAACATGAACAATTATACACATTTAACTTTTCGTATCATTTAACGTATATATACTACTTATATTGATTACGGAACATTTAACATTATAATGTTCAATAATATACTCACAATATTATGCATGAAACTATATCAAAGTAGGTAACGGGGATTCGCTCCACCATAAAGTAACGGTAAATAGTTACCCCTAACTAATACCTAATACAACTATACTAAACATCTACGATAGCTCAAAATAAAATTAACTGTATGTAAATACTATCACGTTTTAATATTTCCTCCGTTTATTTAGACAAACTAGAAGATAAATAAATACAAATTGAAACCTTTAAAATAACATATTAAGTATTCGTGATACTTCGCAATTTTTGTTTTTGCTATACCTACCAAAATAATATATCAGGTTGATGAGCGTAGCTCAGTGCCAGGTAATGATTTGGACTCTTTATGTTCATGTAGGTGTGTATCACTGTGATGTTAAGGGCAGGCATGTTGCTTACCATCAGGCATACGTACTTCTCATGATGTCGCTTTATAGTATAAAATAAAGGTACGCATTTTATAAACTTTCTTCCGAAATTTAGAAGATTATTTCATTTCTGATCTCTGAAATAGGTCGAGGGTTATACCCAAGCCAAAGAAAGTAACTCCATATCATATTTCGCTTTAGCTCCTACTTACCTAAAAGTAACACAGCATTCGTTCTGAGTAATTTAGCTCTACAAATGTTATAGCACTTGTAAATATATACATAAAGTTTAAGTTACAGTGACAAAGTTTCTCAAGAGAAGAAACAACTGAATTCATCTTGCATGTTGTGTGCATAATGTATAAGTCCACTGAGTGCTTTTGCTGTGATGAACTAGAGAAATGTATATATTGTTTTCGTAAAACATTATTTTTATACAAAATATTTTAGTGAATCAACCAAAGTGGCGTTTTTTCCGCATTGTTTTAAGACACGCACGTTTGAAACGTGCGTTTTTCACACATCTTATTTTCCATCCTAAGGTTGCCTGGAAGAGATCGTTTAATTACACGGAATTCTTACTCACAAGGATCCCTCCTTGTAAAAATTCATTACTAAAGATCCCTCATCCCAAAGAAAAAAGAACAAGATCTTGTGTCAAGTATCAAGTATCGTGGCGTAAGTATAGCGACACGCCCCGGCTTTGTACGGGTATTGTACCCGTACTAAATATACTAATAAAATGGTTAATGTGGATTATTACCAAGAAATTAACATATACTATTTTAGACTTTTTCGAAGACCTTTTGAAGGGATATAATACTGCTGTACATTATTTTGATCCATCTCGTAGGGTTTGCAATTTAAGCATTTGCAATGTAAGCGCAAAAATGTGTTTATTTATGATATTACATTAGAAACCTTTAAAATTATCCGTGTCGTTCTGCTACTGTATGCACGTATTATATATAAACCTTCCTCTTAAATCATTATATCTATTAAACAAACCCGCATCAAAATCTGTTTAGTGGTTTTAAAGATCTAAGCATATATATATATATATATATATGGACAGATGCGGAAAGTGACTTTGTTTTATACTATGTGGTGATTTTCAAAATAATTATAACTTGTACACTCCTCAATAATGTACAGTATGAGTGCAATTAAATGTTGTTCATTCAATGTATCAGTAAAAAATATTCAAACTTCCAACAACGATCGATACGTACTCGCATTTAATGTGTTCCGAATTGTGGTGTCCACTCGTAAATACGTGGTCCGACTGTTATCGGCTCTGCGGCTAAGATGACCCACCTACCACTTTAATAATACAAAGCGACTGAGCGTCCCCTCGAGCTGTATGAGCGGAACGATGTGCGAGGAACATATCCACCAATGGAATCATTTTATTTTTCCTAGCCTCGCTTAACTTAGGTATAACGGAAAAGCTTTAGCTAAACAAAAGAAAACGAGAGAAAAAATGTGTGTTAGTAATTTGATTATATCCTCGCTAGTTTGGTAAATGTAAAAGTTAGCATGTTTATTCTTGATATCTTAATAAAAACTTAATCAATTCGGGTGAAAGTTTAATTTAAGGTAGAATGAAATCTGAAAATGAATACATTAAATGACTACCACAAATACTTTTTATCCAAAAAAAACTGTGGAGTTCCTTTAGGTATAATATTTTTCAAAATTCTTCGCGGACCATGTCGCGGTTAAAAATATAACAAAGTGGGTCCAGTGAAAGTCAGATAGCTGACATATATACTCGTAATTCTTAAATCATAATCAACATTGATCTTTATCCCATTTTATGTGGTGTTAGTACCTACAACACATTTATTTTTTTATTAAAATTCTTATATTTTTACTCGTATAAATATTTACATAACACTAAAACACCTGGAAGAACAAATAAGTGAACAAGAAACGAGTCCGCTACATATATGTACATAGTTTTTAGGACCTACGCAACCAAGTGACCGACGAGGCCAGTTAACAATAGTCAAAGCCAGCCATAATATATGGCGACTCATTTTTGATTTAATGAGACATCAAAAGGCTACTCAAAAACTGAAACGTAGGTGAAAGAATTACTTTATTATTTTATAAACTTCCCGTGATATCACGATTTTAAAATCACAATTTTCGACTGTTCCAAAAACGCTTCATACAAAACACTACAGAAGCGTGACGTCACTCAGTCGTATTTTCGGGTCGCGCGTTTTGTATGGTAGCTATATTAAATATTGCGTTTAGCAAACTGGTTTCATAACAAAAGTCATTCGAAATTGAATGGGTTATCCAGTAGTAAATACAATTTCTAATAATTTCGTACTTTTAAAATGAACTTGCATGGGCAAGTCCAGCTTTGAATGGATCATAAAGTAAGATAAACTAAAAATATCAAAATTAAAATTGGTATAAATTTTATTCTATCCAAATACTTTCATTATATCAAATAATTTAATATAATTTCAGGACCTGTCGTCACGCCTATTAACTATGTATAATATCACTTACACAACCTCGGAGCGCTCACATTACAATATACATTTAATTTTGCCAAACTGCGGTTTACACTTGAGAATACGTTCCCGTCTACTATCGGTTTTGTGGTTAACATGGTCCGGCCAATGCCACTTGGCTAATTTTGGAAGCGTTCACCTATGCCGACAAATCATTATTGCATACCATGTGATTTTATGTTTATTTATTTTATTGGCAAATTCAAAATTAGGAACGCATAACTTCCTTATGGTGTTTGTAAGTAAAATTAGTACGAGTATGTGTTGACAATTATATCAATATTTTGTCAGCTATAACATTTATTAACAATTTTGAAATGATAATATGTTACCGTCAACTTTCTATTTGAAAGTTAATATAGTCCGACTTGTTTTTATGATTTCCTAATTTTATAGCGTTAGATAAGATAAGATAAGAAAACTCTTTATTAAAAGCCACATACAATAAAAACACAAAAATTTACAACAGGAACTTAAGAAAATCTTATGCTAGACATTTTAATTGGCGGCCTTATCGCTTAAAGCGATCGCTCTCGATGTCGCGATCTCTAGCGTTCATCTACGGCAAAAACAATATTAGGTAATAGATATGTGTTAACCATGAATTATCGGTTTAGCGGTTATTATAGCCCGTCCATTGCCATTTCAATAATTTGGAAGCCTATATATAATCTATTATTGCACTTTCAAAGTTCGTTTGAAAGTTGTCTATTCGTCAATTTGTAGAACTGCGATATAACCATTTTAGAAAATGTAACCGCCTACTTTTGCGGTTAATATGGCCCGATCAATGCCACTTTACTAATTTTGAAGCGGAGTTATTGCATTAAGGCCAGGTAGTTCTGTCAAATTAGGCATTTAACTGCTGTCTTGTTCTCGCGACCGTCACCGACCGCGGAATCGCTGCCACAGTGCAGAAATAACATTAAAATATTGGACTATGTAATTTAAACTCATTTTTTGTTCAAGATTTGTTTATACTAGTGATAACAATTTTGTGAATTGTGAAGTGATAAGAGTTGTTGCTATACATGATAAACGAAGAAATATTAAATTTATTTTTATACTCGTAGATACACAAAACTCAACCTTTTCTTTTTGGTCACACTATAAGTTGAGAACGGCTTTTCCAATTTCATGCATCTTTTTAACTCCCGACCAAAAAAAGGGGTGTTATAAGTTTGACGTCGATGTCTGTCTGTCTGTCTGTGTGCGTGTGTGTCTGTCTGTGGCACCGTAGAGCTCAAACGGATGGGCCGATTTCAATGCGGTTTTTTTATTTAAAGGTTAATAGTATATGCGCGAATGTTCTTGGCTATGTTTGGTTAATATCGGTTCAAGATGGCCGCCTCCACAAAATGGCGGACAAAATATTTCTTCACAACCTACCCCAATATGAGTATCAAATGAAAGGTCTTGACTAGTAGAATACTATACACTATAACAAATTTCAAATCCAAGATGGCCGCCACCACAAAATGGCGAATTATATTATTTTTTTCACTACTGCCTCAATATGGGTATCAAATGAAAGGGCTTAACTAGTAGAATACTTTGAACTAAAACGAATTTCAAATCCAAGATGGCCGCTACCACAAAATGGCGAAATACATTTTTTTTTTCACAACTCCCTTAATATCAAATGAAAGGGCTTGACTAGAAGAATGTTGTACAGATAACAAATCTGAGGTAAGCAGTCGGGGGTTAATCAAAATTTTTAATTTTGTTCTTGTTAAAATGTTTCCTAATAATTCACAAGTTCGTCAAACATTAAAAAAAATGTGCTGAAACGTAATGAAAGGCCAGTAAAAATAGAAGGTTTTTTGGTCAACTTTGCACTAAATTTCTAATCCAATTTTTTTCTATGAGGTCAAGATCACTTACTGAGCATAAAATTACAAAATGCTCACAGATCCAGGTAGAGCTTCAAACGCCAATTGAAAAAAACTGTTTAAGCCGATGTTTTGGAAACTACATATTTTGACAGTAACTTTTGTTGCCAGTAAACTTTTTTTGTAAAACTTACCGTTTACGATTTATAACCCATTTAATGATACGATTTGCGATGATGCCGATAATAGTGGATGAAAATGATGTGGTCTACGACGGAACTTGTTTCTCTAATAGAATTAAGATGAAAAGAATAATTTTTGCCGCAATAAAAGTTTTATTATTATTATTATTATTTATATTTTATCTATACAAGATCTCTCGTTGCCGAGGATAGCTAACATTTGCGGGCTTTTGGCCAAGCGAATGTTAGAAAATAGAAATGTATGTAATTGTTATGACAACTTATAAAAATGTATATCCCTAATGATTGTATGGTGATTATTAATCTAGCGACAAGAATTTTCTGACTATTCTGCAGGTGTTCAAAATAACGGCTTTTTGGAGTAAAACAGAGGTTAATGGATGAATGTTAAGATTCTGCAGGCTGTTGTGAAGTGTGTAGGGAATTACACCGGTGGAGGAAAGAATGATTGGTATCGTTTTCACGGTTTGCACTTTCCATTGCGTTTTTAATTCTATGGCAAGGTCAGTGTATTTAGTGAGTTTTTCAGTATAAGTGGAACTTAAGTTATGAGTATTTGGGATAGCGATATCAATGAGAAACACATGTTTTTCACTTTTGTTATAGATAGTGATATCTGGTCTGTTGTGATGGATGGTTTTATCAGTGATAATTGTCCTATCCCAGTACATTTTATAATCAGTTGACTCTAAAACAATTTCAGGTGAATATTTATAGTACGCGACTTTTTCTGTAATAAGTTTATGTTTGTATGCAAGGTATTGATGTACTATAGCAGCGACTTGATCGTGACGATGTTTGTAATCTGATTGGGTTATTGACCTACATGTTCCTGTTATGTGTTGAATTGTCTCAGAGGCGCTGTGGCAGTGTCTACAGAGGTCGGTACTGTCATTTATGATATATTTTCTGTAATTGCGCGTGTCTATTACTTGGTCCTGTATTGCGAGCATGAATCCTTCTGTTTCTGGAAATAGCTCACCTCGTTTTAGCCACATGTTTGAAGAAGTTTTGTCTACGTTTGGGTTCAGCAAATCTCGTCGGTGTCTACCATGTAACGATTTCTGTAGCCAGCTTTGTTGTTTTTCTGCGGAAGATACTAGAGACTCGTTTTTTTGCCTAACCTGATCATGTAGGTTAAGGGGTGTATGTTTACGGTCGGCATTAACTACAGCTCTGTGCATAGATGACGTGTTTGCTTTTTCGTGGAAGAATGACCGTAGTCTGGTTACCTGTATGTTGTGCAAGTTTTTTATGTCAGTCAGTCCTCTGCCTCCTTCTATATTAGGAAGTGTTAGCCTTTCAATGCAAGAACGGGGGTGATGTTTTCTGTACTTAGTCATCAGTGTGTGTATCGTCCGTTGCAATTTTTTTTAATGGGACTGAGACCAGTTGATAATACCAAAGGAATAAGTAAGGATAGGAATGGCAAATGTATTTATAGCTTTAATTGTATTTTTGGCATTTAATTGACTGTTTAAAATTTTATGGAGTCTGCTTTTGTATTTTTGTTCTATTTGATCCTTAGTTTGTTTTTGGTGAATTTGTTGTGTTTGGAAAAAACCTAGATATTTGTAGCCGCTTATCTGATCAACAGGATTGATTTGTTGACCATTAGTGAGCTCATATATATTTTGATCTATCCGTCCCCTGTTTATTGATAAGATTTTATACTTATCGATTCCAAATTCCATCTGAATGTCTTTTGAAAAAAGATTGCGTGATGTCAGCTAACCGATGGATTTCTTCTAGACTACTGGCGTGAAATTTATGTCATCCATGTATAAAAGGTGAGAAAGTAAGTAGCTTGTATTGTCGTTTGTAATTTTGTACCCGAGATTACTATTGTTGAGCAGATTTGATAACGGATTTAATGACAAACAAAACCAGAGAGGACTGAATGTTTCACCTTGAAAGATGCCTCGGCGAATTGGTATGGGTTCTGTTTCTATTAAATTATCGCCTGCATGAAGTTTAAGTATAGTTTTCCAGTTTGACATTGCAGTTTTGAGAAAGTTAACAAGGGTTGGATGGACTTTGTAGTGGTTTAAAATATGAATTAACCAGGTATGAGGTACAGAATCAAATGCTTTCTTATAGTCTATGTACATTGTATATATGTCTTTCTTTTTAAGTAAAGCTTGTTTGGAGGCTACAGAATCAATTATAAGCTGTTCCTTACATCCTTGACTATTAATACGACATCCTTTTTGTTGTTCAGCTAGAATCCCGTTAATTTCTGTATGTTTGTAAATAATGTGACTAATACATGAAGTTATGATTTTGTATATTGTCTGTAAGCAAGTGATAGCCTATATTTTGAAGGGTTTTTTAAATCTGTTTTATCTTTAGGTAGTAAATATGTTGTTCCTAAAGTTAAATACGTAGGCATAGTTTCAGGCGATTGGATAAACGTGTTAATGTGTTTGAGAAGGTATGGATGTGTGAAGGTAAAGTATTTGTACCAATAGTTGTGTATTTTGTCCGACCCTGCGGCTTTCCAGTTGTGTGTTTTTTTAATTATTTGTCGAAATGTGTCAATCTGGAATTATTATTACTCGTATTATTAGAAACAAGCACAGTGTACCTCGTAACCCCAAGGTTCGAACCTTCGATAAAAACCCACTCTGGCAATGCGTTTCACAGCTTAGTTGTTCTTATTACAAAAATGAAGACCAAACTCTTCGTTCAACTCTTCAATCATGATGATGAACGGAGCTGTTTATTCGAGCAACGAGCAATATGATAGAATAACTTTAATTTAAAAACCCCGACTACAAAAAAAAACTACACGTAATAAATGTTACCTACTATCTAAGGACACTTTGGCGAATGAGACTAGTCTTAGAATATCTTAGTTACCAAAATCCATCCAGCCGTTTGGAAGATATGTGGAAATAAAAGTTTTACAAACATAAAGATACGCGCGAAAAACATAACCCTTCTTCCATTCCGGTAAAAAGAGACATGTTTATGCTACTGGGAACAGAATTCACATCTTATTTTTTTACATTGTTATCATCAAATTTGACATAATAAATCGTAATCGGTAAGTTCGAAAAAAAAGTTTACTGGCTACAAAAGATGGGAAATTTTATTTTCTACAATAATAATAGGCTTTATAACTTTTGCGGAATATCGGCCAAAAACGTTTTTTCGAGCTGGCGCTTGAAGCTCCACCTGGATTTGTTATTATTTTGTGATTTTATGCTCAGGAAATGATTCTAAACCTTATATAAAAATACGAATCGGAAATTCAGTGCAGAGTTAAATTCTACCAGCACAAAATATAGCAGATAAAAGGTTTCTTATCAAATTTGGTCGAGTGTCTAAATTTCTATGAACAATATTAACATTTTCATACAAAAAAAAAAAGAAAAACAATAAATTTTGGTGGTGTCACAAACTTGGAAAAGAAATAAAAAAATAAAAATTCTTACAAAACTATACGTGTATCTATGGAAAGGTGTTCAAAATTGTATCGAAGTTCCTAACATTTTTTTTTCTAAACTGAATAGTTAACTGATATATAGAATAGTATAACTGATACTTTTTATCAAGTCAAACTCTGCAAATGCATCTATAACTTTTTAGTGGCTTTCGTTAAGTACAAAAATTTAGTAAAAAAATTCATTAGTTTAGTCATAAACTTGAAAAACCTTTTTGAAAAGGGGTAACTTTGGGATTTTTTTCTATCGAGTAAAATTAATTAAATCGTGTTACTGACTACGAATTGCACTAGATTAGATCCATAACTATTATACATTTTTTTATAACTAGCATACATTTTTTTCAGAGATTAATACACTATTTTAAAGGTCTTAAAGTTGTTTTAAAAATTCAAAATTACGGCCCACACGCCCTTAACATTATTACTACTGAGACGTTAATTTTTTATTTATTTCAAAATGTTTTACTTTTTACTTACTAGAAACAGATCGCGTTAACAATAATTTTAAAATAAAAAAGTTTATTTGGCATTTTTTCGTCTATTCCCCAGTAAAATATTTAAACTGAATTTCTTAAATATATTCACGATATGCATGATACGAATATTACCAATTACGGGAGAATTTACCGCGGTCTAATGGTCGAGCTTTCCCTATGTTTCGTTGCAGTTTTATATGGTGGTTAAACTGAAGTGTGCATGGGTTTATACTTCTTGAATGAGTTCTATGTAGGAGGAGAGGTATAGTTTAAAACAAAATATTCATCCTACTATCCTACTAATATTTATAAATACGATACATTGGATTTTTAAACGTTTGTTGCTCAATCACGTCGGAACGTCTGAATAGATCGGGTTGAAATTAAAAACGCAATTAGATTATAGTTATATTTATTGGATAGTATAGTTTGATTATAGTTTCCATAATACTCGTAGGCGTTTACAAAAATCTCTGGCTACATCATAAGTTGGCTAGATAAAATATTGTACTTTACTATTTTGCTATATGACAACATATAGATATAATTTGATCACACGACCAACAACACTATGAAAGAATAAGAGTTTCAACTTAAATAGAATTAAATAAAAAAGTTTTTGTCCTTACTAAAAGTTACTAACTGTAACTCATTTACTGTTTAACGTATTTCTGCGTCATATATTAGGTTTAAAAAGAATCCAAAACTGGCATATAAGTCAAAATCGATAAACGGGCAGTCTCTACCCCGCGTGATATGTAAGACCTAGTTGACAATAATGTGGAACGCAATACCTATAAGAAAATTTGATTAAAAGCATGGGTTCAATTAGATGTTCCCCACAATAAATAGTACCTAGCTCAAATTGATGACTCCGACGTGATATGAACAAGAAACCTTCTGATCTGGAGTCAGATAAGACGAAACCAATTAAGTTTTGAGCATGGTGACTTATTTTCAGTCTCCAAAAACATCAAGATCGATAACAAGATCGTAACCATTAGATGAGTAGGGTCGAACGAACATGCCCAGATAAGAACAAACTAAATGATACAAGTGCTAAATATAAGTCTTTTTTAAATGAACAAAATTTGCTGTCATTCCTAGTTTTCAGCCAGATACAGCAGAACCAACCTAATGGAGGCTTTGCTACCAGCGTAGTGATTCTGAACCGAGTGAAAATATTGGGATTGATTTCGATACAGAATCAAACCTCACGGTGTTTGTCTAATCCGTTCATAAAATGACCGAGGCAAGGATTGCCATCGCGACTTTAAGTTGTTCGGATTGCGTTGAGAATCAGTACCCAAGAAAGTGTGAAATGCTGGGCAGCATAAATTTAAAATGTAAACTGTAAATTAGTATAAATTTAATAGATATAACAATTATTCAAAATTGAAAGTAAATAATCAAACAAAATATCTAGTAATTTTTTAGATTGTAGGTATTAAAACGTCGACGTTTAAAACAACATCATCGACACGAAGAAGAATAAGGATAAAAAAAAATATATGGCATAAGTTAGAGCCTATAATTTTTTACGAACAAAGTTAAGAATAGATATATCTATTCGCCGCTATAATAATTATGTACAAGATACCATTTGCCGAGCCACGGCCGAAACTTGAGCATACGTTATCCAACCGCTATCGGTTCTGCGGCTAAGATGGCTCACCCTCTTCCACTTTAGTACTCTTGAAAGCTTTGATTACGGCTATAATTCACACTGTTCAATACTTTAGACGATACAGCACTATAATAAAATTATAGGCATTACAGACATGGATTTCATAGGTTTATTTAACGAAAATAAAATTGCCCTTGGTCACCATCACGTTTGTTGTAAAGCGACGTTTCGGTCGAAGATGGAGAACTCTAACCTAGAAAAATAGATTCATTCTAGATTTGCAAACACTCACATTTTATTGATTTATTACATATATTTGTCAATTTCTTCAATAGTGTACTACTTTTAATGATTTCTTAATGTATGTTCTAATAAAGATTTTTATTGCTAATGTCCACCGTTCTTTCGTTTAGTTTGAACAACTAATATTTTAGATATAATCACTAATGGCTCAGAATTGTTTTCATTTAGTAAAACGGTATTTAAATACCGATTAGTTTCGGAAATTGTTTTAACAAACTTACAACGTATACGTTGATCTGTCATTTAAATTATTATCAACCGAATGAAGCGACAAAATAACGCAGCACTCAATGTAAATGATTTCTCGTCAACCAACTATGGCAATATTGTGTGGATATTGTTCATACATAAATAATAAAATTGCAATCAAAATTGAAGAAAGAAGCCAGGAGCGTGAAATAGTTATTTGTTGTACAAAAGTGCAAAGTTGTTTTTAACGGCGCGTTCAATTTTGATGACCGAGCAAACGAAGAATCCTAAAACTCGCTACGCTCGTGATTCAAAACTCAGAATCCTGAGCGTAGCTAGGGAATCACAAGGGCACAAGATGAAAACAAGGAGAATTTTTCTTCTTTTGTAACTAGTTACAAAACATGATTACAAAGGCGGTCGAAAGGGAAAAACTTTGCACTCCAGTGCAACACGTAATTTTTCATCCCATCTTAGCGAGGAAATAACTAAATGCTTTGCGCATTATTTACAGTTTCAATTAACTCTATCGGCATCAAATAAACTTCTTTGTTGCTCGAATCACTTGTTTTAGTTTTTCACTTGTATTCAATTTTCCTGTTTTTAACCTAAGGTTTTAACTTTGAATTTATTTAACATGGTTGCTAATGGCTTTAAAAATAACAATAAGACGTGAAAATGTGGAGAGTTGACCGATTGAGGTAAGGAGTGTTATCTGTGTCCATGAAAAAGAGTCCGCCCGAATGCATTAAATTATGGTAGCGCCACATTAGCATCAGGGTAAAATTTAAGAGAAATAAATAAACGTATTTAGAATTCATGAAAAAAAAATATTCTAGCTATTTTCTCAAAATAGTAATTAATTGAATTTATATTTACTACATTATTTTGTACTACGCAAGTAGTTGAAATTTTCTATTAGTAACTATTTTGTCGTCAATAATATAAAATTATTTAACTCGGCATACTTCAATTCGTTTACAATTGAGATAACATTCCTTACTCCTATCTTCCATACACGATTTAAAAAAAGTACTCCTAGGAGGTTCCGAGTCTGAGATATTAACAAATTAAAAACAAAATTACGATGATTTCGGTACCAATAAGAGCATATGATATGAGATATACATAGATATGAGCGAAGATGATATTGAGAAATAAATATGATTAATTGTTTTGAATTCAAACACTTAGTGCACACGATGTCCTAAATTCTAATATACTTTACTCTCTAGAGGGTAAAAACTACTTTTGTGCCCTGTTATTGAGAAGCAAAAGTACTCTTTCCGAGGTGGTGGGGTGAAATATAGGTACTTTTCGACGTAATATTAAATACCAAATACAAATTTAATATTGTGGCACATTTTTATACGTATAAGTTATAAGTCGGTGTTTATGTAAATTACAATACGTCTCAAACTGATGGAGCTAATGATTAGAGTTTTTCATTACACGGTCAGTAAAGTCACGGACATAGCTGAGCGCAACAGCAGCTATGGCGGTAAAGTGTCAAGTATGAAAACTATTACCGTTGGTATTAACAAGCCAAAATACCATGCATTGGTATACGTAGTGTGGAACGATCTGAGGATAGAAGAGAACAGAAGCGACGCAGATGACGGTACATAACTATATCGATTTAAATGTACTCAAAATTTCAGTGATTTTGACTCCTAACTTTTAAGCCAATTAAAAAAAACCTATGTACGAGTACCTTGTCAAAATAATAACATAAACTCAAAAACGTGTTGTTCTGACCAAAATTGAAAATAATTGATAAAACCACATCGTATTATAGCTACAATGAACAATAAACACGTTCGTCCAGCGAAACACAAGGGAACACAGACTGGTAAATTACCTCTGGTTGAGCCAATTAGGGTAATGATAGAAACGCCAGTGCAGTTAAATAAATACAAACAAGTCGATAGTTCCTGAATTAGTAACATTGATCGGTGGTTATTTAGCTGGAGAATTGGTTGGCTTTGTGAAAAACAAGCACAAAATAGAAGAGACAGGTCAGATGGTCAACATTAGTTTAACGTAATAACATTAATAATATGACTTTCTATCTCATTTATTATAGTCATTACAAAAACGTTTTAAGTAATATCCGGATTCAGCTACTTTTTTTAACTTATTACAAGTATTAACTTTTAATAAGTAAAAAAATGTTGTCTGTAAGATCGGTTAGTTTACGGACGATAGTTTAACGTGACAACGTCATAACAAAACATTGATAGATACGGCGCAAGCGTACAATGAACTTAACGGGACAATCAGTGTTACGGGACATAACGGGACACTTTTTCGTGCATACAGCCGGCGTTTATCGATTTATTCAACGTTGTCACGTCAAAAAAGTTGCACTTCTTAAAAAGTTCCTCCCTTCAATATGAACCACTTTCTGCACTTTTTATTTCATAGTAGGATATTACATACAATTTTAATTTAATCACATTAATTTATGAATAGAATCTGAAATCAGCTGTTTGAGATATTTTGTTTGAGCTGAAGTGCATTTATGGATGGAAATTGGACTGTTTTATAATTTTGTATTTGCTGGGATTACACATGACATAGTCGCGACCCAAACCACAATTTTATTACGTGTAAAGTTATATAGAAGGTGCAATTTTCAGCTCATTATGCATGTTTTGTGTACTATTATAAACGCAAAACGTCTTTTGTGATATTTTGTTGTAATTGAAAAATTAATGTTATTTTTCTAACTTTCAACATATTAAAATTGCCGTAATTTCGTTATTATTTCAGTTAGTACGGTCATAAATTAAATGAAAATGTTTTTTTTTCTTCCTGAGCATAATGCTTAAATTTACTTACTTGCTGCTTAAAAATACTTATTAATCAGTTTTGCAAAGCGCTAAAAAAATTGTGAATATCACATTCACTCCAAACTTATTCACCAAGGCGGTGGAATCGTCACTGTGTTAATTATACACAACAAATCTGTGGTAGATTTGGATAACAAAAATAAGGCTAGCAAGTCACAAAGAAGATACTGTTGCAGTAATTTTAAAGTTTTGCATCTGACCTTTTATTAATCTGTGAAACAGCTCGGTTGAAATTAGGGTTGACAGAACCAAGTTAATTAATGTCGTTCTTTCCGTCTCTTTAATTACTTTTCTATTCTTTTGAAGAGTGGTGCTGAAAATTATTGAAATACCAGGTTCAAATAAAAGAAAGAAACCACAATGTATAATAGTACTTAATTACGACCATAATTTTCAAGTACCATATTAATATGATACCATTACTTGTAAACAATTAGTTATCATTTTTTATTGTTTTGGAGACTTGTGGTGATTGGCCACAGATAGCATTAATTGCCTACCTAACTTTATCTAGTAGGTGCAATGGGGAACAACAATTAAAAACCTACACAAGGTTCCATCTTTTCCGCTTATGTAGTTAAAATGGGAACACGAGGAAGCTCTGGCATTCCTCTGTTAACCTGCCACGACCTGCCCGTTACTGGGACCTCCTCTGTGACACACACAGTCAACAGAGCATATGAACACTCAAATCACGTGGTTAATCTCAGTGACCAACCAGTAAGTCGATACTAGATGTCTACCGCATCTGGCCGCCCTAGGTTTCCCACGACTGGTTTAGCCTGTGGTCCACAGTCTGTGGCTGCCACAGCTGTAACTCAACACTGACACTCCTCTTTCCTCTTCTCTAGCAGCCAGATCGCGTTCGTCATCATACGGTGGTAACCCCGTAAAGACCATGGTGAATAGGGAGAGAGGCGTACCATAATGTCAGCAGTTTTCTCCCGCCGCGGATTTCGCACCTGCAATTTGCTTTAGCTGCACCGCTACTCATGCACCACGGAACAACCCAACGCTACATAGCCGTATCATCATCGGCTTTCAGGCAAGGCCTAGATATGTAAGCGGCGCTATCTAGAATTTACCTTCCTTTCACACAACGTTATGCAACGTATCATAAGCTCAGCTCAATCAAATTCTAAGTATAATCTATTTATTTTTAGCACACAATCTTTTTGAACTCTCTATCCTCTCTACAACTAATATTCTATCTAAAAATAATAAAATAGTTAATTGACGCCTCTCCGGATTAGAATGTAAGGTAATAGATACTATTCATTGTAGAAGTTGTTAAGATACTATTCATTGTAGAAGCCTGGAGTGAAATATTCGAAGTATTAACTTTGAATAATATTATCCTAAAGAAACATTAATTTATTTAGCACGTCACGAACGTGCTAAATAAAGACTTTTGGGGCTCGTAAAGTTATTAGAAATTTCTATTTCATAGTCGTTGGGTGCTGTATATCTATAGGGTTTTTTTATCTTCTCGTAGCCGAATAAATAGATGTGCTGCCACTACGAAGAACAAAACTTAACATATCAGTTTTTTTGTGAGTAAACGGTATCATCATCATCATCGAGTAAACGGATTGAATAGTTCGAAACATCTAGTAATATTTTTTTTACTGTTTCCATCCTCAAGATAAACAGGAAAAAGACGAATCAGTAGTTTTGTTTGCGTCAAGCGCAATGCAGTGCGGTTCGTTTTAATTTAAAGTTTTGAGTGGGAATGTGAATGTTATAGTCAGTTGAGGGGCTTACGAGGGTGCGACTAGCTAGTTTTGCCACTTTAAGTTCGGCAAGTAGTCAACACCAGCGAGGAGAGATGAGTTTTACTCCGATTTTATTTACAGCCTTTGTAAACAAGTTTGCCAGACATTACAGGTCGTACGGCAGTGAGGAAAAAGCGGCTTAATCCGTGTGAACAACTTATTTATACTTACTGGTTTTTATTTAAAAGTTCCCAATAACAGTGGAACAATGTCGATATTATTTTTTTCATGATAAAACTACGTAATCTAAATTACTCATCAAACATCAAAAAAAGGTTTTCGGAACGGAAGGGCTGTTGACTGAGTTTGACTGGATTGGACGTAAAACAGTTACTAGTTATTTTTAAGCAGTGATACTCAATTATTTGAGTGTTCCAGTTTAAAGGAAAATATTTCTGTAAAAATTACAGGGCAATAACATATTTTGTGATTAAGGGACAAGTTTCATGCAATGTTAGACAGTGATTTGATGTGCTTTTCATGTTTGGAATTCTGCGTGACGCTGTACCGTTAAGGGCGTGTTACACTTTTAATAACTATTATCAATCTTACAAAAACAAATAAAAAGGTTCTCAACGCCATTGACTATGTACTAGTTGTACGTTTGATAGTATTTATTTGAACGATAATTTATATACACTGATTAATTAATTTAGAACAAAAAATACCTTAGCAAGCAATTACGAATAGCTGGAAAAGTTTTTTCCACTGGCAAAAATCTGCACGGATCAGAAAACGATCGTGTTGTATTTGTGGTGTTTGTAGTTTCAGATATTCTCGCGTATTTCATAGCTTAGATTCATATCCTACTGTCAATCAATATCAGCCACACTTGGGTTTCTTACGGTCGGGGAAATAGAGAGAAAGCTGGGATTTTAATCCGACTCTGGAAAACGAAGAGGATTTTTATGTGACTGTTTATTTTATTAAATGTATCTTTACCGGATGTGCGCTATTTTAATGGAAAATGCCTGAAAATGTCGATGTAAGAAAAGTTTTGGAAACTTTAAATCATGTAGGATTCAAAAATGTTTGCTCTTTATTCATCTGACGGATTTAAAATGATATGAAGTATTTTGTTACACGTAAGATTACTTACATGGCTTAGCTTATCAGATTGCTAAAAAGCTATACTAGTGTACAATACGGTTACACTTGATGAAGTGAAGATATCTTTGTACGTCACAAAAGTGGGCAATGGTAGAAATGTACCACTAAAACAGTTTAAAACTGTAAACAAACAATAATGTTTTTAATAGACAACTGGAACGGCTAACGTTTGTATCCCCAGATATTTTTTTCATGTATACACGCATCACATCATTTATCGGCGATGGACTCCTATATTAATTGCCGATCTTCACATTGTGTACCGTTTGACCCAACATAAAAGATATGATAGATTTTATTACAATTAATAGTCTTTCTACTAAAATCTCAGCGCGAAAACAGAACGGGCAGCTACTCGTATTATAAACAATGGACGTATAGAAAAAGTCGAAGACTGTGTCCATCGAGTCGGCCACATAATATACACGTGTGCGCTGTCACGTACAGGCTGACACGCACACATCAGTGGGACGCGCTACGTGTGTACTGTGTATGTGTGTGCGTGTCAGCCTATCAGTAACAATCTGACAACGCACACGTGCAAATCTGGCCGACTCTCGTGACACAGATTTTGTTTTAGCGAGACTACGTCCGACTTTTTCTATACGTCCATGATTATAAAGCAGAAGAGGTATTTTTTGAACGCGCTAATCTCAGAAATTACAGAACCGATTTCAAAAATTCTTTCATCGTTGGATATTTTCGTGATCCTTAAGTAATATTAGTTATATATTATGTACCATGGGCGAAGCCAGTGCGAACCGTTAGTGTACCTATTATAATGTTTCCTTAGCACAATGTATAAAAATCATAAACTTATTTGAAATTCTAGAGGACTCTCAGTTTATTTATGTGTTTCCAAAATTAGAGTATCCAGAAGCGTGACTATAGAATATTCTAGAGAATTCTCAACATATAGCAGAGATTTACAGTGTCATGAAACGTTGGTATAGAGGACAACTAAAGCTGTCACGGCGTAAACTTTAATGCTAGCCTGGCTTTCATGACACGGTCAGCCGTTAGGGACTGACACTTTGTATGGCCTGTTTTTGCTTGCTCTAAAATATGGCTTGATGCTTTTAGACTTGACAAATGACAAGTACGTTAGGCAAGTTATAAAAACAAAGGTTCCGTCTATAAAAGTACATTTGTGTAACTCGTAAGTTTTTTAAATTAATATATTGATTTTTTAATACATAATTATATTAATTATAAAATTAATACATTTATTTTAATTTTAATAACTATACTCCACGGAAAACAATTTGTTATATTTTTTTCATTTATGCTATTTTTCTGAATAGGTTATATTTTTTCGTGGTAATGTTTTCCTACGTTATTTATTTACTGAATGTATATAAGTAGTATTTTTACTTATTTACAGCGATTTGTGAAAAGTCATGTTTGGGAATAAAATATTTCAAAAACCTATTTTGTAATTTTTCAAATAGTAGACTTACTATAGCTTCATCTATATTAATTTAGTAAAATCCCATTAAAATAAGGTGTCACCTAAGTACCAATTAAACCATACCCCGAAGATAACAAAGTGTATTCATTCCAATACATATAACTTTATACATATAAAATACATAATTACAAAATAATAATTGTACCTTATTCTTATAGAACGAAATAAAATGAAATTATAAGTAGGTAGTGGCTCCGCAGAGCAACTAATTTTATTTTCATCGTAGTGTTTGAAATTAGCATTAATTTTCGTTAATAAATAATGAACAGTAATGACAAGGTTAATTCGTCCCGTTCAGTTTAGCTGAGCTATCCTATACGTGTCTTTTCACAAAATGTAACTAATCACCCAACAGAAAACCGTTATTTTCGTCTTTATTCACTTTCACCAAAGACAATTTTCGTGACAGTCATTCGACGATTAGTTTCTAAGTTATTCATTAATGTTATAATCGAAAATTAATCGATTTATATTTGGTATGTTTTCCGTTGTAGATATACTCGTATCGTTGCTTCACATTACGCAAGAAGGTTGGTGGAAAAAAAATGTAACAAAATTAAAATATAGTTTGAAAAAAAAAAAAATGTTTGGCGTATGTACGTATGTTCTATTTCTTTAAATTATTTTTAAATCTATAACAGCACTTATTGTTTGTGTCTGGAGTACAATCATACAATTTTCAGTAGTTTTTCGATGCAGTGGTTACCCTAATAAAATTCGTGTTAAATAATATGTAGTATTTTTTTTTACTTTGCATGCCGCAATTATAGGACAATTTGAACATGAGTAAATGAACTAGGTACCTACTACATTGATACGACGCATCCTTTTATATAAGAAGTACAAGCACACAATAAAAGAAATTAAAATGTATTTATTCCATAAATTAAAAAATGTATTCATCACTCACCTGTTAAAAATTTCAAAATCTTCACAGAAAATTATTTCCGGCATTTTGTTTATCTCATTTCCAATTGTCACTTACATATTTCCCACTAAAAAAGTTTGCATCACCATTGTACACTGCACTCCACTATCGAAGATTATTCGAACAGTATTCGATGACGAGTCGGTTCGAGCCGGTTTCGATTCGATTCCGGTTCGGAGAGCGCGATGTCGTCGCCACAAGAGGCTGTGTGGTACTGAGTCGAAACGGGAGCGGGCGGGAGCGACGTGACGTGAACGTCACTTTACTATAGTGCTGAGATACACTGCGTACAATACGAAAACTGAAAAGGGCAGTTTAGAAAATTAACCACGAAAATATATTTATAAAAAATTACATTTTTTTTGCTTCGATCCAGTACCATACAGTTGTAAAAGATACACATACTTACTCGGTAGGCAGTAGAGAGACCAAGTTAAGTAAGACCAATTGCCATAGGTTCTTTTTTTAATTAAACATACGATAAAATTGTACAACTACACATTTTCGAGAAGCCAATGACACACCACATACGATTTTTGACCAGTTCGGGAGCCTATGCATCAAACAATATAAGCCTACTGTATCTTCTAATTGAAAGGATTCGGTGCCTTCTCTCATGAGAAGAAAGTCAAAGCAATACTTATAATAGTCCACTAAACTGGCCTTTGAAAAGATGTCATTATTGGAACTTGCCGGTTTCCTGACGATGGTTTGCATCTCTCAGAAACATTTGACAATCTACCGAAAAAATTGTTCCTTAAACAATAGTTTTTTTTACTTCATACAATTTCGTTGATCGAGGATGACCATAAACTTCACAATAAGGCGGTAAGTTCGAATCTCACCTGCACCTCTGAGTATTTTTTGAAGTGGAAATGTACAATGTGCTCGATACATTGTACATATGTACATGTGTTTAAGGAACAATTTTTTCGGTAGATTGTCAAACGTAATGTTTGTGAGAGATGCAAAGAAACTATGTAGAGACCATCTTCGTCCGTTTAGTATTCTAAGTACCCCTGAGACGTAGGTTGTGGGTTCTATTCCTAACCAGGAAAAACAACTTTTTGTAAAGTTAGCTTTGTGTTTGGTGATTTAATTGTATTTACAATCATGTAAGTATTTTATTTTTATTTTAACTACTTGGTATGGATTTGCTTAGTTTGTGGTTATATAATTGGTTACCATTGTAGAGCTTTCAGTAGTTTTACAGGTCAAACTGAAAAACATGCAGTGACTTAGTAGCAAAGTTAATGTGGGTTGAATATATTGATGACTAATTTAATTTAGATAACTTATAACCTCTAAGAAGTGCTTGAATTTTTTACGACAATTTTTCTTTACCAATTAAAGATAAACTGGAGGTTATCTATCCGTCACTTAGCCTGTGTCAGAGGTAAACAGCTTTTAATAAATTTTAAAATAGTATAGATTTTTAGTGAGAACAGACTGATTGCTAGATTTAGATTAATTTAGTAGTAGGACTTAAACATAACAACTTAAGAAAAGTTTACGTCTCTGCAAGGTTTTCCACTATCAAGCAGTTAAGGATTTGCAAGGTTCTAGAAATGGGTCGGCAGGTGGGAGAAAAGTAAAACTATCATACATCTTGAGGTGTTAACTGCAGTGCAAATACTTACTTGGCTGTTATTTTATCTCTAGTTCAAAATACTGCTATACGCAGCCCGTGCGCTGTACTGTTATGGACGGGTACCTATATTGCTTACCATAAAGTCTAAGGATGTAGAGGAGTAATACTTGCGCGCGATTTCCCCGTTTTATGTTTCAACATTAAGATAAAAGTTCACTAAAGTAACAATAACCAAAAATCAAGCACGGTTTCTAGATATTTATCCTTATTGAAACTAAGAATATAACAAGCCCTATTGTTATGTATGTTGCGTAATGTTTTGTGCACTAAATAAGAGTGAAGTGTTATTAAACGCCTTAAAGAAAGGAGAAATTTCCTGATTCGCGTGTTATCTTTGTTACCTCAGAACTATCGGCTGGGTGAACTATTATTTTATTCTTTTTTCGTTAAAAAAGGATTCCCTTAAATTTTACTGAAATCAGAGAAGTAGTTTTAATTACATTAACAAAAGTAAAAAATACATACCTCGAACATTTGTTTGTTTATTTTTAATTCTAATAAAATGAGTAAGTAGTGTAGTTCAATTTTTAAATTTAAGCTGGTTGTTTCGTCATTGAAGGAAAAGTAATTTCATTTGAAAGTAATGCTTTTACGCATTCCTTTTGCCACAATCATACATAGTGCCCCTATGACTAAAATAAATTTTGTCGCATATTGCGGGAACTCGGAAGACGCTATCACATTCTGCTGCGAACTCGTCGCGGCTATTCCTTCTCCAGACCCACCTCATGGGCAATTCCCCGTCTTTGGCATATCTAAACTCAAGGCCTACCATTTTTGGGGATCAGCCAGTAAGCTTTGAGCCGACATCCTCAAATCTGGATACCTTTCGTCCAGGACGAATCTGGCCATCTGGCCCATCGTGGAGGACGAATCGTCCTTCACGATGGGCCATATGGTCAGGCTCCGTCGTCTACCGTTGCCTCCTTGATTATCTAGACTGCAGAGGACGTAGAGAGTAGCCTATCACAAAACCAACACTATCACAACAAAAACACACTAACACCTGCAGCCCAACCTCCACGTATATGGCCACAACGGGTCGGGAGAATGGCGCCTTGTTACACTGACGCTTCTCTCCTGCCGCAGTCTTTCTTCTACGGCTGCTATATTCGGCAATATCATTGCGGCCCCTACCTACTCAGTCGCGTCTGCACCATTTATGTGCCATGCGATCGTGTATGTGTAGATTGTTGATTTTACAATAAGATCATCATTTTCTACTAAAATAAACACCATCATGATACCTTGGGACTTTTTAAAATAAACGCATGACTTTCAAACAGTATGTACTAGCCCTATTAATGAAAGCGGCTCGTAGCTCCGTTGACTACCAAAACGTCATTTGAATTCGCAGAGGCACCGGAAGCTTCTTAGACAAGCGTAATTTTAGAAGAAATTAAAATGTTTCGTTTATACTTGATTTATGTAATTGTCGTTCAAAGTGTCTTGAGAAAATTGGACTTGTTTAGAGAGAATTGTTCGCGAAATTGCCTTTTGCTGAAAAATGAACAGGAAATTAAGTAACAGCTTATGGCGCTATCGAAGTAATTATTTCAGTTAATGCCTGTCATTATTTGTTTTATTTTATGGAGAATGAGGAAGTGTGAAGTACAAGAGATTGTATAATGAAGTTCTTAGCCTATTCAAAATATGCTAATATTAAATTAAGATCCCTCTTATTTATAATTTATGTGGTCATGGTTTGAACGGAGATTAGAATTGAAATTTTACTTTTCGTTTTTGTCATATTGACTGTGATCAGAAATAAACCTGCTTAAAAAACACGCAAAAGCTTTACTTTGTTAACTATGTTTTGTAGTGCTTAGCTTAGATAGGTCACACTTAAATGTTTTAAATTTGGTGTAGTAAATGTATTGTATTGTAAATGTACTAAAACAATTAACTTTTATCCTGTTTTCGGAGTTGTAATTATTTAAAATGGTAATTAAGTAACACACATTCTTCGTCTTAGAATACTCACTTCTCATTGGTAAGCAATAATCAGCACTATGTTCCAACTACTGGACCGCTTCGGTTTCGCCCGTGGTGCATATAGGTATAGCCTGTAAATACACAGGGATCACGCACAAATCCAACGGTGAAATAATTCCTGAAATCGATTCCTACTGAACTGATTTCAGGAATTATTTCACCTTTCTTGATATTAGCGCGTTCAAATAAATCAACTCACCAATTTTATAATGTTAGTCCGAGATTGCTTGTATTCGAGGGTTTCTTTGACAAGGATTTTATATTTTACTTTTTTTTTAAACATCATTGGTGGAAATTTCACACACAACACCATATGACCCCAAACTAAGCAAAGCTTGTACTATAGAAGCCAGATAGCTGATATAATACTTGTACATTTTTAAATACATACTTATTATACATCGTTAACGCCATGTTTTTAAAGAACTATGTAAATAATGTTACTCCAGTTAAGGCCAAAATCCATTACGCTGTCTTGCTGATGACGCATTTTTTGAAAGATTAATTTTTTGGAACATGGTGGTTTTCACGAAGTTTTCCTTCACCCTTAAAGCCAGCAGTGGTGACAAGCTTGTATATCTATAATCGGGAAAAATCTTCGAGGTGCAGGTTGGTTGGAACCCACGATTGTCGATCAAACGTTTTCACCTACGGTCTACGGTTTATTTAATAAGTAATAATTATGTTAAGTTTACACACACTTATCTATAAAAACTTTATATAAAACTCGTATTACACTCAATTTTAATTATTTTAACTGAGCGTAATGTTAACGTGTACCTGTAGATACTGGTTCTACATAATTTAGTATTTCGTCACAGTGCAGTTTAACACAAGCGATTGTGATTCTTCTGATTGTTATCGATTTGGTTTGTTTTTGTATACAGTGCTGGATACAAAATTATTAAGAAGACCTTAGTGTTATCAGGTATGCTGCATTTACAGATGATGAAAATTAATTAAACCATAATAATATATAGCAGATGATGAAAATAAAACCATAATACGGTTACTTACTAACTTTTGCGTGACCAATTAAATTAATTAAATAAAGGCACTCCACAATTGTCGAATGAGAAAAAAAACGTCACATCTATTTTCAATTGCTTAAGGCTTCACAAATTGATTCGGTAAATAGGTTAGAGCGCCACTACTGTAATTTCTATATTCAATAATAAGAGAAAGTATAGGTTCGATGTTTCTACCATTTCACAAATGAGTGGGCCGTTAAAACCCGCACCCACCGCACAATATTTCACGTAAAGTATGTCCGCAATAAAAACGCAATATACGTATATCTCACTTACGCAATAAAATGCCATAAGTACCAATTCCCGAAAATACTTACAATAGTCTGTAAAACAGGGGCAAACAATACATTTGTGTGAAAAAATTGCTAACACTCTTTTCCTCTGAGAACTGTTCCCTCAATCCAATGTCTCTAAAGTAACAAAGTCAGTACACACGGTCGTGACCTTTGTTGAATGTCACATGTTTAAAACCTTTCCGATAATTTAGTTTAGTTTTGGAAATAGTATTTGATGTACTTCCAATATTTCGGTGCTGTTTTGTTGCTTTTTAAACTATTATCATTATTTACGGTATAATTACGTTGAAGCAAATTTGCAACAGTTTCCTGTTCAATCTACCACGGTTAATGTTAGTGAAAATAATGTAGTAAACAACCGCAGTGATTGCAACTGCAACATTGAATTGCCGTGTAGGCTATCTATATATCAATACAAGAAGCAAAAACATTTTACCCCTTCTAACGAAAATTGCGGGGATGTAGAAATTTCACAGATTTATAATTTTTGTAGAGTGAAGAAGTGCAGAATGCTTTTTTAAATTATAGTTTAAAATACAAAGTACATCGTGCATCAGTAAAAAAATAAAAATAAAACTGGTCAAGTGCGACTCGGACTCGCGCATGATGGCTTCCGTAGCATCAAGTAACATAATATAAAAGTTCTTGTAGTTCGTTGTTACTTTAATTAGTATTTCATTTTTGAAGACCTATCTATAGATAGCCCACACGTATGGATTATATCGTTTTTTTTTGAGTTTAAATTCTAAGTTGGGACACACCTAAAATTAATTGTTTTTTTCTATTTTTTGTATAAAAATCTTAATGCGGTTCACATAATACATCTACTTACCAAGTTTCCATATTAGTACCTGGTTGACCGAGCTTTGCTCGGTTTTTTAAAATGATATTTAGGCAGGTACGAATTACGAAGCGATGACTTACATAGACCTACTAAAAGGCGCTAAGTATAAGATTTTCTCAGAAAAAAAAAGAAAAGGACAACCAGGATTCGAACCGGAGCCTGTTGACTCCGAGGGCGAGCAAAAAAAAAGAACAAAAAGAAAAGTAACCACCAGGATTGGAACCGGGGCCTGTTGTCTCCGAGGTCGACGATATTCCGTCTGAGCCATTTAGACTTATAGAACAGTGGCGAAATAAGTTATCGTATTCTAATGACATTGTAGGAGTTTTTCATTGTCTAAAAACACGCATAAAATGATGTTTTAAAAAAATAAAACCTAGCTAGATCGATTTATCGTCCCGGAAACCCCCTGTATACATAATTTCATGAAAATCGTTTGAGCCGTTTCAGAGATTCAGATTCTCTATAAATATATATATGTAAATATATATACAAGAATTGCTCGTTTAAAGGTATAAGATAGTTCTTATAGTTTCGGAGAAAAGTGGTTGTGACATATGGACGGACAAACAGACAGACATGACGAATCTATAAGGGTCCCGTATTTTGCCATTTGCCTACGGAACCCTAAAACACTACACTCTGCCATGTATTTCACACACGCATATGAAATGTTTTGTTTATTGTTGTTGAAGTTTGTGGTCAAATTGAAAATGTGTATCTATTGCTTTAAGGTCGAATTTTGCCTGAAAACTAAAATACAATGAGAACTACAGTACACTACAAACCTACCTAACTAACTACTTACACTAAGCACACCTGAATCCATACTAATATTATAAATGCGAAAGTAACTCTGTCTGTCTGTCTGTCTGTCTGTCTGTCTGTCCGTCTTTACCGCCTAAACCAACCAACAGATTTCGATGAAATTTGATATATAGATAAAATAGATCCCGAGAAAGGACATAGGCTACTTTTTGTTCCGAAAAAAGGGTTGAAAGGGTTAAAATAAGGGATGAAAGTTTATATGGAAAACTTCGTCATTGTTGAAGAACTATGAAACTTTACGTCTAGATATTAACACGAAACCATAAAATGTATGTTTTAGCAGTTTTGTAGTTTCGAACTGTACCTAAGGGCGTGGAATTGGGTTTTTTTTTATTATTTATTATTATTTATTCTTGGGTCAAATTTAGTCATTCAAATTTCACCCTCTTCCTGTCAACCGATTAATCTGAAATGTTGTATACACTTTGGATTTTGATGACAATACAATTATGTTTATTCATTATCATTATAAATTCAAGATGGCCGCCGCTACAAAATGGCGGATAATTTATGTTTTATTAATCCCATCAATATGGGTATCAAATGAAAGGGCTCAACAAGCAGAATACAATATACTATAAAAAATTGAAATCCAAGATGGCGGCCGCTACAAAATGGCGGATAACGTAGGTTTTATCAATCCCATCAACATGGGTATCAAATGAAAGGGCTCAACAAGCAGAATACAATATACTATAAAAAATTGAAATCCAAGATGGCGGCCGCTACACAATGGCGGATAACGTAGGTTTTATCAATCCCATCAATAAGGGTATCAAATGAAAGTGCCCAACCAGTAGAATACAATGTATTATATAAAATTAAAATCCAAGATGGCGGCCTCTACACAATGGCGGATAACTTAGGTTTTATGAACCCCATCAACATGGGTATCAAATAAAAAGGCTTGACAAGAAGAATACAGTGCACTATACAACCTCAATACTTAAGATGGGCGCAGCCACTAAATGGCGTATCAGACTATCAGACAGAATTTTGATAGTCGACGAGATTTCCATGGTGTCTTATCAAATGTTATGCATGATGGACGCTCGATTAAGGCAAATTAAGAACTGTGAAAATGAGTTTTTGGAGGAGTAAACGTATTACTTTTCGGTAATCTTTACAACTGCCTCCTATAAAATGATCAGGAACACCTGTTTTCAATTCTAATACGAAATTATATATATGAAAGTAGCTCTCTCTCTGTCCGTTGCCGTCTAACGCCTAAGCCACTTAAAGAGTTTGTTACAATTTGGTGCACAGATAGACTACCTAGACTTAGGAAAGGACAACGGCGACTTTTTATCACAGAAAAAAGAGTTGAAAAGAGTGGAAATGAGGAGTAAAGTGTGCATGGAAGGATCTTGGCACTCTTTGTATGCTATTTTTAACCGACTTCAAAAAGGAGGAGGTTATCAATCCAGTTGTATTTCAATTGTGAATCAATTTAGATGGTTATTTTTTGGTTGGTAGATTATAGTTCAGAGGTGGTCATATAAATTTTATCGAAATCAGTGCGGCGGTTTTTGAAATATGAACAACAAACTAAAATTTGCGTTCATGTAATCAGTCGATATATCTACTAATATCTACTAATAGACTCTAATAAAATTTGGTGGAACGTCCCAATATGATTTTAGTCTGTTTTTGATAAATTTTTTGAGAACATAGTTTCTTTGTAATTTGTCGTGTAAATTGTACATTTATTAATAAATATAAAACTTTGACTTAGACCGATTTTGATTAGGAAACGTGAATTTGTATGGTAGTAGACATACGAGTAGGTACTGCCTCAATTACTTTAATAAATATGTGGCGCGGACGAAGTCGCGGGTAAAAGCTAGTTATTCATAAACTACTATAGGTCTACAGATAATCAAGATGTTCAAGCCCACTACCAATTGGAAGCGAAATTAGCAAAAACAGTTTTTATCGACGTGTATTTCAACAAAAGTTACATAATTTTCGTTTATCTGCGAATATTGTAGTTTTACTTATTGCTTTTACGTATCTCGTTATACCCGTTTTAAATATACTAGGTATCATAGGGATATTGCTATTATATTATTTGTACGGTAAAGATTTAATTTTATGTCTCTATTATATTATTTTATTAATATATTCTTAAAATTTATAATAGTTTAAGTAATTATTTATGTTCATACCTAAACTTAACATCACATTAAAATGAAAAACATTGTTTTTTTGTGAGTGTATTATTCTAAAATACTCAAATTCCTTGAACATGTTACAATACATACTTAACATACTTATACAAACAGAAATAATACATGAATTATCGTGATCGTTTTAGTGACAATAAATACTTGTTATTCATTACGCGAATACATTTGAGTATTATCCTTATTTACTATACTTAATAGCTACATAGCGAAGGCAAAGTCTATAAATTAATCTGTTTCATGTATCCTATCGGATAAGTAGGCGTCCAATACCTTAAGTGGTTTTTCATGAAATGAAAACCCTTGAAATATTTTCACGTCCCATCTGATAGACGAAAAAGGTTTCCATTGTACTCATGACCTTGTTTCTCAATAAATCTTGGACCATTCTTGGTATTCAAAAGACTTGTATAGTACATAAAATTGTGGGGATACTGTATTGTGCTATTAGCTATCTGTCAAGATTGACGGATCGGGGAATGTATTCTGTTATCAAATGTACGTTGCGAACTTTCATTCTGAGCTCATATTTTAACGGAGGCAACAATGCTTCTCTTTTTATATTTCGTCTGCGGTTTCTTTTGCGCTAAACAATTTAAAAAAGGTTTAGATTATACTTTGTGCTGGTTAACGTTCTGTTTGAAAAGGATATTTGCATTAAAATTTAGGCAACAAAAATGAGCATTTTGATGACTGATCTAGAATAACAATTATTATTATGCTTACGGTTTTGAATACATTTTACGTCTCAGATATAACATGTATGTTTAAATTTACACCGATCATCTTGATATTATAAGTCTTGGTGGAGAGAAAGTCTGATGTCATAATCGTTATGACGTGGGTTCAAGTCGATACTCTATTTTGAAAAGTTATTCTCGAATGCAAAAGTAGAAGTGAAGGACGTTTGTCATACTCGTAATTGCTGGCCTTTAACAGTGACGAAATCCATCGTGAAAAAAATGGCATGATCCAGTAAATGCGACCTTTTGCGGATATCTGGCATCTGTCAATGCGGATTCGGATGCCACTTTTCTAGCGTAGTTGATTATAATTCTGGTCTTGAATCTCTACATTTTCAGAGAAAACTTTGAGTCCCAACAGAGGGAACATAAATTGGGCTGACTATTCTCACGCTCTTGATATTTAATAATCATGTGGTTTACAATGTAGTTTACAAAGTGGGAAGCTCAGTTCATCCTTAGTGAATTCCATTTGTAGTAAATTTTAGAAAAAAATAACTCGCAATATTAAATTTGTATTTTATTTTATTATCTAAACCTATTTTATTTCCAACCGTGAACTTTCAAACGTGACGTAACTTTGAACCATGTTCCTCACATCTGCTCATTTTGAAAATCTGAAAAATTTGGTACTTTATACTTGTTTATTATTTATTATTGTTTATTCTAGGAAACAAAACAATGTGTTTCTAGTTATGGTATTTTCATGTCAACCAAGGTTTGAAATGTCTATTTCAGACAATTCAAGTAGTAGATATCTGTGAGAACGTTAAGAAAACTTTATTTGGTGGCTACCATAGACTAAGTACCTATTCAATGGTGGTTGTATAGCCACCAAATTATTGGCCCGATTGGTCTACATAGACATTGACCAATAAAGTAGCGATAGGATCGTACACAATCAGTATAAATATAATATACTGCAATATTGGATTGGTCTCGCTGATCTTGTTATCCACTTCAGCATTCCGAATTTCAGTCCTGCACAAGTTGATCTTATTTTTGACACCGAATTTTGAAATATCCCCAGTAAATAGACATGGACAAAGAAACATGTTCTATGTACATGAGCATATCTTCTATGTTTTTATGATACAAAATGAGAGGACGAGCAAGACATGCACTTAATTGCTAGCAATACGCTTGTCTAGAACAGTATAGTGGTACGCAAATATGATACCATAAAGAGTTCGAATCACTGCCTAGCTCTGTTAATATTATGTCTTGCTAAGATTATTCGTTCTTAATTATTATTTTAGCGATAATACAGTTTGTTTAGAATTTTATATCAATGTTGTATGCTGCATACACCGTATGTTATTATATTATTCTGGACATATGACTCTTATGACGCCGCAGCAGAAGTAACAACAAAGTTTATTCCGGTTGTGTTTATATTATAAAAAACCGGGATCGCCTGCACAAAAAATTTAAGAAAAATCCGAATAATGAAATAATTAAAACAACTTATAAAAGATATAGGAATTTTGCAATTTGCTATTAATGAAACTAAAAGAGAATACGAAAAAAGTTTATTACAAAAGGCTGCAAATACCAATAATAAAATGCTATGGGACACAATTAAACAAGTAACACATTCTAATCAAAAACCTAACCCTGCCCTAGACTTAATATCATCTACTAATCCTACCAACTCTATCAATGACATTAATGACTTCTTTGTATCAATCGGCAAAAGTCTTGCTGAAACCATTCAAGGCTCTAAGGCGTCACATAAAAATGTCACGCCTCTTCCCACTTACCTGCATTCATTTGTGCTCTCGCCAACAGATGAATCTGAAGTACGTAACCTCATCGGAAATTTAAAAAAAAGTAATTCTACAGGACGAGATACGATTTCTGGTAACTTTCTTAAACGATATGTTGATATCTTAGTGCCCCCCTTGACATATATATTTAACCTTGTTCTCTCTTCTGGAATGTTTCCTTCCGAGTTCAAACTTGCTGAAGTCATACCCATATATAAGAGTGGTGCCAGAGACCGTGTCAACAACTACAGACCCATTTCTATTCTTCCAAGTTTATCTAAAATTTTGGAGAAAATTATAAATAAAAGATTAACCAATTTTCTTGAAACAAAAGCCTATTATCTACTTCTCAATTTGGCTTCAGAACTAACATCTCTACTAGTGATGCAGTTCATGAACTCACTGACCACATTGTTACCAAATTAGACAATAAAAGAAAGTTATTGCTTTTTTCTTAGATCTAGCCAAAGCATTTGATACGGTCTCTGTCCCACCCTACTAAACAAGCTTGAGAAATTAGGTATACGTGACACTCAGTTAAGGTTATTTGAAAGTTACCTCTCAGGAGGTTTCAGAGAGTCAGAGTGGGTGACTTTGTAAGCGATGACCTTCCCATCACCTATGGCGTACCGCAGGGCAGTGTCCTTGGCCCTACTTTGTTCCTTACCTATATTAATGACCTGTGTAACCTTCAGCTGATCAATGGTAAGATCGTGACTTTTGCTGATGACACGGCTCTCATCTTCCATGGTGATACTTGGGAAGAGGTTTATAGTGTCGCACAACAGGGTTTCAATACTGTCTCTTCTTGGCTCATACATAATGACCTGACGCTAAATGTTGAGAAATCTAAATACATACCCTTCTCCATAGTAAATAAGCATCTTAATATTCATGATAACTTCTTCATCACTGCCCATTCCTCTGCAACATGTTCCTCCTGTAGCTGTCGCTATCTATCACGAGTTTTGCTATCAAATATTTGGGAGTTATGATAGATAATACCTTGCACTTCAAACTGCACATTGATCTTCTTTCCTCCAGAACACGTAGGTTGATATATATGTTCAAAAATCTCCGTAACATTGCAGACCCTAAAATTATTAAAATGGTTTACCTGGCACTAGGACAGTCGATCATGACCTACTGCATTACGGTGTGGGGTGGAGTAGGTAAGACTGTTCTGCTAAAACTAGAAAGAGCTCAAAGAGCAGTTCTAAAAGTGAGCCTTTCCTTGCCGTTTCGGTATCCCACAAAGGACTTATATGCCAGGTCCGATGTTTTGTCAGTACGCCAATTGTTTATCCTGAATATTATCCTTAAACAACACGTTCAACTTAACTATAACCCATCATCTTTAGTAAATAAACGGCTTAAACACATGGTATGCCCTTCAAACAACCAATGGTCCACAGCTTTTTCTGAAAAATTCTTCGGGTTTCTTGGAGGCTATTTATATAACAAAATTAATGCTAAAATCGAAATTTACCCCCTTCAAAAATTTAAATGTAAAAAATTACCTCAAATTTTCTGAAGTCCCTCACTTATGACGACACCGAACAATTACTCACTATAGTGAAGTAATTATCAAATCCTCGTAACAATTAAATTATCTCTAATAGGTACAATTACGCACAAACACACATCTGCACACACTCAAACACACCCTCTCCCTCACACACACACACACACACACTCGCGCGCACTCACACACCATCACACTCACACACATATGTACACACACACACACTCACACCCTCACACTCGCACACATATGTACACACCCTCACACTATACTTACTTAGACTATGTGCTCTCACTTACACCTAAGAATTAACATCTACATTTTCAAATAGTACTTACCCATTTTCACCACTTGTCCAGTGTCGGAGAGGCTGGTGATCTGTCATACAGGTTTTCCTAGTGCAGACACCAGTCTCTCACATAGATAATCTACTACTGATAAGTATACTTTGAATAAGTTATTTAAAAAAATGTAAAACTTCTGTGTGAGAGAAAATAAACAATTTATTTATTATTTATTTATTTATTCAAGTAGAAGAGATGTTAACACGGTTGAAACATGTTGAAACTTTGGTAAACAAACTATCCACAACCACCTGCGCAACATTGTTTTGTAGTACTTCTGACTAACGGTTGAGTCGCCAAATTCAAGTATATACCTCAGTTATTTTTTAATATAGTGAAAGTTAATGTTAGTTATTTAGTACTAAAGGCTACTTCAGTGATTTTTCATCGTTTCGATAAGCTAATTCGTTGTCTAAACAGATCATTACGCTTTTTATTCATTTTACCATGTATGATAGTAATGACAGATCTATAGTTACTGTAAAGATTAATTATCGAATAAACGTTCACGAAATCAATGGTGATAAGTAATATTTTTGAAGGGAAATCATTTATCGATGAAATAATTATCGTTCACCTTAGAGATAAAATGGTCTTGTTGTAGTTGAATGCAGAAATATATAAATATGAATCAATGTCTACGTGACAATAATCTGTTATGCGGAGGTGTGTTGCTATCTATCAGACAGACATCTTGGTTAAATTGCTTAAATAAAGAAGAATAAGAAACACTTTGTAAACATGACAATTAATTTAACATCTATAAAAAAGAAAAGAAGATCAGTTTTCCAAGGAAAATAAAAGATAAGAGTTTTGGAGTCACGATTTTAAATGTCATGACTACGAGTACCTATTTATAGTGTTCCGAGCACTAACAGTTGCACAAACACTTTAACGATTGCTCGAGTACTGGAATTGGAAGCTTAGAATTATATTTTACCTTTCCCATATCTTATGACTAAAATAAAGATTATTAAGTAATGTGAATACTATCCTACTAACATAAAAGTGAAAGTTTGCATGTTTGTTGCTTCAACACGTCGGTACGGCTAAACGTATCGCGTTGAAATTTAGCTCACGGTTAGATTATAGTCACTGAAATAGCATATGCATACTTTTCATGCCAAGAAAATAAAGATAACGGACAATACACGTGTGTAATTTTGCGTACTAGTTGATTAACTCTATATCACAGGCAAGCTACACGTAAAGGTACAAGTTTGCGCTGAGACCGCGACACGAGACCGCGACAGGAGACCGTGACCGGAGACCGCGACAGGCACTTGACTCTATAGAATTGTATGGTCCCTAGTTCGCGCCGAGACCGCGACACATGTCTCGCGACACGTGACTCTCGGTATCCTGTCGCGGTCTCGGCGTGAACTGGCACCCATACAATTCTATAGAGTCAAGTGCCTGTCACGGTCTCCGGTCGCGGTATCGCGTCGCGGTATAGCGTCGCGGTATCGCGTCGCGGTATAGCGTCGCGGTATCGCGTCGCGGTCTCGTGTCGCGGTCTCCGGGCGAACCGCTACCTTTACATTTGAAATTTCAGAACTTCTTTGATGTGTAAAACATTGGGCACACACAAAAGTAGTTGGTCTAAGGACACACATCATTTTAATCATAGATTTAAATATACACTCTTTGGTTTAAATCCAATCCGCATAGTTTCACCGTAACTATTTCCAGACAGAACTGAAGGGAAGGGACGTTGTCGTTTCGCCCCACTCACCACTAAAGATTTTTACAGCAAATTATCACAATGGCCTTATTTCGTATGCTGAGAAGCAAAGAGTAGAACAAAACTTTCTCTTGCCTTTAATTAACATTCAAAAACTAATCCAATTTACGAAATCTCGCAAGAATTTGTCACCGAGTTCATCTAAGTTTTGAGATAGTTAAGATGAGCAGATAATTTAACTGGCAATGCTTTAACTCCTATTACAAATAATATTCAAAAAAAATTCAAAATTCAAAATTTATTTAATTCAGGTGACAAAACCCATATACAATTAATAACATACAACAATTATCAGTCATCATTTCATCATTAAAATCAATTTCAATAGCAATATAATCAAATAAATTAGCAGCAATAATTAAAATACAATAAAAACATGTCAATAATCCATCCTCTTACAACACAACAATACATTATATGGTCACACAAAATTTAAAGTCAATAATAAACCAAGGGGCAGTCAACATCAATAAAAGTAAATAAAGGAAGTCGTATGTCAGATTTTTCTGCACTAAACTAGTACCTTCGCTCGGGCATAGGCACTGGCACGTGCCTGTTACAGCAATGTCCGAGGAAAGCACAGTCTAATCGAGTTGCTATCACTTTCAAGACAGTGTTGGAGCTGGCTCGCACTCTTCGCACCAACGATGCAGCACGCAAGCGCATGGTCGCATGAAAACAGGCCACGTGCGCATCTGCGAACATGCCTGAAGCGCTGCAGAATCGAGGCAGCCCCAACAACATCCTGAACGCGTTGTTGTACAGTATACGAAGGTCACTGTACCTCTTTTGGTGTGGTTTGCCCACAAGCTACACGTGTGAGCGATGTACAGTACGCTCTGAAGAGCGTGACTTTGACCTCAGCTGAACAACGTGCAAACCTGCGGGCGATCATATTTGACCTGATCGACAGAGACCTCCGCTCCCTCTCAATATCTTTGTCGTCCTTGAGGTCAGAGGTGAGTACATGCCCCAGATATTTAAACTCTTTGACTCTCTCTAAGGGAACACCGTTCAACAAAACAGGAGGCATATTCTGGCAGCATTTTCCACCCACCTCAAAGATCATCCATTGACTCTTCTTTACGTTATATTGCAATCCGTGACCACAAGCATATTCCTCACAAACCTGCATCAACTTTCTCAAGCCGCATATCGACGCACTCAGTAGAACCATGTCGTCAGCATAACTTAAGTTGTTGAAACAAACACCGTCAATGTGGCAGCCAACATGGTGACCACTGAGCGCTACAATCAAACCATTTAAATATAAATTAAACAAAGTCGGGGAAGTTAATCCACCTTGTCTTAAACCACACTCGAGCCGAATGTCGAATATTACTACGCTTAATGCCATTGTTGTTTTTTAACCCCCTACCAAAAAAAAAAGGGGTGTTATAAGTTTGCCGTCGATGCGTGTCTGTGTGTTTGTCTGTCTGTGGCACCGTAGAGCTCAAACGGATGGGCTCATTTCTATGCGGTTTTTCATTTGAAGGTTAATATTCATGCGGATGTTCTTAGCTATGTTTGGTTATTATCGATTCAAGATGGCCGCCTCCACAAAATGGTGAACAAAATATTTCTTCACAACTTACCTCAATATGGGGATCAAATAAAAGGGCTTGGTAGAATACTACGCACTATGACAAATTTCAAATTCAAGATGGCCGCTACCACAAAATGCACAGACAACAAATCCGAGATAGTCAGGGGTTAATCATATTTTTTTCATAATGTTTTATTTATCATTCATCTCATTTGGATCATAAGATTGGAGTCGCTGCAGATTTTAGTTATGTACTCGTACCTACCTACATATCCGTAAGAAAATACTGATATTTATCACAGGGGCGAAGAACAGCATAGAAGCACAGATGGTAGAAGTGCAAGAATTCAGCTTTCAAATACATCATTCCAAATCATACAGTATTGTAAAGAACATAACACAATGCGGCTTTTGTTTTCCTAATACCCTCGTATATCGTGGCCGCTTTTACGAAACAAAGGGCGGAAAATAAAAATGCGTTTATATCGTATTCTTTTCTATTTGCTTCCCCACTGCTGCCGCTGTTTGAGATATTTTGAAATGGTTAACGCTGCCGGTTCAAGTGTGACTAAACTTGATAAATTATTTTTGTACTGCAGAAAAAAAAAAAATTGTAATTCTATTTTTCCGCTAATGGAAACTTGTGCTTATGTGCATTAATAAAAAGTTTTGCTTAGCTTAGCGTTAGATCATGTTTTGAAAGAAATGCCAATTAGAAATATATGATTTATGGCTATGAATGGCAATTATGACCGTTATTGGTAAGATATAGAGATTATAATACTTGCGCGATTGTAGGTATGGACTTTCTTCTCAGAACGTCTTCTCAAATATTTGTTAGAATTTTTTTTTAGAAGACGTCCTTGAATTTACTGTGTTACAATAAAAGTTTTATAAGAAGATGTAAAAGAAAAAATGGCTACTGTAGGTTTGGCTACAAATAAATTGCTATTCCTATTACTAATATTTTAGTTCCTGTTTTAAATGGCCTATAACATCAAAGCCCAACATTATAAGTGAAAATTACACCTGTGCTAACTTGACACAACTTGCTCTTTCTTGAGATATGCGGAAAGGTAAGGCGTGCTTAAAGGAATTTAGTCAGGGTACGGTCTCAGAAAAAAAATATATCTGAGACCGTACCTGACTAAATTCCTTTAAGCACGCCTTACCTTTCCGCATATCTCAAGAAAGAGCAAGTTGTGTCACTTTCCTGTACCTGACATCTCTTCCACGGCCTTCTCAAACACTGCTAGCTCGTCTTCCAGCGATGAAAACTGTATCCCTTTGAGCAGATTTTTAATTTTAGAGAATAAAAAGAAATCACACGGAGCCAAATTAGATTTGTAAGGTGTCCCAAGACTCTGACCGTTGTGGAGTCTAGGAAGTTTTGATCGCAGAGTGTGTAGCGGGCGCGTTGTCGTGGTGAAGAAGGACCCCGCGGAACCCGGTGTTCGGTCGGTTTGTTGCTTATTGTAATATTTTTTTGGCAGGCATTTTATGATGTACCATTTGCGTTGATGCTGCTTTGGTCTCGAAGTGGAATTGAAATTAGGTAACCCGCGACAAAATTTTCCCTGCGCTCCTAGATCGCTTCCCTTTCGTAGGCGTTGGTTCATTTTGAAAACTGTCAAACTCACAGATTTCTAAACAGATGAAACCTTCGTGAACGACACTGTGAGGCCAGCAATTAGTTATGTATGTTTGACAGCTCTCACCGACGTTGTCAAATTACTCACGCTGGTGTGCGTGTAATGTTCCCAGTCTTAAGAAAAAAACCCTCTATTGTTGTCTTAGCTTCGGAAATCTTCGCGTATAATAAACGCATATATTATAATGTTAAAATAATTTATTATTAGACAGATTATATGTTATTAAAGGATTTCTTGTTATTACTATTTCCATCTTAAGAAGTTAAGAATTTTGATTTTGCATGTAACTAAAATTCGAATATTCGTACAGAAAATTCGGAATAAAAGACAACGCCGAATAATAGTAAAAGTCATGTGTGTGTTTATTTTGAGTATTATATCGGAGCTTCTTGTGAAATTTTGAATATTATGTTTGAAAAAAGGTGCCAACTACTCATTTAATATCGGTGAACACAGGAGGGGCAGAGAATTTTTGTCAACTGATTTGATGTTGGGGGGCCAGATCATTCAATTTGTTTACTATCCAGTCTTTGTCTGGACGCGAGTTGCAAACGAAAAGTTCACCTTTTCAAAAATGTTGATACAAACCAACGAAAACCGTCTAAGAGTTTTTGTAAATCAGTTGAACATTTTTCACTTCGTCACCCAAAGTTTCGTCTAAGTACCAAACGTTAAAATTGGACCGGAGACGTTAAATGATAGAGCAAATGGTCAGAGCGAAGGTCGCATGGCCGAAGGTTCGCCAAGTTGAGATCCAACGGAAGATAGCATAGGATTGTTTTGATAATTTTGTGGGTCCGCCATAACATTGCCAAAGAAAATTGTAGAGGTCAAGAATTTTATTCTTCACTTCGGACAATGGGGCTCCACGATCAACCAAATTAAAGGCGTTTTTGACGTCCACCTTTAACAGCTCTCTCCCCAATTTTGGACAAAGAAAGTCAGGACAGAATGAATAGCAACCTCACGTCCACCCAGAGAACCAAATTCAAGTTTGTTGGGACAGGGAGCTCGAAAGAGCAACGTTTTATACCTACAACCCACCTTGGCAGCAAGTACAGTATTTGTGGTGCCCACAGCGATTGGCCTGATCCCAACATATTTTTTGGGTAAGTATGTACGCACAAATTAGCACCGTATAAAACTTCGACAATGTCACTACTGACTCGACCAGATAACATGAGGTTAAGTAAAACGATTAGATCTCTCAAAAGAACTCGCTTACTTTTTTAAGCTCCGCTATACCTACTTACAAGTATTAAAAACTTGCTTCAACACTATTAGTATTTTTATAATGACGTGGATTTGTGCTAGACATCGATTCACATTAAATTAAAAAAATACGATTATAAAAATAGGGTTTAAAGTAGAACAATACAATCTACATAAATAATTTGGTCTACGAGTATCTTCAAAAAATCATAATCTATATTTTACCTTAACTTTAGGAAAATAATTTCAATTTAGTATAGCAACATTAACCAATTTTCGTTGAGGTGTTGTGTTTCTATTCATCAATCGAAATGAAATCTCCTAAATTATATAAATAGCAGTAAAAATATTCAAACTTTCCAATGAAATGACTTTCCTCTTTGCTTTTCTTATTTTTGGGAACAATGTTTGCAATTTTTGAAGACACAAGACGGAATAATCTTAAACAAAACTTTAAATCACACGGGACTCCCGTACGAGACGGAAGTCTGTTTCGTACTGTGTGAGTTTGTATTTGCTTTGGTGTTTGATATTTGCTTTCTGGACCTTAGGTTCTGTGTTCCGCACGTTCCATCTGCCTTTTGTTTTAGAAATATGTGGTCAAACTGTTCAAACTGTCGACTGGCGCTTTGTTTCTGAATCGTATTGATAAATCCAGGATTCGTCATCTGCCACAATGTCTTAAACGCGCCGTAACGAGCCTGCATCAAATTTTTGTATCATATCACAGTACCAATCAACACGGGCCTGCTTCCGAGCTTCGGTAAGGTTGTGCGGCACCTAGCGGGAAACTATCCTTCTTACGCGAAGAAGCTCATGCCAAATCTTGTGAACACTTCCTGAACCAATCTGCAGAGTATGCTGAATCTCTGCGTACGTAATGCGTCTGTTTCCTTGAATTATTATTTTTTACTGCCAGCACATTTTCTTCGGTGACAGCCGTCGTAGGACGACCACGCCTATGTTCCTTCCCCAAAGTAAAACGACCGCGTTTGAACTCGCTATTATAGTAGTAGAGTTACTTTTGAAGGTCCTTCAACCATAAAAGCAATTCGAATCCGATCAAATGACTCATCAGGTTTTAAGCCACATTTGAAATTGTAAAAAATCATAGCACGAAAATGTTCTCAACGCAGATCCATTTTTTAATGTGACAAGAAAATGTGGATTGGCTTATAAAAAAATGCGGAGAGAAATTTGAAAATCGAACAGAGGTACTTTTAAATAATCGAAGTTTTTAAAATAATTACAAGTGGCCAGTCTTATGCATAAAAACTTTCTTTCGCAAAACTGTCTGAGTGGCCTGGTATAGTGCAAAATCTAAATTCTGCCGGCTTTTTGAGGAGAGGCATGTTTTCAATAATTATGTGTAATTGTTGCAGTTTCGTTGTGAGGACATTATTTAAACAAGCGTATTCAGTTCCGAAAAAAAGAAGTTGCAGTTTGTTTTGGATAAGGAGTAGATAGTTCTCAAAATTGCACGTAGAACAACTAAAACTGCGTTTTACTCGGAGACTCAAATTTATATTGAGCTATTTATTGCAGGTGTGGGCCTATATAAATGGATCCCTAATTCTCATTAATTGATTCGGAACGATTTATATATATAAAATAAATAATATTTGCGAGTGAAACTAAAGATCCGCAGCTTCACGTCGAAAGAGCCGCATGTGGCTAGCGAGCCGCAGGTTGCTGACCCCTGGTTTATACCACTATAATTTTCATAAATTGTAATAACCCATAAACTATTTTCGTACAAAAAATTAGACCGACTTCAAAACCACAAATAGGCGCTCAAAAGCCAACAATAAATGAGATGAGAATTAATATCATTATTACAAGTGCTACTCACTCATCTATTTGAAGTCGGTGCTAGCCAAGTCTAACAGTTAGTGGATATGCCTAACCTACCACCTGCCTACGTAGTATTTTTGCCTGACTGGCACCGACTTCAAATAGACGAGTGAGTAGAACTTGTAATAAAGATATTAATTTTTTGGTTGAAATACCACTTGACTGATTTTGATAAGATTTATATAGGATCATTCGAAAAGCATACCCATCTGAACATAAAAAGAAATTTTAAAATCGGTACGGGGGTTCTCGAGAAATCAGGTAACATACATAAAAAACATAAGGGTCGAATTGATAACCTCCTCCTTTTTGGAAGTCAGTTAAAAAAAGGAGGTTCCGAAACTTAAATTTCGATCGCGTAAAAATCGGTACCAATAAACAATTAAATACTACACGCCACTCGTCCCAGGCAAGCACCTAGGGATTTGAAGCCACATACTCGTAAAGCCGGAGATATCGGCGATACCGCAGAAATTTATTTCACACCGCACCAGTCCATACAATGCTCACGCTAACGGGGTATTATTTTCATCCGGTGCATACGCTAACAACATCCGGTGGTTTCGATATATTTCCTAAGTTTCAGTTTCAGGAAAAAATATTCTATGAATTGAATGTGATATACCTATTGTTAGTTCGACTTAAAATTTTGTTTATACCAATTTTAGGACATGATGCGGTTTTCCATGTTACGTTTAAAATGTTTAGAAAAAAATATGTTTTGCTCTTTGGTAGTGCTTGGTTTTCGATTGCAAATAAAACATTGTAACACATCTAGTTTAAAACTAATTAGTAGAAAATTCGCTCGGATAATAACCTATATACTGACTCCAGCACCATCTGACTGGTTTGTGAATCCAAGCCACCCTGGGCGCCACCCAAACGGCATATAAAAAAAACCGGTCCAGTCGTTTAGGCGGTTCACTGTCAACCGTAGAAAGAAAAGACTACAGAAGAATTATACAATTCTATAAAAATACTAGCTGTACCCTGCCACGCTTCGCTGTGGTACAAAAATTAGACAAAAAACAAAAACACTCCTTGATGCGGATATAATAAAACAAAAATCTGTGACGAATTTACAACAACTTTATTTACCTGTGACATTGTTCATTTGTTTTTTTATAACTTGTGGCGAGTTTACTTTGAATGTATGGAGTATACAAATTGTGATGAATTTACTTTGTGGCGAATCGCCTATAACCCGGATATATCGTTGTAAAATTTCAGCTCGATCGATGCAGAACTTTTTGAGTTTTTGAAGCGTACACAAACCAACATAACATTTTTATATATAGAGATTGATAGTTATTCTGAAACATTAAATTCCGTCATCTGGTATACTAAAGTAAAAAAGACTGAAGATTTTTAAATCTATTTATAGGTTGCTTTTTGAACGCCATCTTGCCTGATGTTAAGCGACGATGGAGTCTACGATTGAAGCGTGCTTACCCAGAAAAAAACCGATTCACTCTCTATTTGAAGACACCAAAATTGTAACGGGACAAATCGGGAAAACGCACTCGGGTAGCGCATGAAGATGTTTTTGTACTGAAAAAATTGTGCTGAAACCCAGCAATCGAAGTCAAAGGAACGGTAAAATGAAAGTTCAAGCAAAAACTACGAAATTCTTAGAGAATAGCTGGTCCTCACCTATTCGAGATACTGATATCCCGTCGAGTCATCCGGGTCACGACATTAGCGTAATGGTATTGAGCTGAGTGGATGCGTGATATAAGGAAAAAATCAGTACTTTTGGTACAAGGGTGCGTATAGAATCTAGTCTGTGGAACAGAATTAGAAACACAAGTGATATAACATGAAATTCACAGTAAACTAATGCGATGTTCAAGAATTCCGTCATTGAATGAGAGCTTGACTGGTTGACGGGACATAGCCCAATTTATGTTCTTGTGTCTTTAAGTTTTCTTTCATAAAGATAGAAAGAGATGGCCTGCCACTACGCTGGGCAAGTGCAGGCGGATGAAAAAACTCCGGGACTATTTATTTATGCCAGTTTCTTCACGACGTTTTTTTCACCGTTCTAAATTCTAAATTGGTCATAGTGAACTATAAATTTGCACTTGGTTTTATAATTTGAAATTAGATCTTGCCACTGTTTTTACCGCGGATTATTGCTATAATTTATTTTCTACGATAAAACAAAAACCGATTTCAATTTAAAATTTAATTCACTCTACCAAATTTTGTAAAAATCCTTCATTAAGTCATCCAGATAAATAAACCAAGTCAATTTTAATTTTTGTTCATTTTTAAAGAACCGCCAATCAATTTCGATACAATTTATAATTATGAAATCACTTGTAAACTATATGATCTACCAAACAAAAAGAACCATCAAAATTTATTCACAATTGATGGAGCAATCATGTAACAAACACACAAATAAAAACGTATAATCTATTGGAGAACATCCTCCTTTTTTGAAGTCGATTCAAAACAGAGTACAATGCAACTACCTAGATATATTATTAACGAACTAATGTTTGGGTACTAAACATCAAGAAATTCTATAGGCAACGAACATAAAGCGACCTACAGAACTACGTGTGACACAGAATGGGTTTCGAACGTAAATTATTATTGGCTTAGTGCCCGTACCGTGATCAACCTCGATCTATTGAATAGATCTATTGAAATCCTGCGTCGATTCATTGAATTCATTCCTTTTATTTGGTGCTAGGAATCGCAAAGCGCAAGACTTCAATGGTTGCTATTCAGACAATGGAAGGAATACTCATATGGAACTATAGCTACCTAAGTACTTATTATGCACAAGTTTAAGCTACGTCACTAAAATAAAAAATGTTGCTAGCACCTTACATAATATAAAAAATACAGTTGTCGAATTGATAACTCCTTTTTGGAAATCGGTTATAAATATCGTGGCATGTGTTTGCGTTTGTACGACCCCGAAACGGCTCGACCCATATTTATTTATATGTATTTGTTGAGTATAAAAATAAAATCGGTTGCACAGAAAATAGAGATGCTAGTGTGAAGAGACGGTAGGACATGTGCCTGATGGTAATACACTGAAGAGTAGGTATAATATACTCTAGCATGAAGTACTGATGTTGCATCTGAATGTACATGTCCCGTCAGACATAATGATTATCGGACACTCCACATCAAAGACTTTTCGAAATTTATTCATTAAATAAATAACAAATAAATATTGGTGGACAATTCACACAACACCATCTGACCCCAAACTAAGCAAAGCTTGTGCTGTGGTGGCCAGATAGCTGATATAATACATATTATATAGTTTTAAATACATACTTATTATATATAGAAACACCCTGACACAGTACAAACATATGAATTCATCACACAAATATTTGCACTGGGTGGGAATCGAAACCATGACCGTCGGCTTCGCAGTCAGAGTTACTAGGTACCCACCCACTAAGCCACGAGGCCAGTCAAAAAAAAATGTCATTATGGAAAAAGGTAATTTTAAGATTTGTTCATTACTGTTTTAGTACAATATAAAATTCAGTCCAAACAGACTGCAACCATATATTTTACGTTACGACCCCACTTTTCATTTTTCAATAAATTTATAAAATGTTTTGCGAACAATGTCTAAATAATTGTACCGTCGTTTATTCTCGTGATTTAAATGACATTTCACTTTGTCATTTCATTGGATAATTTATATCACCGAATAAAGTTTGCAAGGTCAGCTAGTTGTGCCGTAAAAATATTAAATTGAAATCATATCAAGTGAATTTTTAGTATTATCCAAATAAAAGATTCCGAAAAAAAAGTTATTATACTGCGTGGAAAAATGTGATAAATAGATATAATTTATGAATTATTTTTTATTATTAGAAATATAATTACAAATTATTCAGTAGTTGTCAAAAATATTTTTGTTAAAATGACATACATAAATCAATTGTACATAAAATTATACAACGCCAATAACATTTATGTAGACAAAAACATGATAGAGAGATGCATATATAAATCATAGCCGTCGATAGTCAGATCTAATACATCATTTTCTACGTTTATGGACACTATTTATCTTCAAAAAAACTGATAGACTGCACGACTGACTTCAGGACTACTGAACAATTTTACAAAGTTTCTAGAGCAATTAATTTGTATGATCAATTGATACAATTCAGCTTCTCCGTATCTAAGGAATTTATGAATTAAATACGTTATAACCTCCTCCTTTTCGGAAGTCGGTTAAAAATACTACCAACTAAACCATTCATTAATTATAATTCCTCCATACCATTTTGAAATCCGTTGAAAACAGTTCTATACGTTTTCCAAAAGTCAGTTAAAGTTGCGGACAGGCTAAAAGCATTACTGTCTTCATTAATTCAGTTAACGCATAGTTTATCGTTGTTTTCACATCTTTGACCTTCTTTTGTTTCTCGTTTTCCATTATGGGAGCAATTAACAGAGAATAGTCTTAATTGGGTGTCTGCCATCTCGATACCTAGCTATTAACTTTATAGCCATTTAGACACATACTAAAGATAACGTAAAGTAGTAGTTTTGCTATGTTTATATTAACTTGTAATTTGTAAAATACAATCAATACAAAACACTATTCTGGGCACATAAATTATTCAGCAAAACTACGAGTTTACCAAAAATTAATTTCAAGAAATTGGTTCTTAGACATAATTCCAAAATAAACCAGCAATATTCAAATGAAAAATTACAGATATTGGATAACTTTAAGATTGAATAAAAATCAAATAGACTACGAAGTAATACGAAATGAAATATTTTCAATTGCTAAAATGTACAATGCTCAATAATAATTTGGTAATTTGTTTTATTATCACTCACAGATACTCACCACACAACGCTAACGAAGCTAATAGGTATAACATTATGCAGAATATGAGAACCAGTGGCCGTCGGTCGTCGCTAGTTGTCAGGAACGTTCCTTGTCATTGTTTCCTCTGCTACGACAACTGCACCAACTAGTTTGTGCAAGAGAAATAAACATGCGTAGAATAGCCTAGTCTAATTATCATTCTAGAATAAATCTTAATAAAAGTAGTATAGTCATCTAATGATTGAAATGATAAGTAATCTGGTTAATGATTCCACCTGGGGAAGCACCACAGGTTTGCTATTCACTTTCCGGCCAAGCTATAGGTTATGGGTAGACATGCTACTTGCAATTAGGTATATGTCTTGCTCGTCTTGTCACTTACATTGTAAGTCACTCATTTATTTCATTTCTTATAGTTATGAGTTAATTATAAATAAATAAGAGACACCTTGCAATGTAGGTCCTAAACAATAAAAAAAATATACTCGTAAGTTTTCATACTCATGAGTATTAACTTTTTATTATTCTGTATAGCTTTTGTGTTCAGTTGGGCAGTTTTTTTAACTTAACAATATAAAAGTTAATGAAAACACTAACTAGTCAAGGAACCCTTCGGTGACAACCTTGTCCAAATTCCGAGTCAATGATTATTTAACGCAAGTTGAAATATAAACGCGCAGTGTTCTTTCCTCATCAAATTCTAGTAGTTCGATTATAGTTCATCTGTCCTGAACAACACTAGACACAGTTTGCAGTTGTTCACAGGTACTTCAAAGCTAAATGCACAATCTACGTTGAATTTTCAACTGTTTGTGCTACTCAAACATCCGTTCAACTATCGAATAGACTAACAAAGTTCAATCATAATCGATCAAATTGTATTAGTTACCGATAGAAGTGACTATCAAGTAAATTGGCTGAAGTTATGGCTGTGGACTGATGTCGGGGGGCATTAGTTCATTAATATTGAACAGGAGTCGGAATGTTTGTTTATCTTTGTTTGAAGAAATAAATTACCATTGATCCAATTACACGGTCAGTTATAGTCCGTTCTACGAATAGGTGTAGAAAATGTAAACAAATCAATGTCACTCTCAATATGACAGACCAGCATTTCTCAACCTTTGTTTTAGAAGATAGTTCGTTGTAAGCGTCTCTGTTTGTCTATTTAGATTTTCGTCACATAACAAGGTTAAATATATTCCAATAAGTCCGTATCCAACCTTTTGTCTTATTTCTATTATTTTATAATTATACGTTTATTAAATATGTGGTGCGCATAAGTTTTAAACATTAATACAAAAATAACTTGGGTGGTTGGTTCATGGAACACAATAGTAACATATAAACAGTTTTTATTAATATTAATTACTAAGTACAGCTTTGTTTTGTTATGTAGCACTGAAATTTATTTTTCATTATGTATGTGAAATGACTGACTTTTTAGTAAACATAAATTTAATTAGCTATATATAAATATATATATTAGACGATTTTCTTAGCATTCCATGGATTCACCGTGCGCGTGAATCCATGGAATCCACGCGTGCCGGGTCCATCGTGTGGCAAAGAGAGAAATCCTGAGTAGATCCCGAGACTTGTGACTCGGGCGTAGGTTTAAGGGGCCCCTTTCTGACGTACATCAACACTCACCTTCACTACTCGTTTTTCTCTCCCCTGCCCAGCCAAATCTGATATGAGCCTACTAGCGCAGCTTTAGATACTTGTATATAAATATATCCACATTCAGATCCGTATCCGTGGATGTACTTTTTTCACAATCCAGAACATCACTAGTGTAGTTCTTACTACCTGTGTAGCTGCCATTGCTATTATTTTGTCTTAATAAAAAGTGGTGTACCTATATAAGTGGTAACCTATGTACTATTCCTTGCTATAATTATTAATCTACGTTTTACATTTGAACTAAAAAAAAACAATCCAGTCTGAGTATATAGCTAACGTGGCCCTTATACTCTTTTTTTTTCTCATTATTGGATTTAAACAGGGTTTTAATTAAATGTCACCCTTGTAACAAAGGCCCTTATATTTGATTCCGTAACAAACAAATAAGGTAAGTAAAATGACAAAACAAATGGTGGTATACAAAAGACATTGGTGGCACTGTTCCTACCCATTTTGAGAAGATTCAAATAGTTTTAATATTAAGTGCCCCATTGGATATTTTTTTAATAAGAGTGGTAGGTGTAATTCATTCAAAAATGCAATTAATTTCTACTGCGTTAGATGCTGTTGCAATTAATTTTAAAACGTATCGAATACTGGGTAGTGTTTTCATCTATCCTAATATAAGATTTTTACATCCAAACAAATTTGTTAATGAGCGTTCTGTTTTTACATTACTTGTTTTACATTTATTATTTTAACTTTAAGTTATTGCTCGGCTCGGGTGGTCTGGTCTTATCACGTCAATACGCAGATGCAGTGCATGGTTCTAATCTCACGAGCACCTCTGCCTTTTCGAATTCATGAGCGTAATGCTGCTAACGGTAAAAGAAAACATCTTGAGCAAACTAGAATGTTCCTAAAAATTTTCGAGGACAGAGAGGTTTGTCATCCACCACCAACACGGAAGAATTACAGCCCCAGCAAGGAACTTTTTGTGGGTTGCTTATGTGAGCAGCGTCCAGCAAATTTACCCGCTAAGATCCCTTTTCCGTAATTTTCCCTCCATAAAAATAAACTTATACCTATGCTTTCCAGATCATAGTCTAACCGTGTTCCGCGTTTAAACCTGAGCCGTTTAGCTGTTCCAACTTGATTGAGCAACGTACATCCAAACTTTTACACTTATAATAAATGTTAGTAGATTTTCTTGCGAATAAATAGACATTATTTGGTGGTTCATTAGGTAAACGTCTTATAATTTACGTGCAAAAAGTAATGGCATCCCATCAGAAACATGCGTGTACTTAAGTGAAGTGAGATCAAAGTTCAGGATTATGATATTATATGCCTTGTTTGTTGACTTCAACGACTAAAGAATAGAGATCTAAATGGTCTTAAGTGGTCAGTTCTAAAATCTATTTATAATAACATAGACTAGTTTTAAAGACTTAAAATATGATTTGTTTTTATAATTTATGATGATTATTAAAAGCAGTCTGACTTGGCTGGTTTTAATATCATAATATTGAACTTGTCTTTCACTTTACATTTATGTTTTGATGGGATTCGCAGTTTGAGAAACACAGATCAAATTGCCACTGGTTAAAACCGTATCTACCACATTCTACTATTACTATTCATAACTTTCAAGATAAGTTAATAAATCATTATTTGATCAATACAAATCCAAGTATGTTGTATTTAAGATCACAGTAAATTCGAATCATGTTTGTGAAAAATATTTTAAGACAGTTTTAAAAAAATACTAAGGTTAAACGATTTTTATGTTATGGTAGCACCTTTGTTTACATTTTCTACACCTCTTCGTGGAACGGACTATAGTGCGTTGTTGATGATAGTTGAAGGAGTTTCTATAATACGAGTATCTATTACATTTTCAAGAATTTAAGAACTTCTCATTAATAGGCGTGACGACTCATTTTTGATTTAATGTGCCATCAAAAGGTTACTCAATAACTGAAACATAGGTGAAAGAATTACTATGTCATCTTAAAAACTTCCCGTGATATCATGATTTTAAAATTACAATTTTGTACTCTTCCAAAAACTTTTCATACAAATCACAACATAATCGTGACGTCACACTGTCGTATTTTCTATGAGTCACGCGTAAAGTTTGTATGGTAGCTATATTAAATATTGCGTTTAGGAAACTGGTTTCATAACAAAAGTAACTTGAAATTAAATGGGTTATCGTGGACTGAACGAATGTCAGAGTTGTGCGGTCATATTAACCGTACTCGTATCTAAAAGACACTACCACGCCCTCAAGGCATATCCCCCGAATATCCGTGGATAGTGGGGTTATCCAAAAGTAAATAAATTTTCTAATAATTTCGTACTTTTAAAATGGACTTGCCAATTCAGCTTTGAATGATCATAAAGTATCAAACTAACACTAAAAAATATCAAAATAAAAATTGGTAGGTACACATTTTATTCTATTGAAATACTGTCATTATATCAAATAACTTAATATTTTAACAATTTAATATTATAGCAGGACATATCGTCACGCCTATTCTCTACTTACAAGCTAACTTTTTTTTATCCAGTTCGTTTTTGTGTCTCTAGGTATTTGGTCCAACATCAAACTAACAAGTAAGTGTCAAACGTTGAATTGTTCTACGAAATTCACTGTATCTAAAAAAACTTACAGGTTTTAAATCGTGTAACCATGGTAACCGTGGCGGCTAGGATGTCTAGGATTTTCCCTCAGACGATCTATTTAAATTCTCAAAGGATTTCACATTAGTTCGGTCGCAGGTTTGAAATCCATCTGCACTACGGAGTATTTTATTAAATGCAGGCATACAAGTTTTTTAATATCTTTTTGCTTAAACGGTGAAGAAAAACATCGTGAGAAAACTGGCGAATTCCAAGAAAAACATCTCATGATGGCTTGTGACATCCAACTAAGTGCATTTGGTCAGTGTGTTAGATTATCACGTTAAACCTTTGTGAGAAGACTTCTCTCACAAAGAGTCATTGCGATAATCTACCTATCACACCACCCAGTCCTGATAGTGGGAATCTGGGAAAATAATGTGGGGTTTTCGCTTAGATACAGAGCTGTCGGCAAATTTTTAGAATTATACGGTTAGTTATCCCACTTAGCTTGTATGATGCATGCTTGTGTGATGAAACCAGTGCCGTAATATTGGAAAATGTTTAAGTTAAGTTCCACTTGACCGACACCCACCGAGTTTGAATTTTTCACTAAGGAAATCTTTGGAAAGAAACCATCCCAAGAAGTTATTCCAAGTGTTTGCAGTTATAACTTTATCTGAAGATTGGATGTGCTTTTGCACAATCGTAGTTCAACTTATATCGAATTGTGTCTGTGTTTTACTAATTGGTAATCGAAAAGAACAGCCTTGCACAAGAAGTTTATAAAAAGAAAAAAAAAGAAATGTAAAGAAAATAGAGAAACTTATGCTTTGTAGTGGGCTAATTAAACAGTCTATGATTATGATAATTAGAGTATGAAGTAACTATTTCAATAACAGTAATGTCCTGTTAGTAGGTATTAAAAATGCAACGTTAATTTTAAATTAGGCTTGTGTATTAAAAATGGCTTATTTGTCATTATTATTACTATTTATTTATTTAGCTCGATGGCTGTGATCACGTCAAATATTGTATTCATATTTGTTATTTCTCTTAAGTTATTTGTCTTATGGGGATATTTATCATCTTATCAATTAGTGTGTATGTTTATGTAGGTTTATATTATGATTAGTTTTATCTATTAGTGTATTATGTTTTTGAGTAGCTTATGTATTTGTGTGTAATGCTATTAGAATGTACGTTTATCTCGTAGTAATAGTCTTTATTGCGCACCACGTTTTTAATTTTCCTATACTTTTCTCCACCCCAAGGTTGCCTGGAAGAAATCGCTTTCAGCGATAAGGCCGCCAGCTGTTTCACTAGTTATACTGTTTTCCTATATCTTATGTGTTATTTTAAGTTGTGAACAATAAAGAGTTTTCATTCATTCATTCATTCATTCATTCATTCATTCATTCAACGTTAATTTTAAAATTTAACAGCTTCTCAAACTAGAACTTGTTTTAATTACACCGACACACTTCTAACTTTGAAGGAGTCAAGAAAATTTAATTAGCTGAGTAAATTCTGAACATGATTCTCAAATTTTCATAATTACCCTTTCAATTTAAAACTTTGATTAATGTCGGAAATTTGAGACGGAAGTGAGCCGTTCATCAATCAAAACCGGAACAAACTGGTTCAACGACTTCATTCGCAATCGAACGTCATCATTCGGAAGTAGCAATCTGGACTCAGCAATACAGATACCTCCTTCGTGCATAAGTCTACAATAGTTCGCGGGTCTAACAATGATAATATTCCAAATATATATCTGCTTGATACTCTGGCAGGAGTATGAAGCTGTGTAAATGCTACTTTTGATCCCGTAAAATATGAAGTGGCTTAGAGAAGTTTAGGGACCTTTTTCTAAATTATGTGCAAACGAAGGACACAGGTAATCAGCACACGCCAGGAATGAACTCAATCTTACGCAGGTATTGGAAATTTATGGACATTGGAACAAGAGCTTAAATCACAGCTCTGCACTGCGTTTGTCCCCTAGTAGCGTAATGAACATGAACTGAAATTTCTCTAGAAATATCGCCCTTCAAAACAGAGTACAGTGCTATTCGCACATTACCTGTACAATAACTGCCAAAAGTGTAACACTTCCCCAGTCGTATTGTATGTAATGCGGAGTGTCAGTAATGTATGTAATGTTCTCTGGAAAAGGAATAACATATTTTGTGCTTGAGTTTAATCAGTGTTCATGTCGGCGTCGTTCTTTTAATGTTGTAACCGTACTCGATGGTGTTTCCTACGCGGCCATCAATAATTTAATTATTTTTTACATCAGACTAGCAGCGATCTACCCCGGCTTGGCCCGTGGCACATATACCTCTACATCCTTTAGTACTCAAGGATCCTACGGCTTAAGATCTTTTGGAATCGAACTCATAGTTCCGAAGATTTGGACGTTCAAACAATTTAGCTTTATAATTTTAGTACTGCGTATGGACTTCTTGGTGCTCGAAACGGCATTATATCTAAGGGATACGTTTTGGTTATACGAACATTTCGACACGTAAATAAATGCGTGAACAGATAGATATCTTCTAGGCAAGCGTGTTGTATCTTAGATCTTGTATATACCCCTATCTTACTTGGTAGTGTAAAGTCAAGCTTAAGCCCACACTAACTTTTTTTACACTGTGTAAAACAATTTTGACTGTCAAAATATATTCCCTTAGAGGATTTTTGTACAAGGATACAATTTTGGTGTGTTCCAGTTATCGGTTTCATTTAGGTAAACGTGCTTCATAGTTGACTGCATGGGCGCTTACATCATGTGATCTATTATTGTGGTCAAACGTAATAATCTTTGAATATATTAATGTAACGTAGTGTCCGAAGGGTTTAGCTAGTGTACTCCGGCGACCACGGTATTGCCAGCATCGTATTGCTCTATTCCATGCCTAGGAAAATCCATCTGAAAAGTTAATTGCTCTCCCACAATACCTGTCTGCGGTCTGTTAGGGTTGCCGCGTAATAACGGCTTAGCATAAAATTTTATGACGGCCGTAAAATGTTTACAATTTGTTTTGAGTAAAAGAATAATTTATTGGCAATTTGATTTTGTTTTTAATGGCGGGCGGGATTTGCATTTTGTAAAGGTCAATATCATGTTCTGGAACGATTTTATTACAGGACTAAGATTGTTAAGAAAGTTTCGACATTAAAATTGTACACGTGCTGTTCGTATTTTTAGTATATTAGAAGTACGGCTCTTTGCAGAGACCATCTGGGGCAGTTCCACATCTTTGCGAGTTATTCTACCGCCAAGCAAAAATGTACAAACATTAGTGTCTTCCAGTTTAAAGGGAATTATTTACTATGGGCATTTTCTTACTATCAGATGTTTATTTTACTCGACACTTCACTTTCAGTGTGACTTTGTTTCTAATTTAAAAAAATAATTATACCGTGCAACACGAGTACAATTGATTTAACTTGTCATTGGTCAATGTTTATAACGTTTCTGGAAGATATTTTAACTTACGATAAGACCACCACCGCACTAGCTATAATAAATCTTTGTCATTTTGTAGTTAGATATGTACAAATATTAAAATTAAATTATTATACGGATTGTGACAACCCTAAGTCCGAGTGCATGGCAGCAAATATTCTACGTATGGAAATGTCGACGCAATGATATTGACAATTTTCTGCATCCAATACTAGTTTTCAAAGATACTACTGAACCGGAAAATTCATACTCGAATGTAATGCAATTGATGTACGAACTGAATTGACAATGCTTTGGAATTTCTATATGAAACCAATTTTGATACCTTATTGCCTACTTCTTTCACTACACAGGAGTGATATTATAATTTTTAGAGTTCACATTGTGTGACCGCAACTTGTGTCGTTCGTTAGGAGAGGCCTACGTTCAGCAGTAGACGAGTAGTAAATAGGCGGATGATGTTGTTGATGATATGCAACCGGCTAGTCTTGGATAAACACAACTTCGCCTTTCTAATATTAGTGTGATATAAACACCCAGACACAGCAGTTAATTTTGTGTTCATCTGCTTTTTTGTTTCATCAGTATGTAAAGAGCATCAGCAATATTGAGAGCAACACGGTATTTATGTAGATTTATATGATAAAATAGTAATATAAATATTTCAGTAACAAAAACTTGTCTATGAATCATAAACCTATTTGTAACCAAATTAAGAACATCTTGGCTTGATTCCAAAAAAGGCCATAAAAATTAGGACAGTTGTTCAAGTTACTGTTTGTTTATTCAATCGCTTGTTATGCAGGAAAATTACCCTTATTTTCTTTTTGATTCAAAACATTGATTGGTAAAGAAGCTTCATAATGAATGAGTATTTACATTTGCTCGTAGGAAGAAAATTATTTACATCGGGAGAAATTTCGTATTCAATTTGTGATTGAGAATTTGTTGTTTTGTTTCACAACAATGGTTCCTAATTTACGTGAAGACAATGTGCAGTAATTATACTATGTAGATAAATATAGTAATTGAGTAAAACGCTAATCTGACAAGACAAATGAGGGGGCTCAGTAGCAGTGGCCTGGTCAATTGGTCATCCGCGGTGAAGAGAAGAGGCACCCAAGGTGAAGCCGCTTGTCTAGGCTTTGCTTCCAAGCGGGCGATAGGGCTACGTCAGTTGCGGGATGTATGGGTACTAGCGCAAATAAGTTGGGCTGTCATGTTAGGTTGTGGACATCGCGGCTGTGAGGAGGCGGGAGAGGACCGCCGGAGGGTCTACCGCCTAACTAAAACTGTCTTAGCTTTGTTATTGCTGTATCTTTTCTTTTCGCTTGAAATGATAGAGACAGCAATAGCAAAGCCATAGCCGATTTCGCTAGGCGATAGAGGGGCGGGTATTACGGTGCACCGCTGCTCTCTCTGCAATTTACAGCTGGTTTAGCTAGTTATAGCAGGTTTAGTTGGTTGAACGGTGATTGACGAGCCGGAGTCTCCAGGTTCAAATACAAAGCGCACGACTGTCTTTTGGCAGTCATGTGCATAAAGCCGCTAACTTAAAATGGTGAAGGAAAACATTTTGAGGAAACCGACATGTACCTAGAGAGGTCATGTTTGAGTCATGAGTCTCAGCAGTGTCAACATTTAGTGGGTTGTTTATACTTTCCTTACCCGCTGGCAAGGTCGCTACCATTTGTGTTAGGTACATCAGACTTGGTTGGTCTCTGAGGTTGTTGCAGTCTTAGGTTCAACAGCGTCGGTCGGTAACGTAGATGTGCCCTAGATGCTTCGCAGATGGGCAAACTGTGACGGGGATAAAATAATGTGAAGGCATACACGATTTATACAAAAAGAAATGAACCATTTAGACAGATGCATGCGTTTTAGGATGAGGTGATATAAAGTAAAAAACACAAAGTAGTACGTAACGATAAGAAGTCCACCATGTTGTAGTTAGTGGATTGCAAAATATTTTAAACAGTAGAATAAAATTGATGATCAAATCACATAAAAGTGACAATTTTTGTTTTAAATGTTTGTATAAATTGCATTTAAAACACTATACGGAATAAAAAAGGTTTTATATGTTTTTTCTCTACTAAATCCTATTTCATGTTTTCAATAGAGATTAAATCGCGAAAGTTCCAAAACAAGTAGAGGTTGATTCTATTTTTGAAAATTTATATTAGACTGTCACTTGATAGAATCATATTGCGCAGTGTAGATTCGTCAGTTGACAGCGGAAGTTAGTCGGGGAGCGCATTCGGGAGTCGCAGTATTCCACAGCGGCCGCGACGTAACGTCCTGTCTGTCATCTAACATGGGGCGACGAATATCCGGCGTGAGTCGAATATTCCCGGAGCTATTTTCAATCGTCCGTAACACGTCCTTTTACTTAAGTCACAGATGAAGTGACAGTTTACAAGCTTACGTTTAATAGTTATACATAGTTTTATTACAAGGAACACTTTTTACTTCAGGGTTAACATTGTAATTGCAAAAAAAACTGCTTTTTTGTTTGGAAAGCGAAAAAAACTGAATAAAATACAAAAATCAAACCCACATAGCTCACCAATTTTAATAGAATCACTAATAAATCATCGACGTTGGTTTTTTTTATCTAACAAAAAGTGCTCTACTGATTTCAATGAAATACGACAGCGGTCAAGTGTTAAACTACAGTTTAACACTAGTTTACAGTTAGTTAAAAAAATTGGTAGGTTGTATGCAAAGACTTTGCAATGATACTAGGGATGTTATGGATATGATATTTCGGATTCGGATACGGATATAGGAATAAAATTATATCGCATTCGGATATGTAATACGGATGTGTAATGATTTTGGATTATCCGTTAGTTTCGGTTACACATGATAGGTTGAATATACATCTGATGGTCAAAACTGAGCAGCGAACGACTATATTTCACATAAAGCAATTTTGCTGTCTCATCACCTAAAAGTCGATTATATCCGAAACTTTTGAAACGGATACGGTTTCGGATATATTTTTATTTCAGATATTTAATAGTTTCGATTACAGCTATCTGCCAACCCAATAGTCTAAATTATCGGAAGTGGATTTAAATCCATAGAATCCATAACATAATCCAAACGCAGCTTACATCTTTATAGCTTACTAGCTGTACCCTGCCACGCTTCGCTGTGGCACATTGTTGTGCAATAATTAGATAAAAACAATCCTTGATGCGGATTATATATCATTATAAAATTTCAGCTCGATCGGTGCAAAACTTTTTGAGTTTTTGAAGCGTATACAAACCAACATAACATTTTTATATATAGAGATGTAAACTATCCTTGCAAATGTCGAATACCATTAATACATATCCCCGTCTGTAGGATAGAAACGGTAACAGCTTTAGTGGTCAAATCAGAAACAATTGGATATATTCCAATTTACAGTTCACTTTGACCTAACAATGACGCCATGCAATGACCCAAAAAAAGGTTTCAACCCATGATTCCCAAATAATAGAGAAAGAAAAAAGAGAAATAATATTAGTTGATAAGATTATATCAAATAGTTTTCTATTGTCCTGAACAAATAGACACTTCAAACAAACACTGTTGCATATAGACTTCATAGAGACAACACAAAATCCGCCATTTAAAGAAATTGGATTCCGAAGCAATGTTAGAGCCACCGCCATAAAGAGTGTCCCAGTATTGTTTCGAAGGGTATTGATGATAATTCCTGTTTATGTTGCTTTGCAGTAAGGAAACGAGGATATGGGGCTGATATATGCTATTCTTTTATGCTTATGCGATTACAGTACTACTATTGAAAAACACTACCTATTCAAATATTATTACCTGTTCAGTGTCTGGATGCTAGTAATGTATAATATACTTACAATTATGAAATATAAGTATTATAATAAAAGGAAAGTACCACATCTTTGCCAATTATTCTGCTGCCAAGCAGTAATTTGGACACATTACTGTGTTCCGGTTTGAAAGGCAATGTTTTCAGTGGAGCTAATAACTAAGAGCTAAGGCTAAGAGGTGAAACACCTTATATCTCCGGGTGACGAGCGCAGTACCGTGCCGGATAATAAGTAGTACTCCTTATGCTCCAATAGCTGTGTGTCACTCTGTTGTTATGGGCAGGCATCTTGCTTACCGTCAGGCATATGTCCTGCTCGTCTTGTAACTCTGTCCAATAAAAAACATGCTTTAATAGCGTCAGAAACAGTGCAAATAGCCAGCTCGAATTATGTTCACACAGCTGGGATCCAGGGTCTTCTCTCACAGGGAAAGAGTCAAGGTCTTGATCACGTGAGCGTGTTAAAGTATGAAGTGAATAATGTCTTTACTTGAATTTGTCTGTTTTCTTGCGACGTTTTTCGACATTTTTAAACTCATTGGTGATGAACATGTACACATCTACAGTCTACACTTAGGAAAGCAAGCAGGATTCGAAACTACAACCTCATAATTGTGAATTGGACAATCTCTCTACTAAGTCAGCACAGTTTCATTCTTCATAATACACCGTAGATGGCATCGACGCTTACAATCAGGCTACAATATTACGATCAAGTATAAATTTGCGCTTGACAAAATGTAATATCTGTTTTAGCAATGAGGCGTTTTCCAGACGCAAAAATACTTCTCAAAGATAGTTCTAAATATTGTCAAGTGTGAGGCACCACTGCTGGTTTTGTGAAATTTCTCTAACAAAATAAAATAGTGGCGCCACCTACGGTGAAATTGGGAACAGTATTTGACAGGTCTTTTTACGTCTTACATTAAGGCTTGAAAACGCCCTATTGAGAAACGGAGGCGTTTCATCTAAGGAGAAACGTAACATCAATATGTTTGGTTTTAACACTGAAAGCAAGATAATACAAATGTCTAATGGTTAAATAATCAGTAAAATCTTGTAACATAATTGTCATATTTTATTGGGCACAGACCAATTTTTCCTCTTTACTATACTAGGAAGGAAAAATACTGTATTATTATGGTAAACAAGTGAAATCGTAGTGAGAATTAATACAATCGTAACCGCTTTATGCGACTCGGTATTGATGTCGCCAATAGCATGTGCTCCGTAACTACTCACATTATGGGCTACGATTGACATTACCCTTTTTAACACATTCAATAACATCTGCGGCGTGCAATAAGGAAAACATAACCATAATCGAATTGAGGGCAATAGGAAGTGTCATAAATTTTGGCAGTTAATCGAAAGATAACATGACCTAATTTGAGATTGGTCTTCCAAGATTGGAATGGGTATCTATTAAGTTAAATTAATTACTTTGATGGTGATAGTGGTTGTATATTATATTATACAGATGCTATATGTAATTAACATAAGCTAAAAAAACGGTTTAAGCTCAATTTTGCCTCCTTGAGTTTGTTTGACGTTAATATCGAATGTTTCTTTACCGTTTTGGCTTTGAAAAAGTAGCTTCGAGCGAGTGTTTGAACTCATGGTTTTTGATTTCTACTGTCTGTCGGACACTAGGCTAATACAAAAAGTGCAAGGCCCTACAAATTTAGATTCCCTAAAGTTACTGATATGTTAGTGGCATTAGTATTAGTTTCAATACTCAGTTAATTGTTTTAAAAATGCGACGTAGAAACTTGTTTGCATTCTTCATTCATATTTTCTATGTGACTTCATGTCGTGGTTCCTTATTTAAAGCTGGTTTCCGTATTACCTCGTCGCAAGCACCTTTTTTATCTATCGAGACATTGACAAAGTTGCCTTGTAACCTGTGAAAACCTATTTTGGACAAGGACGTGTCGCTATCGAGGGCTGATACAGGCAATTTATTTTCTCAAGGAAGTGCGCATTAATGTCAGGTAGGCAATTTATCTTGGGGTAATTCGTGTGAAGCGCTTATTGGCTGTCGTTGGCCTTATTTCGATACCTAAATGATATGAGAAAATTATGATGTTGATAATCATCAACAATTATAATCGTTCGATGGACAAAACTACAATAATTTATTTTCTACGAAAAAACAAAAACCTACTTCAGTTTTAACTTAAATTTAGACACTCGACACAATTTCATAAAAAGCTATCATAAAGCTACTAAATTATGGCAAATTTTAGTTTGTTCTTCATGTTTCAAAAACCACTACACCAATATCAAAAAAATATAATATGCGTACTCTTACACTTTCAACTGTTAGTGGGCTTGATCATCTTGATTATTTGTAAGGATTTGTAATTTAATGAAATTTGTAAGGAGGAGGGACCACCTCTAAACTATGAACGACCAGACAAAACTATAATTACCAAAATAGATTAAAAATAATTAGCAGAGCTATCGCGTAACAAACATACAAAAACAAATATAAAACTTCAAAAACTTTTATAAAACCAAATTAGATTGATGGCTACACTCCACTACATAAACCGATAAACCGATAACCCCTGACAAATAATCAAGATGATCAAGCCCACAAACAGTTTAAAGTGTAACTACGGTGAGTAATAATGATAATGTTGAGCCAATTAAACGTTCTCATGTTGATCACGCGTTGCGTCTACCAAGTGCACGGAAAGGGTTTCTGTAAAGAAGCTCGCGGCCTCTTAGGGCCCAAAGTTAAACGGTTCAAACAGTAGCAATAGGTGTTGGATGTAGACAGATTTTGTATTGCAAAGTTACATAAATGGTATCGCCGCGCCTTTTCTATAGATTATAAAAAAAACAGCTTGCCCATCAAAGCATTGTACCACAATAATATGAAAATAGGTACACAACGGTGCGCAATGTATAATCACATCATGCCTCATCGCAAACACCGCCAGGTTATAATCTAACGCTGTTAGATTATAAAATAACTTTACTTATGGAACCTAAACATTATAATGAAAGTAACGTTTTTTATTGTCTGCTGGCGGTATTTGCAATTTTGCTGTGACTGTATGATTTGCAATTTTAAATAAGAAATCACGACATGAAGTCATATAGAAAAGTTGAATGAAGAATACGTCAACAAACTAGTAGGTACTATTTTATACCTTTAAACGACCAATTCTTGTAGGTATATATATATATGGAATCTGAATCTCGGAAACGGCTCGAAAGATTTTCATGAAATTATGTACACAGGGGGCTTCGGGGACGATAAATCGATCTAGCTAGGTTTTATTTTTTTAAAACATCATTTTATGCGCGTTTTTAGACAATGAAAAACTCCTACAATGTCATTAGAAGACGATAACTTATTTCGTCGCTGTTCCTTAAGTCTAAATGGCTCAGACGGGATATGCTCGCCCTCGGAGTCTACAGGCCCCGGTTCGAATCCTGATGGTTACACTCGTGTTTTTTCTTTTTGTTCTTTTTTTTCTGAGAAAATCTTTTACTTAGAGCCCTTTATAAACGCATTTAAGCCGAACAAAGCTCGGTCAACCAGGTACTTTAGTTTATACATCCATATCTTTTATTTAATATTCAAAGCGGCGCCGGGAACGGTTACAGTGTCGTGAGTCCAATTGTTTTCCTCACTCGGACCACGCGAACTTTCCCATCTCAAAATGTCCAACGCACTGAAAAAGTTTTCATTTCAAAATATTTGTCTGAATATCTCTTTGTATCCAACGGTTTTCAAGTGAATGTGGTGTATCTATGTACCTATAGTTAATCAATGATACACTTATTGAGCTCTAGTTTTTAAATTTTTGTTGAAAATCTTTATTTTATAATAGATGTTTCTGGCGTTTCAAATCGCATAGTCTGGGATTACACCAAAAAACAGAGTAAACTTTAAAACTATGGGTAGTTTTCTGAATTTTAAGCATAATGCTCGTATATTAATGTATGTCCAAAATCCAAATTTTGTTGATCAGAGCAACACAACTGCTGTTCACTAGTCTTTTCTTCTGTAAAAAAATAATTGATTTCAAATTCAGTTATTGTACCCCCAAGCAGTAGAGTACAACATTAATTTATTCCAGTTTGTAGGCAGGTTTCCCGATAAATTACAGGGTAAATAGCTACATCTTAATACCGCCGGGTGACAACCGCAATGCAGTGTTAGGCAGGAATCTAGATTTTTCGTGTTCTAATAGGTATGTAGCACTGAGCTGTAGTGGATAGGCAACCACTACAGCTCAGTGTAAACAACAAAATAGTTGTTTACCATCAAGTCTACGTCCCGTCGCTCTATAGTTACTTTAAAAAGACCTAGGTAGAACAAAAAAATACAATAGAAGTGAAAAGTTATAAATCAGAATTTGATAGTATGAAAACTAACGTGGTTATTACACATTTTACATAAATACACGGGTAACTCACGTATAATGTATGTGCTAAACGAACTGCGAACCCGCGCACGCACTCTCCTTGAAAAAGATCGCCGGACGCGATCGAAACTTGAGTCGGACTGGACTGACTACATTATACGTGAGTTACCCGTGTATTTATGTAAAACAGAATTTGATAGCTTACTTTGGAAACTACGCGGGAGAAACAGCAAGTCTGGATTAATTCTCAACACATTGTCGTCTAAATACAATATAAAATCTTCTAAGCATGGCTAGCGGGCATCTAGATGTGTAACCGTGTAATGTTATGGTTACCATGGTAACACGCCATGGCCATAGAAATGCGTCCGCATTTCTAGATGGCTATAGCACAGATCAGAAAATAGTTACTTCGTAACAGATGCATCACTGCCATACAAAAGCGCAAATACCTAGACTATAATAACCTAAACTTTCGTAAACTACTTACCTACTGTTACTTGCAAGGAAAATACACCTTTGCACAAGCACACAGAGTTGAGAATACCGTGCGCCCTGTGTGACTTGTCGTCTGCTTACGTCACTGACCAAGCGTGCTAGGGTTGTACGAAATATGATAAGATGATAAAAAAACTAAACTGCAATTTGTAATTATCTCTATTGTTTATTTAAATGGAATGAAAATGAAAAAAAATGTTTATTATCTCAATAACGAAAACCAAATCACAAGAAAAGCTACAAAACCTAGCGTCTACCGCCTTAAAGTTATTAAAAACAGTTTCATGCGCTCCCGGATGTTAAATACAAAGCGATAATAAATACAAAGAATACATATATGTGACAATAAATAGGTACAAATAATGAATACTTAACATGTTTTGCTAGAGTGAACTAGATCCCACACTACGGTGACCTGTTTTGTGGGATCCAGGCTAATTTTATGCAAGTAAAAAATAGACTGAAACGACTCAAAAAAAAAAAAAAAATATTTTATTTACAAACAATTAAATTTTCTCCGAAAAAAAACAATCTTTCAGATACTCGAATTCTAGAATTTTATAATTTTGGCTAAGCTTATCATCACGTCATACAGATGTAATAGATATATTAAATTTATATATATATATATATATATACTTATACTTTACATACCATTGCAATTTTTCCAACATACAACCGAATTGAGAACCTCCTCCTTTTATGTCAATTAAAATTAAAACTATTATATGCCTTAAATTAAGAAACTGGCTCATTAATTATATATTTTATCTTTACACTTAAATGAGAGTGGGTACAATTTGAAATAAGATAAATTACACAATTTGAATTACATTTTAGTGTATTGCTATTGCAGCCATCCACAATACAATAACGCCGCGACATTATTTATGCGCGCACTCGGCGTTCGTACGCACGTCAGCTCGGGCAAGCGGCCGGCGCCCCTGTGATTTTAGTACGCCCGGGTGGACCCGAACGAGTAGGTTAATATCTCGCGCCGTATAGCGAGTGGTGAGGGTGTGGCTATGGTTCTGAGTTCAGCTGAAAATTTCCTTCATTCACGAGCATGACGCTTGAGCTCAATTCACAGCCCGCGGAAAATCTGTGTGGTACGCGCCAAAATAAGTTCTCATTTAAAAAATAAAAAATACTGTTTCATTGAGTAAAGTCCACCGCGGCCATTAACACGACGTGTGCCCTAATGGGGCCGCAAATGTGCACTTTGTGGCTGTGATGCGAGTCAGTTTGTCACTTTCCAATAAAATAGTACCACAGAAGGGAAAAAACACTATTATATGTTTATAAAAAATTGCTTTTATTTATCTCTGAATTCAGGTTTTTCTTTTTGTCGCAGTTACTCCAAATATGTTTCGAAACTTCTGTTTTTAAACTTAAGTTTTATAAAATACTAGCTGTACCCCTGCCACGCTTCGCTGTGGCACATTGTGTTGCAAAAATTAGATAAAAACAATCCTTGATGCGGATTATTTATCATTGTAAAATTTCAGCTCGATCGGTGCAGAACTTTTGAGTTTTTGAGCGTACACAAACCAACATAACATTTTATATATAGAGATGTGTGTAAAATAACGAAGCAAAAAAACACTTTGGAAGATGACAAGTTACACCCAGATGAGATAAACACATTATCGGGACGCCAGCGTATTTAAAAAGAAAGTAATTCAGCAACGGGAAATAACGGTGAACGTCTAGACCAGCGGTCACCAACAGGCGGACCGCGAGACGTCTCCGGCCCCACCTAAAACTACTTGCCGACCCTTGGTCTAGGCTGTGCAATACGTTGCCTGAGCGGGTTTTCCAATTCGTTACAATGAATTATCGAGAATTAGTCGGTTTCTTTTAAGTAAGCACGGTTTATCGTAGAACACTTAACAACAGGCGAGATGGAAATGAAGTGTGAACCTATACAAGAACAAAATTAAAAATTTTGAGAAACCCCCGACTACCTCGGATTTGTTATCTGTATAACATTCTACTAGCCAAGCTTTCCAACAACTACCTTTCATTTGATACCCATATTAAGGGAGTTTTGAAAAAAGAAATGTATTTCGCCATTTTGTGGGAGCGGCCATCTTGGATTTGAAATTTGTCATAGTGCAAAGTATTCTACTAGCCAAGCCCTTTCGTTTGATACCCATATTGTGGTAGTAATGAAAAAAAGAATATAATTCGCCATTTTGTTGTGGCGGCCATGTTGGATTTGAAATTTGTTATAGTGTATAGTATTTTACTAGTCAAGCCCTTTCATTTGATATCCATATTGAGGTAGGTTGTGAACAAATATTTTGTCCGCCATTTTGTGGAGGCGGCCATTTTGAATCGATATTAACCAAACATAGCTAAGAACATCCGCACGGATATTAACATTCAAATAAAAAAAAAAACGCATCGAAATTGGCCCCCTCGTTTGAGCTCTACGGTGCCACAGACAGACACACACACAGACAGACAGACAGACAGACAGACATCGACGTCAAACTTATAACACCCCTTTTTTGGTCGGGGGTTAAAAATAGGAATTATAATCAAGATGATGAAAAGAGTATAATGGATGTTCTTCCCACTTTTGGGGAAATTTTCAATATAGTAACATATCCGCTTGATCCACTGGCCACTTTTCCTTTGGTTTTACAAATTTGGCGGGAAAACGGGTGTCAGGTTACATAAGTGCGGTGTTTATGTTTCGGCATATGAAGTGCCGCCTTACTTTTACCCGTTTGAGCCATTTACTCTCAAGAGCGTTTCAAGACGCTTCTAGCGGTATCATTTATTTATAATTAATGTACTTAAAATGTAAACTAACATTTTTGACACTTGAGTAAAAAATTTTGCGATTTCTCAAGTAGTCTAACAACTATAACTTTAATAATTTATAAGGGAGACAGTGGTTTTATGAGTTAAATGTGTTGTATACGAAATAACAAACTCAAAACACCAAAAAAAACTGTATTCGATTGCACAAATTATATTTTTTTTATTTTTTTCAAAACTTCGGGACCATTTTCCCGCCAAAAATTTTGATTTTGGGTTTTTTTTGTAATTTTACCTTTTTTCTATGTAAATGAACTTTAATTTTAATGTGGGTTATATCAAAATAAAGACCGGTTCAAGTAGACGCCATTAAACACAAACTTATCGGTATACCTACCCAAATAAATACACGAAAAAAATTTTTCCCGCCAAAAACCCATCTATAAGTTTGTTTGTTGTCGTCATCAACCAAGTTTTTGGGTACTATATTACACGCCGGTGTATCAAGCGGATATCGACACAAGTGTTAAATCAACATAAGAATTAAAAATATCATCTTGTACAAGTGGCTATTACCGTAGATAAGAGTTGCGAGTTTCCTGCAATCCCAAGTTTCGAGTGCTATAACTCACAAAGTTAACTTTACAAACTATTGGTAATCGAAAAGCAATTAATTTTCCACGGATGAGTATTCTGTCGTTGAAAACTAATTTCAAACGGATTTATCGCAGTTTTCAACTTTATACGAGTTTTGTCTGTTGTTCCATTTGGAAATTCACTGTAAATATTTTGATTTATCTGATCAATGTTATAAGACAATGGTAATGATTTCATAGCTATGACCTTGGCGAAAATATAATATTGTAAATCTTTTTAGATTGCGGTTAACAATAAAGTTTTCAAGTTTTATTGTCATTGCTAGCGGAGCTCGGAGCTTAACCTGTGTAGTTCCCATTCCGCATTCCAGACGATATTCAAATATACATGACCTCAAACATCATAACATATATATAAGATCCATTTAAATAGACAAAATTTTTAAAGTAATCTGTAGAGATTACTATCGTCTGTGTGTAGACCTCCCGATATTAGGGTCATTCTGGTTAATCAGTCTGTCTTTCGGTCATCATGCTGGTGGAATTACGAATACGTACACAGTTAATTTACCATTATATCTACAAATTGTAGACTTAATCGAATTTTGTGAACGATTTACATTTAAGTATTGTGAATTATTATCAATTTCTAATATTCCAAGAGCTAGCAGTAAATTTTGGGTAGTTATTTAAGCTGAAAACTTGCCACATAGATGTAATGAGTATAGGTACATTGTTTAACTGCATATAGTGCTTGAACATTGGCATATGTCCCAGTACTAAAAATGTGTTTCCTCTAGGCATAACGTCCTAGTAGGCACTGAAAATGTGCTTTCTCTATTCTGCTTTAAATTTTCAATAGTTATTATAATATTGTGTTTTGCATGTTTGAATCTGGATTTTCGTGTTTCAATGCGAACATGAAACAACTTTTGCAATCAGAATAAGTTAGTTTGCAAAATTGTTTTTGTTTAATTTGACTACAAAAGAAAAATCAGGCAGGTAATTGTTGTAACTCTGTCAACATTATTTCACTAATTAACTGTTTTAGTAATAAAAATATAACAAATGATGTTTGTTTTACGATATTTTAGTTTAACTACGTTTTAACCAGTATCTTATTAAATTACTAAAACATTTTCCTATGCAATAAACCCAAGCGAAACCGGCTTAGGTTTCGCACTTTCCTTTGGAAACCTAAGGCTTCAAATTGAGCAAAGTTTATTCTGAGGAAGCTACAAAAATAGCTGTTATAATATACTCGTAGTATATCCATATAGTTAATTTCAGAAAAATACGTATTATATTTTACAGAAACAACCAAATTAGACCAAGGTCGATAATATTTTAAACAAAACAAAATGTAGGAATATATGATGAAACTCATGGCACAAGGAATAATCTATTCTTAATATAAAAATGAATCGCAAAATGTGTTGGTAAGCGCATAACTCACCAACGTCTGGACCAATTTGGCCAATTTTTTTTTAAATATTTGTTGAAGTCCAAGGATGGTTTTTACGGCGAGAACAATTCGAATAATTGTCGGGAAAACTCTAAAACCAGCCCTTTTCCTTTTCCCATACAAACTCGTCGTCGTCGATTCGTAATTCGTAATAAGAGGTCAATTTTAACTTTAATACTTTAATACCATACTATAAAGGTCAAGTGTTGCTGGTATTAGTGGAAAAGTTTTTTTTTTTTTTTACTTTATTCATAAATGTACAGTTTACACGTCAATTAATAAAAAATAAAAACAAAAGAAAGAGCATACAAATTGTATACATTTTCAAAGTTTGAAACTACTACTTTACTGTATTACAATAATTATTGTACAGAAAACTGTCAAGCATTATACGAGTATAATGTCTTTATTGCAATTGTACTAACCTATGTCAAATTTATTTATTTACATTTTTATGGGAACTTTGCCATCACTCTCTAAAAATTCGCTGTAACTATAAAAAGTTTGATCGATAAGCCAGCACTTTAATCTGTTTTTGAAGCTGCCGAAACAATTGAATGATGTTCTGACGTAAGCGTCGTATAATATTGATGTCGATATTTACCTATATGATCTCGGGAACTACTGGACCGAATAAAATATTCTTTCACCGTTCTTTCATGTGTACGTAATCCCTGAGTGGCGTAGGTTATATGTATATGTACCACGGATGAAGCCGGGGCGGGTCGCTAGTAAATAAAAGCGGCCAAGTGCGAGTTGGAGTTCGCGCATGAAACGTTCCGTACCATTAGCAAATAAACGGCGAAAACCTCTTTCATTGTATGGGAGCCCCCTTAGTTATTTATTTTGTAGCGTTTGTTTGTTACAAATTCCGTATACATAGACTATCGTAATTTCTACAGACAGGCTTTCATCCAAATAATTTCACTAAGGAATCTACCGGAGTGCCACCTGTCGGCAGAAAAGTGATTTGCCTTCAAAATATATTGTCGAAACAAGGTGGAAGTAGTAGCTCGTAAGTCCCAACTGTCTAGCTATCATCGTTCTTGAGATACAGCCTGGTGACAGACGGATGGACGGACGGACAGCAAAGAATGGAATCGATTTTAACCAAACATAGCTAAGAACATCCGCACGGAAATTAACCTACAAATAAAAAAACTGCATCGAAATCGGCCCACTAGTTTGAGCTCTACGGTACCACAGACAGACACAAACACAGACAGTCAGACACACAGACAGACAGACATCGGCGTCAAACTTATAATACTCCTTTTTGTGGTCGGGAGTTAAAAATATCCAAATTTTCACTTTTGAAATATTAATACGATTATGGATCATAGTAAGATTATTGTCTTGAATAGCCCAAATAGAGCCACTCTCTACTTATGTAAGTTGAATCTTATACTGTATGTGATAAATATGCACAATATATACTACCTATTTGCTAAATATTTAGTCAAAATTTCACCGCATTCAGTTTTCTTGCCCAACCATTTCTGTACAACCTTTTGAAATCTTGCTTTTGAATTAACAACATTTATCTTGAAAATTAAATTGAAAAACGGGGCAAAATTATGTTCAACAACAACGAAATATTACCGCGAAACAGAAAGGCATAATGAAAACCAAAAACAACGAAGCGTGCAGTCCTGTAAGATTTTATTACAATGTTATCAAATTTGCGGACACAAACGCGAGACAAAAGAGTATTATAATCGCAGAGGCCCATCATTCCGATACAATGGCGGTACAGAGCACATAGCAGGGTTACACAGGGCTACAAAACATATGACACCGTAACACCTGCTCAAGCAGTATGATTGTAAACAGAATCCTCCTAATATTATAAATGGAAAAGCTTATATGTTGCTAAATCACGTCAGAACGCAACGCAATACGAAGTAATAGGTCTTGAAATATTGTTGGTATTCTAAGATTATTTCTAAAGTTGATAAGTTGAAATCAAAAATTCTTTCTAATGTTCATGAATATACGTTTATTAGTTAACCCTCTTAATATTATAATATTGAATGCAGTTACAGAATGCAGTTATTGTTTGAAGTGATTCTTATATAGGTCATCATCATCATCTTCATCTGCAGCCTGCAGACGTCCACAGCTGGACATGGGCCTCCCCCAATGATTTCCACAATGACCGATTTTGTGCCGCCTCCATCCACCGACTTCTCGCGACCGAGACAATATCATCGGTCCATCGTGTGGGGGGCCGTCCTACACTGCGTCTGCCTGATATAGGTACTGTATTTAAATAATTTACAACAAAAATCTCCGGCTTCTCCTAAATTTATGATATATAAGCTCCCAAACCACTTAAAAATCCAATAACACGTATGCTCAAGTATTAGACAAAAGGAAATCATAATTTATTATTTAAAATGCGGTTCACAAAACTAAGTGTTTCGTTAACTAAGTATAATATTACATTTGCATAATTGATGTTTATTGTTTATTCACGTCTGCAGAGCTGAACGAATCAAATTTAAATAAATTATTGCCTAAAATGGCACATTAGTTTTTTTTTTGTTTTGAAAAGCTGTTACTATAATCCAAAAATATTCGAAAAAAAATACAACTTAATTCGAACAAATTTGCTTATTTACTTTTGGCCGGTCGCCGCGGCGTGGTGAAATGGCCCTAACTCTATGCTTGTGTGAGAGTTAATCGAGTTTCAGTGGTAGGAACATTAAATCAGCTGATTATGGTTATGTTCGTGAGCTATAACGCTGACTTAAATTTACACCATTTGACATTTTCTTTTCTTGACGGTTCTTTCATTATGAAAATGTTAAATTTACGATTTGACTTTGTTTTCTCCTGATAACAATGTTTCACAATAATAGCAGCACAGCTTTGACTCGCAATAACATAGTAAATACTTAAACAGTATCGGAAAATTCCAAATTTCGACATTACCCGTTCAGCTCTTTCGATAAGATTGAGCAACAAACATCTAAAATTACGCAATTATAATATTGGTAAGGTTAATACATGTGTATCTCATGAATGATGGATATGAGACGCACTAAGTGTTTGATTCTTAATTATTTCCATGACAGTCAGTCGTATTTGATTTTTAATAATTTAAATTGTAGTCAGTTGTCTGTTTAGGTAGCAGCCAGAGCTTTACAAACATAATGTATCTTCGCTAAAAGCAGGGCGACAGCAAGTTAAATTAGTACGAGAACGTGTTTCGGTTTTATATCCGCGGGCGGGATCCGTGTACGGTTACAACAGTTGTAAAATGTTGATACTGTTGTTTTTACACTGTGTTCTAGAGTTTCATTACAATGAGTACTGGGTGTCCTTTTGTTACAAAGCGTTATATTCGATTCTTGGTTACACTATTTTTTTATCAAAACAGCGTTCACGACAGTATTGCACTGAACTGACTTACGTCCCTATATTAAGTAGGTACTGATATAATTTTAAAGTATGTCCTACTAATTCCAGCAATACTTTGTATTTGAATTGGTAGCGTGAAAATAAGTTACCAACATCACCCTGTTATCGCTTACTGCTGGATTCTGACCACTGAGCTGACTCCTGTCGTCGATCGATTACTCGCAGTTTCACGCAAATTGTCGCTCCACCTGGTGACTTAGGGCAAGGATTCTTCAAACACCCGTCTTACCCAACTGTTATCGGTTCTTCCAGGAGATGATAAATAGCAAAAAAATATTGGTGGGAGTTTCACACAGGACGTCATATAGCCCCAAACTAAGCAGTTTGTAGCTACTATGAAAGGCATATAGTCAATACTTATACATTTTTAAATACATACCTATTATACATAGAAAACACCTAGCCACAGTACAAATCGTAATCGTAATCGGTGATCGTAATACTGAATCGGATCGCTTCATCATAAATTTTATCACGCAAAGAAACTCTAAGCATACTGGTAGTTCCATCATAACTCGCCGAGTGACTTTGAACAAATATCTACGTGTTTCACCATGATCTTAGAGGATTCAGTAGGTCTGAGACAATGCGTGTTCAATTCTTGTTTTCATAAGTCAACACAGGTAAAGAACCTTTGATAGGAGAATTTTACTTTGAGATTATGTGATTTGATCAATATAAGCGAACATATTTTTTTATGAAACTAGGTTAAGCTACCTATCATAAGTTAGCAGCAATTTACTAAGATAAGCTTTCATCTACATTTGTTTGGCTTAATTTCCCATCAAGGCTGGTTTTAAATGAACTTACAACTTGTAATTAACATCAAAGAGCCTAATATTAGACCAGTGATTACGAATTACATTGCACGGCACAATTTTGGGAGGGAAAATGTTAATTATGGATTATTTGATGAATACTAATGTAAGTTAATTAGAGTTCCTTACTCTGTACATTTTGTGTTTTATAGAATCATGTTACGTAAAGACAAGGTCATATTTGGTTTAACTAATACCAAATTCGTATTAAAACGTGTTGTTTATTTGAATCTCACGAAAATAATTTAGCTACAAGTTAAATCAAGTTTTAAGCAGGTAAAGTCAATATAAGTTTTATCTTTGCAGTATTTTTCGCACGAGGATGTCATTGCCTATGAGCCAACGAACTACGAGAACATTTATATTGTGTTACTTGCTCCTACGCAAGGCTTCATGGGCGAGTCCGACTCGCACTTGACCACTTTTATGTAACGTTTTTTTTTGTCATTTTAGAAGAACCACTTATAAACAAATAACTTTAACTTATAACATATTAACACAGGTTTATCTTTTGAATGGAAAGGTATTCGTTCTTAAGGTTCTATTAAAGTTTATGTCTAGCACCAGAAACACCGTTTATAAAAAAACGAATATGTAGAAAACTAAGTCATGTACGTCAGAAAGCCCGCAAAGCGCTAAAAACGACCTAAATCCCCAATCAACGCCGCCTTTCAGAACATTTCACCAAACTGGAACACGTTACTAAATCAGAAATGATAGATTTTTTGCGAGTCCATCGTCTATCAGAATTTTATCCACAGTAAGTGTTGGAAACGAGCCAAAACCCGCAGTTTGTGGTCAGTTTACGATCGTAGATATCATATTCTGATTGTTGTCTTCCGGAAATTCATTTTCTGTCTCTGCGTGCAACATCGTCGTTATTTTTTTCGTAATTTATCTGTTATTGACATTATGACTACTTCCGTACTACATTTAATAATGCAAATGTATTATTAAGTCAATGTTTTTTATTAATAAATGTAGAATAATTAAAATCACAATTTATTTTCTCTGAAAAAAAAATACCGACTTCTATTTAAAGTTAAAGTCAGATACTCCACCAAATTTCATCACTACGATGTCTAAATATACAAAGAAATTAAAAATTCGTTTGTAGGTATTTGTTCACAAGAAAAAAATAGAATGTTGGGTTACCCCGACCATCTTGAATTGGAAAAGTATCATAGTGGATAGTATTCTATAGTTGTGAAAAAATGTGTTATCTGCTATTTTGTGTCCGCGGCCATGTAAGATCGATTTTTATTAAACATCCCAAGAATAATCCCAATTAATTTACCTTTAAAAAAACAAATTCAAAATAGGTACTGGAGTGACGATGCCACAGACATACACATACAGCCACGTCAAACTTAAAACACCTCGTCATTATTGCGTCGGGGTAAAATAGTTTTGGTTTAGTTTTTCCCCGAAGTAACCAGAAAAAAATCAAATATCGTTAGCATTTTATTATGTGTGCCCTCATACATTAAGTGCCTAATGCCATCTATTAATGAGTGAGATTTACTACGATAAATCGGGAGGTCTTATAGCTTCGACAGTGCAAAGCGTACCAAAAAAGAATGAAACTTTATGTTACGGTTACCCAAAAAGTTTGACGCACACACTGCGTCACAGGAATTATGGAGGTCGCAACCGAAGGACTTAAAAAAAAACCGAAAATTATTTAATACATTTATTTTAAAGGTTACAAAGTAATTATCTATTAATTATAACTAGGTGTGCTCGCGGACGAAGTAGGTACCGGAGTGTGTCTTCGTGGCGGCGTGGCGAGGCGACACGGGGCCCTTTCTGCTGCATCGGCAATTCTTAGGTCACGTACGCCAGTTGCTAAGTCCACGGGGCAGGCAGAACCGCTGAATCGGCATTTTAGTCTCGATGGAAAGTTTCCGTGAATATAGCTAATGAGTTAGCAAATCCCCTACTATTGGTGTACGTAACATCTCCCCCCTCAGATCAGCAACTATTTGAGCACTCTGAGCGCGAATGTTGCTGACTTTGTACTCTCGTCTTGCAGCTTCTCAGGATCTTCATAATTCTGGTTTCGAGGAGATTTCTTCTCTGAGGTTGAGTTTTTATTCAGTAGCCCCGCGCAGAGATGGTGTCTCCGTCTCATTGTTATAAGTGTAAGTAGGGCTGCTGCGATTAAAAATCCGTAAAACGGTATAGTCGTGTGGTAAATGTTGGCTTCGACATGGTCCATCTTGGTTGGATGTTGCAATAGGATCTTGTCTTCTATAGCATGTAGTCCTTTCAGGTTTATAGAGTTTAGTTGTATGTGTGGTATGTCCTTTACTTCTTTAGTGTAGTAGTCCTGTGGTATTTCGGCTATTAAAAGTGGTTGTCCTTTAACTTCGTCATTGATGTTGATGACTGTAAGGTCGGTCGTCCGTAGAAAGCATTTATGGGGTACGGTAGCCAGGTAACTTCCTGTAGGGTGACAAACTCTTGACGTCCGCACTGCATTTCCGTTTTCGTTGGCTTCGGGAAGCTTAGGGTGTAGTGTTGGTCGTCTAGCTGCTCTACGGCTTCTTTCTCGAGTGTAACTTTGGTAGGTCGGCACGAGTGGTTCAACGTCTGACGTGTGATGATGTCTTGAATACAGTCTGAGTGATCTCGTGGTAGGTGATGAGCATCCTCTTCGCATAGGTACCGACGGTTAAATTTCAGGCATTCAGCCGCAATGTACATGAACGTCTTGCCATTGGTTGCTAGGAAGGGGTATGGAGGGATAAAAGTCTGAGAATTTTTATTTGGAACTAAGGATAACCTATACAGATCGTATTGGCTGGTTGAGGTTATGGGAAATTTGAAAACTATTACAATTTTGCTACCTGCATAATAATAGCCTGATTTTATGATGCTATAGTATTCTCTCAAATCAGCCTCTGGTACTTGATTTTGCCCATAAACTAATTTTAATCTATCTATCATATTTCCTAAATTCCTAATGCTTAACATACTATGATGTGTGCTCGATGCACGTATAAAAGCTAAAATGTCTTCTATCCTATTTAATTCTAAAAATAAATCGTCAACGTTTTCGCTGATGATAACCAATAACTGAGCGAATTTCGCATATTTAAGAAGAGTAGTGTCCGCATAGGCACTACTATTTAATAATAAGTGTAAGCTACTATTAATTCTCTCTTGATTCTCTATTATGTTCGTAAGCAATGTATTATGTTGAGACATCCATTCTTTGTTCAGACTGACGTGATCGTTTAATTCAGATATTAGCTTATCTTCGTTATTTTCTAAGATCTTTATTGCGCTGTTATATTTTTCGGCATCGGTGTGATCTAAATTACCGGTAATGCTTTTGACAATAGATCCTAGACCGTCTATAAGCCCTCTTTTGTTACGTATATTGTTAGGCTGCAACGTACTGAGTTGGCTATGAATTTTACTAAGTTTAGTAACGAGATAATTTATCTGTAATTCATATAAGAGATAGGTGTCGTTCTCTAGTCGGGTTTCAAACGATTTAAGTTGAAGGTCTATAGAGCTTAGTCTGTCCTCAATGGAGGTTAAGTCAATGTATTGAATAAATGAATGGTAGTGAGTAATAAGTTTAGCCGGTCCAAGTTTGAAAGGAAGTATACCAGGTCCATTGTCAAGGCTCTCAAGTCTTATCTCGTCCGCCAGTGTCGGGTGAAGGATTATCAGTAGTATCCTGCAACAATTTGGCAGATTTAGGGACACGTTTAAGTCGAGATTTGGCAATAGGGCCTTTCTTTTGAGAGTGTATATGTGAATGGGAGGTCTGCTAATCTACATTATCTTGAGTATAACGTGGGGCCAGTTTATTACGATTAGCTAAAGGATTTGAGACGAAAACCTGCTGGTCGAGCTGGTATTCAACTTCGGGTTCTCTATTCTTATTTCTATTTTCTATAATGTTCGTGCGGTTTTCTAGTGAGGACTCATTAATTTTTTCATACACAGCTTTCATCTGATTTCTGTGATTTATTATATATTGTTGCAATAGGTGTTCATTTATATCGATATCAAAGGGATCCCTAGGATCAAAGTGACCTCTAATTATGTCGTGGGGTCTACACTTTGTAAAGCTGTGCACTGAACTATTGTAAGCTAGTATTGCGTAAGGCATTAAGTTGATAGTCGGCTCGTCTTTATGTGTAAGTCGTAAGATGCGTAAGTGTTCTAGCAAGGTCGAATGAAATCTTTCGATAATTCCGTTGTCATTTGGGGCATGAGCTAAAGTCCTATGGTGGTTAATTCGGTGGAGTCTCACAAATTCTGCAAACATCTGGTTTGTGAATTCCGTGCCGTTGTCGGTTACTATGGACAAAGGCAGACCATGATGAGTGCTGAAAGTCAAAGTCCTTGTATGATACTGACAGCAGTGCCATCGCGTAGATGGTAGGCCTGTCCGTATTTAGAGAACACATCTACAAAGGTCAAATATTTTTCGTTATGTGCAGTAAATAGGTCCATATGTATAGTTTCGAATGGTTTCGTCGCGGGAGGTACAATGTTAAAATACTGTTTGATAGGGTGTCGGTCATATTTCGATTGTCCACACACAGTACACTCATTTATGTACTTTGCTATTTCCTCTTTCATTTTAGGCCAATAGTACTTTCGTGAAAGAGCTAGATAACATTCATTAATACCTCGGTGATTAGTCTTACCCTCATGGTAATGTTTGAGAATTTCTTGCTGTCTCAAATACTCTTTTACGTCCTCTAGTTCGGTTGTTGCTAAGACAAGATTCATAGAAGAACTTTTAAAGCTGTTTTGTAAGATGGGGATGATAGAGTACATTCCTAAAGGTGGCGTGATCTTAAGAGCAGTCTTAATTTTTGGGTTAACAAATTCTTTTATAGCATTAACCACGTCCTGTTCGAGATTAGATTCGGATACTTGGATACATGTGCAGTGTGTGTGTCAAAGGGTTTGGTAGTAGTAGTACGACGCTTAATATCACCTACGATAGTGAAAGAAATTTGTCTATGGAATTTATTAAAGGGTCGTCTGTGATAGGGATCTCAAGAATTGGGTTTTCCTTACTTGTATGGGCAGTAAGGGTAGTCGATCCAGCCTCAGAGGGTGGCCTTTCTGTGGGATTCGCTACCATTGAGTCCGTCTCTTCGTTATTAATTTCGATTCGAGAGGGCGTCTGCGTTTGTATTAATTTTGCCCTTTTTATAAATCACAGTATAGTCGTATTCACTTAATTTGAGCCTCCATCTCGTGAGTCTCGAATTAGGCTCTTTAAGGTTCATTATCCATTGCAAGGGCTTGTGGTCGGTCATAATTTTGAATTTTCGACCAAAGAGGTAAGGTCTAAAATATTTCGTCGCCCAGACAATGGCTAACAGTTCCTTTTCGATAGTACTGTAGTTTATCTCGCTATCGTTGAGAGTACGAGAAGCGTAACAGATAGGTTTGTCTGATCCTACAGATCCTTGACTTAGTACGGCTCCTATGGCAAGGTTAGACGCGTCAGTGGTTAAAATAAAGTCTTTGTTAAAGTCTGGGTATTGTAGTATTGGGTCATTAGTCAGTAATTTCTTGCATTTCTCAAAACTGTCTATGTATTCGGGGTCGAAAGTCATTTTGGTACCTTTCTTTAAACATCTAGTCATCGGCTTGGTAATTCAGGCGAAGTCAGGTATAAATTTCCTGTAATATCCCAGAAGTCCCAGGAATTGTTTGATTTCTTTGGGCGTCTTGGGCATTGGGTATTTTTATAGCTGAAATTTTGTCCGGATTAGGTTTTATACCTTCTCTACTTATAATGTGCCCCAAGTAGGCGGTTTCTAACTTCAAAAACTCAGATTTATCCATCTGGATTTTGAAATTAGATTCTCGCAATCTAGTGAAGACTTTTTCTAGATTTATCATATGCTCTTGTAGTGACGTGCTGAATACAATTATATCGTCAAGATATACCAGGCAGATTTCATTTTGTAAGCCTCTCAGCACGTTATCCATTACCCTTTGAAAAGTAGATGGACTATTTTTTAGTCCCATTGGCATCCTCAGAAATTCGAAATGCCCGTGTTCGACATTAAATGTTGTTTTAGAAATGTCATCCGGGTGCATTTCCACCTGATAGAACCCAGATGCTAAATCTAGAGTTGTAAAGTACTGGCATCTCCCGAGTTTATCAAGGACATCTGAAATATTAGGGATGGGATTTTTATCGTCAATTGTCTTCTCATTTAGTTTACGAAAGTCTACAACTAGCCTCCATTTCTGTTTTCCGGATGCGTCCGTCTTTTCGGTACTACCCAAATAGGCGAGCTCAAGCTGAATCTGAAGGTCTAATAATTCCTTGTTCCAGCATGGAGGTCATCTGCTTTTGTACTTCTTCGCGATGTATGAAAGGGTAGCGATAGCTTTTCGTATACACTGGTAATTCGTCTGTCGTTTTAATCCTATGTTTAATTTTGTTAGTAAAGTCAATGTCTCCCCTTCAATATAGAAAACGTCAGCGTATTTTGAACATAAAATCTCTAAATTATTTTTTCTTCAGTATTTAAGTGCTTAGTCCGTAGTCGAGAGTACGTCATTAACACGGTTAGGGTCTACGTTCGTATTTGAGGTCTCGATGTTAAAGAGGTTCACTTGTAACGTCTGGTCAAAAGTTAAAGTAATGGGTGAATTAGTGGGATTTTCAATTTCTACAATTCCCGTTTGATCCGTGACTGTAGTTACGCATTCGTGAATTATGCAATTACACAGTACTTGTTCCCGGATATATACGTCACCATCGGGGTTGTATATCGGCACATTAATTAATCGACTTGAATTGGCGGGAATAGTTTCTTGAGAATTGGCCTTTCTACATGTGTAGCGGGCCAGTGGTATAACAGTTTGATCCGTTATTATAATATTACGTCTCAGATCAATCTGAACTCCATCTAATAAATCTAGTCCTAACAATCCGTCGAAATGACTGTGAAATTTATAGATAAATAGTTTAATATCTTTCTGATCGTTGAACTCGCTAAAGTTAGGCACTGTAATTGAATAGTCATGACTGCTTGTCATACGGGAGTTGGTGACCTCGAAGGGGTCTAAATTCAGAGGCACGTGTGAATAGAATTTTTCCACGCATTCCGGGCTGATAAAAGATTGATTTGCGCCCGTATTAATTAATAGTTTAAGTGGAGGTTCCGTTATTTGAATATAGCGTAACTCTCTTTTTGACTGTAAGTTAAGCTCTATTCTGGTTCGAGGTTGGTGCGTCCCTTCGGAAAATTTAAGTGTTTATGTTCGTGGCTAGTCGAAATTCCGGGACCGTCTATAACGTTTGAGTCAACGTGTTGCCCTTCAATTGAATTATAACCATTACTGTTATAGTCGAATTCGGTCTGATTATATCCGTAATAGTCACTATAATCGTTAGCTGAAAAGTCATAAGGTTCTTCACAATAATAGTCAGGGTTGTAATACGTCTCGTCATAGTCAGCGATCTCATTAAAGTTTACCTCTCGGGTTTTGAAATAATTTGACGGCTGTGGGTTGCCGAATTTACGCCAGTCATGACCTGACATTGTCGGTGGAAGCGCCTTGGGGACAAAATGGCTAACACCGCTCATAGGTTTCGGACCTGTATTCTGGGGAACATTGCGCGGAGGGAACCTAAACGCGTTTTGAGGGTTGTAGTTAGGGGGCTGCGCGCCAAACATTTGCTGAGTACGTGTAGGCATACGCGGCTGGTTAAATCCTGGGGGACGAAAACCTGGTTGATTAAACGGGGGTGGACGGTAAGCAGGTTGATGCTGCTGCTGCAACATAGTTGGTCTCGGCCAGCTAGATGTGGGAGGCACATTATTAAAATTATTAAATTTCGGCATAGAAAATGGCAATGAAGGAGGAGCCTTATATATTAAAGAAGTCTGGTGCTGGGACACGGGGGCTCTCCTGTCGATCTGCTCGTTGCGTTGCTGCATATATACTACATTTAATTCTTCCTGAACAAATTCCAGAGCCTTCTCAATAGAAACCGGTCTCATACAGCGTATGCGAGAACCCATTGGTTCTTTCAGGCCTCTCACAAATGATTGTAACGTTAATTTGCGGTATAAATCACGCTTGGCTTCTATAGTTGTATGGACAGTTTCGTGCAAAGACACGTATGTCATAATTGTACTAAAGAGGTTCTGGCATTTGTCATAAAATTCAATAGGGGTGCTACTTCCTTGGCTGAGCAAAGAAATATCATTATATAGAGCGGTCTCGTCTCTCTGGTCAGAAAAGTTATTTATAAGAGAGCTACGTATATCTCTCCAGCAATCAGAATTCCGTTTGAATTTATGGTCCTAGCAGCATTACCCGTAATTTTGTTAAGGATACCATTTATTACGCATAAATTAACTAAGTCATTACCCGGTTTCACATAAGCTTCAACAATTTGATCGCAAATGCGAACAAAACGAGTGAGCACATTTGGATTCCGTCGAAATCTGGCACTGGGCGTAAGGCCTTGTATACGGTGTCGGGATCCATATTTAATATATCTAAACGGCTATAGCTATCACTAAATAATCTACGTAGCCCTAGCTCTGATTCTAGAGTGTCTAGGCTTCTATTTAAATCTACGTCTCTATTCCTACGAATCTGTCTGGAAGAGACAGATTTAACGTTTGTCCTTGGATGAAAAATTTTGGAGATAAGGATTCACCAGGAAGCAACACAAAGACAAAAAATTCACTGTACTTACATTAACATCTCGTCGGCCCACTGAAGTTTAAGTGTGAGTCTCGCGGTCACGACTCTACCAAAGTTCGATATTTAGACAAGGCACTAAATAGTGCGAGCAGCGACCTTGCGGATCGCACAGGATTCAAATTTGGAGATCCTGGAGTCAACGCGCCGTGCTTCTAAATATCCTACCGACTGCGCCAATTATGGAGGTCGCAACCGAAGGACTTAAAAAAACCGAAAATTATTTAATACATTTATTTTAAAAGGTTACAAAGTAATTATCTATTAATTATAACTAGGTGTGCTCGCGGACGAAGTAGGTACCGGAGTGTGTCTTCGTGGCGGCGTGGCGAGGCGACACGGGGCCCTTTCTGCTGCATCGGCAATTCTTAGGTCACGTACGCCAGTTGCTAAGTCCACGGGGCAGGCAGAACCGCTGAATCGGCATTTTAGTCTCGATGGAAAGTTTCCGTGAATATAGCTAATGAGTTAGCAAATCCCCTACTATTGGTGTACGTAACACAGGTCTCCAAATTGTTTATCAGATTTCTACTGAATTTATCACATTTATAAATAACAAAATAAAATCTGCGTTGACCGCAAAATTTTCGCACCATTAAAATTTGAAACGATTTTCCTTATTTTCTAGTCCCGAGAATCCATTCATTATCCGAGTAAGCTGTGAGAAATTGCTAAATCTGCAATTTCGCAATCTTTCCGGAGGATCTCAAGGTTGGGTCTTCCTCCGAATAGTTTTTTCGAGTCACCCTGAATAGGTGTGAAAAGGTTTATCTTGTCAGCTATCCTAAAATACTTTGCGTAAAGAAGACACGTCGTCTGATTAATGGCCCTTTTTGAAAATGACAAAAGCTGACCGGGGGATTTGAGCTAAAATGCCATATAGCCGGGAACAATATTGGAGTCACGTTTCACGTTCCTTTACACAGAATCTATCTATTGTCTATCTATTGTTGTCTTGTAGAGCCAAAACTCTTTGTCGAGACCACCTGGGACAAAATGTATCTTTACTAGTAATCTTATCGCCATGCAGTTATCAAAATGGCACGTAATAGTTAGTATTGCCGCTGTGTGATGGTACCATTCTTAGTCTATTTAACTATATTTTCCGCCCTCAGCTCAAAAATAACAGTGTTATCAAGTTTTTTCAATTATCAGGGATGATTCAATTATTTTATTATTCCACAGAAACTTAACTAGTCAAACGTTTTATATTACTTATTATACCAGAGTTTTGTTTCAAAACACTTGCCGTAGTTAGTCGCTTTCCTTAAAAGTTTAGAAACTACGAGTCTAATGACTTAAATACATTTGCCAAAGCTTGAAAATGAATGTGCCCTAGCAAAATACAAAGTTACGTTTGAAATTGATTACAAAGGTTCCGCAAACTCATTTTCACGCTGTTACTCAAGTGACCAAACCTCTTAAGTCACCAACATTAATTTAAGTGAGGGTCAGCTAACGCTTTTGACTATGTTAGGGAGTTTAGCTAAAATTATAAGGCTTACGCGACCTGTTAAATGATGCGAAATAAAGCTATCAAAATAAATGGTCGGAGAATGAGAATGCCAAAATAGTAATATATTTTTTGTTCCACTATTTATTTGTTAGTGTTATTATCCAGTAAATCAGCTTGTTCTCGAGATGAATCATTACTTGACCAATTTTAGAAAACGAGGCGTTTCTTTTTATTTATGTTACTTTAGAACTTTTATCAAGGAAACATCACAAGACGCATGTCTAAAGCGAATAGCAGATGTTATTTGTTCTCAACCGCTCCGAGATATCATGTTCGAGGAATTGCGTGCGTTGGATTTTTCTATGACATAGAGTGATGAGAAGAGCAATATAGGCGTTTGATGGTAAACAGGACGCCTGCTTATAACAACAACCCAAAATGCAAATTATAACTTATCACTGCACTGCACGTAGCACTGCGTTTGTCACCCAGATATATATTATAGAGATAAGATGATTTATCTCAATGTCCTGTAATTTCTCTTGAAACATGACCTTTGTAACCTGAATACAATAATATTTGCACATAATTGCTTGGTTTTTTATTTATGGAAATCAAAAGAAGTCAAACAGTGCTAGATCAGGGCCGCACGGAGGTTGACCTAGGAGCTTTACGGCGTGCATCCAGGAAGTCCCTGTTTTTGAGCGCGGAGTGCGAGGGACCGCTGTCGTGGTAAAAGACATATGTAAATATGTCTTTGGTTGCCCGTTCACAACAGAGTAAACTTCTAGCAACCATCTGGTAGTACCAGTCAGCGTTGATGTTTCTTTGATTCGTTTCACGGAACGTAGGTGGGTAGGTAGGTGATGATATTGAAGAATTGACACCAAATAGACAGTCAGCACCACGGATATTCGGGGGATATGCCTTGATTGCGAATTTAGTTCGAAACCTAGTGTCTCCGGTCTCCTCCCACAACATACATAAAATGGGCGGAACATTTCCGTATTAACAAATAATTTTGTCTGTGTAGAAGGAGTCACTCAACGCCCACATAATATGTCACTAGGGATTGAAATGAGTGATTGCAAAATTTATTCGACATTTTATTTTGGGCTGTATTATTATATTTTCATTTATTAAGTTTTACTAATATACAAATACGTAAATACAATTATAATATATAAAAAATGATACCCTGTACGACATGTATTATACTATAAAGAAATGTATAAAGTTGGAGTAGGAATCTATTTGCATTTTTCAAATTAACAGTTTTACGTTTAATGTGTACGAAAGTACTAGCAGTGCTCCGCGGGTTTACCCGCGTAGTTCTCGTTCCCATTCTTTTATCGAGATAAAAGTAGCTTAAGCCTATGTGTTCTTCCAAAATATAATCTTACTGTATTTCAAATTACAACTCGATCCGTTCATACGTTTAAACGAGATTGAGCAACAAACATCCAAATACCCAAACGTCCAAACATTGGCATTTGTAATATTAGGTACTAGGATTTACGATACCAATGACAAAAAACATTATAATTTTTATGCTTTCCTGCTTGTACTGGGTAATCTCTGAAACTGCTGGACTAATTTTAAGGGACTTTTCATGAAACAGTTTATTTAATAAACATTAAATAAACATCACTTTATTCCGGTTTGACTATGTTTATGGACTATGTTTCCAGAGGAATTACAGGGAGGTAAAACATTATATCTCAGACTGTCGAACGCCGTAAATCCTAATGCTGTGAATTGGACTATCTGCAAGGAAGAAAGAGAGATATTTGCCCAGCAGTGGGACAATGTAGGCTAGTAATAATATTAACATTTTATTTTCATCAAGCAAGAGAAAAGTACACGTTAAAAAACGTAAAAAGTTATGCCCTAGACGATCAGCTGTCTGGTAGTGAAAGTCCTGTCATAATTGGTCCAGCTGTTTGGTAGATTAGTGGAACAAACAAGATAGACAAAAAGTTTTAAAATAGGTTTTAGGTATAGGTACTGTACATACTTTCATTTGTCACAACTTAGTAAACAGTTGTTAATTTGATATTACATACAAACGCTCCAATTTTATTTCTTTGTATATATTATTAATAATAATCATAAAATAATTAAATAATCTGGAAAAATAGGTAGTTAATTAAAAATGAAAAATACGAACATTGTTCATGTAAATTACCGAATAAGTTTTCGAAGAAATTTCACGTCGGTAAGCTCCCTTACCCCATCACTAACGCGCCAACGTACTCTCTAGGCGCTTCAGAGCTACTGAACGAATGTCAAATTTATACGGTCATATTAACCGTATCGAGAAGACACTGCCACGCCCTCAAGGCATATCCCCCGATATCCGTGGTCAGCACAGATTTCTAAAACAAAAGGCAGATGGAACGTGCGTGACTCGTTCACGAAGGTTTCATCTGTTTAGAAATCTGTGACAGTCAGATTCGTGTTTAAACAGCTAAACCGTCGACTGGTGTTTCGTTTCTAGATCGATAAATCCAGAACTTACCATCTGTAACGATGTCGTAAAACGAGCCGGTTTAAAATTGTTTTATCATTTATCCTTAAATATTAGATATTTTGTCATACCCAATTTTAAAAGAGTTTTTTAATATTGATGTTATATACGTTATAAACTCACGGCGTTTTTATCATACTACTATAATGTATGATTAATAACTATTTACTTTTTGTCCCCATTTTGAAAAAAAAAACTTGAAATTAAATTTAAACTTAACTTTTTATGATGGCCTCCATTCGGTAATGTTACTGGAATTTCGCCAGTGTCCAGCGTTTGATCATTGATATAGTCTTCTGAAGTTTATTTTGTAAAATATGTCTTGCTACAAGTGATCAGTATCAACTGACAGCAGATCGCTTGATCTTCAACTTCAACTTTTATCTTTGGCTTCTGTATGCAGCGTGATCGCAACTTTGCAAGTGTCTTGTGTGTAGTTTATGATATTTTCTTTTTCATTTTAATCGGAGCAGGCGCAACGTTGTGTTGTCAAAAACTTGACAATACGAGTATTTATATGAAATATCGCGTCACTTTGTCATTTAATTTGGTTGATAATGTATGTTTCAGACAACGTCTGTAGGGTCAATAAGTATAATTTAATATTAAATCATGTAAAATTAGAAGTTCGATGTTCTAAGGGACGTAACTTACAGCATAAATCAACAGTCGTATTCAAGACGTGTTTCACATTCAGTGGATCGTATAGTACTGGAATCATTTTACAATCCCTTCAATTTTTGCTGAGGTCTGAGATTTTTTCCGATGATTTGTAAATTCTCAGAATTATACGGCCGAAAAATGAATACTTTCATAAAAAATATTTATAAGAAATTACAAATGACAGACATTTTTCTTTTTGTGAAATCAATAGATATTTATACATTTGTATGCATAAAATTTTAGTTTTTTAACCGACTTTCAAAAAAGGAGGAGGTTATCAATTCGACCCCTATATTATACCCCTATATTTTTTTTTGTGTATGTTACCTGATTTCGCGAGAGTCCCGTACCAATTTTAAAATTTCTTTTTGTGTTCGGATGGGTTTGCTTCCCGAATCATCATCATCAGCCGCAAGACGTCCACTGCTGAACATAGGCTTCCCTCCTAGATTCGCACAACGAACGGTCCTGCGCAACCTGCAACCAGCGGTTTCCAGCGACCTTTGTGAGGTCATCTGTCCATCTAGTTGGAGGCCGTCTAACACTGTGCCTTCTGGTTCGTGGTCGCCACTCGAGAATCTTTCTTCCCCCATCGGTTGTCAGTTCTGCGAGCTATGTGTCTTGCCCATTCCCACTTCAGCTTGCTTACTCTTTGAGCTATGCCGGTCACTTTCGTTCTTTTGCGAATATCCTCATTACGGATTCTGTTGCGCAAAGCGACTCCGAGCATAGCCCTCTCCATAGCTCGCTGTGTGACTTTGAGCATCGTTATGAGGCCCACGGTTAAGGAAGGCTTCTCGAATGGTCCCATATAAATCTTATTGAAATCGGTCGGGTGGTTTTTGAAATATTAACCATAAACTAAAATTTGCGTACAATTTAATTGCGTAGTTGTAGATTTCACAAAAGTTATGAAACTAAATCCTGTCAATACGAAATTATGTAAATGGATTAATAAAAACTAGTTTTACACTAAAAAGGGTACCGGTGCCAGTCAGGTCAAAAATTGAGTAGATTGATGCTAATTAGACACATGGTAAGTAGGCATAGGTAAGTAGTATATATCTACTACCTGTAAGATTTGGCTGGCACCGACTTCAAATAGATGAGTGAGTACCGCTTATAATAATAATTTTAGTTTATTTTTCGCTTTTGAGTGCCTATTTGTGGTTTTGAAATCGGTTTAATTTTTTGTACGAAATTAGTTTATTATAATTTAATTCGATTTCTGCATCTGAAAAAAAAGTAACGGCGCGTTTTGTTGTAGTTTTATTATAGCTTTGGAAAATAATTAGTTGAACAAATAATTGGGAACAATGCAAAAAACAAACAAAATTGGTACAATTAAAATGTACAACATCTTTAAAGTTGAGGAAGTTGAGAAACCTTTAATATTTCCACACACAATTCATCATTAAATACTCCGCTCTCATTAACTCGCTCCAGTTACCCTCAAGGGTCCTCAAGAATCCTAAAACAGACCCTTTATTTAATAACGTTACCATTGGCGGCTGCAGTAAACTCTATAAATTTACCAATATTCAATTATCTCCCTTTAATAATAACCTCGTTAGAGAGAAGCGCCGTCGGCGTCTTATTAAAGTTACTCATTCAAGCGGTAATGACGATGTCTCATGTAATTTCCGGTGTAGAATCAGTCACGGTAATGGACACTATTTTTAACACGCTTATATAAACTTGATATGAATATATTTATCAACGTATCTATGTAACGGAATCTCTGAACGTGGTTTTCACCACTTTCAAAACAACGGACTTTCTATCCAGGACCGATGACAATGTAATAATTTGTACGGTTTGATCCAATAACCAGTCATCCTCACCACGATCATCAGGATTCATAGTTTTGTTTACATTTCATGTTCATTGATGTAAGTATAAAGTACAATGTAGGCTGATATTGATTGAAACCCTGTTTTGAGAGTTTTGTCTTATTTTCCTAATTCTCTTGTAATTTTACCGAATTTCTTTTCCAAATTCGTTTATAATAATTTGATGTAGGTATATTATCTGTGTTTTCATTGGTCATGACCAATCAACCAATCAATATCAGCCTACATTGTACTGAAATCTATTACTTTACAATATGCACTTTACTGTCTTGGTATTGTAGGTACATAATGTATAGAGTTTTATTGCATACGGTAGTGTCGTAGCAATTACGTAGTAAAAGCGTAGCAACAGACTATTCACATGCTTACTATGTAAATGTTACCTCTCTGCTACGAATGTACCTTCTATTATATTATTGCTGTTACAGTATTTTCAGTACCTAATAGTTTTCAACTGATTATGGCAAACCATTATAGTCAAACTTGGTTGGTAGCGACTATTACGCACGGTGCCAAAAAAAATTGTTAGTCAGTTAGATTATTAAAAAATAATACATAAATAAATAGTTAAAAATAAATATTGGTGGACAATTCACACACAACACCATTTGACCCCAAACTAAGCAAAGCTTGTACTATGGCGGTATGGCGGCCACAATATATAATATATAGGATAGCTGATACAATATACAAAAGTTTTAAATATATCCTTATTATACATAGAAATATTGCACACATGTTGTTCTTTGCTTAACAAACATAAAATGTCGATTATGAATTGTAGGAAGTAGTTTCGAGTGTCTCGTCACGTCTATGTACGATATCATGTTGACGTGACGTCATCACCCCCAAATATGGAAATTTGATTTTTTGGCGATTTTTAAGAGAGACGATCTTCTTAGCATTCCATGGATTCACCGTGCGGGTGCCGGGTCCATCGTGTGGCAGAGAGAGAAAAACTCGAGTAGTTCCCGAGACTTGTGACTCGGGTGTAGGTTTAAGGGGCCCCTTTCTGACGTACATCAACACTCACATCAAATCTGATATGAGCCTACTAGTGCAGCTTTAGATACTCGTTCTAGTATAGAACTTACTGCACTTCTGGATAAGCCAAGGTCATTCAGTAGGTTATAGAGAGATTTTGCTGGTATACCTCTCGCTCCCACTTCTACAGCGTATAAACTAACTACATAGCCGTTTTTTGTTAATTCGTTTAGGAGGTCGTAATACTTATTTTGTTTCATCGCGTGGTCTATAGGTATATTAGTTTCCCACGGTACGGTAAGTTCTACAAGGACTATTCGTTTCGTAGCTCTAGAAAAAAGGAAAATGTCCGGTCTGGGTGACGAAACACCCACATCCTCTGGGATTTTGTAGTGCTTTTTATACGTGTCCATTAAAATAGTCCAATCAGGTGCTGTACCCAGGATTGAGTAAGGCTTGTTCCTGGAGTTTGAAGTTGAGCCTTCTTTTACAAAGTTAATTTGTCTTTTGTTTGTCGTCAATCCCTTTTGGGCTCTAGCTACTGAAAGGCTCATGGCTTCACGTATGATTATTTATTTATTATTTATTTATTTTCGTCTTGTTGTAGAAAGGTTTTTACCATGTCTCGGTCTTCCCTTGACTTACGCACAACGCACCCAACCCAGCAGTATTTACTTGTGCACCTGCCGTAAATTATTTATGGAATTGAAGTCTAGATTCCAGGTCTGAAGCAGTTTTGTCTTTTGGGAGAGATGTAATTAATTCGTCTTGCGACTTTCCCAAATAGCAAAACAAAAATACGTAACAAAACAAAAAGTATAACATAAATTCACAAATAATTATTTATTGTCTTTTATTAACTGAAGATCATATTAAAAATACTTTAAAAAAAATCGTAATACCTTATTGCCAAAATGGACCCGTGCCTTAGACTTTGAGCAAAAGTTTGGATTACGATTGTTATCCTAGATCTTTAAACGCTATTAAAGCATTACCCGCGTAATTCCCATTCATATTTTTCTCGAAACAAGGAGTAGTCTATGTACATCCATATAAATATAAATAATATATGTAACTGTCTATCAAATTTCAGGCCAAACCGTGCCTTCGTTATAACGCGATTGAGGAACAAACATCCAAAGATTGACATTTATGGTATTATCAAGATATCTCCAAGGCATCTTAGAGTATTCAGCTAAAAATAGCACTTCTAAACCTTTCACATCAAACCAGACTCAATTAACACGCTTTGGCGCATCCGCCCACGTAACTTCAGTAATTGGTGCGGACGGCCCATATTCAGTAATACCGTTAGGACTCCTCACGTGTGTATAATGCCCTTAGATGTTTGTGACGACTCCTCTGATTGTCTCATACGTACTGAAGCCACGCTGAAGACCTTTGTTTAGTTTCAGTTCAAAGTTGACGGTCTGTGAGCTTTTATACGCATCTACATTTATTTTCTTTTGTAGATTAGACTAACAACCAAAGAGTTTACATGTACTACGTATAGAGTTGGCACAAACACTTTACACCGAAAGCACGGGTAGCATATTTCTTGCGTTGTCGCTCTTGTGGAAGTGTCATACTTTTATCGCGACGCATCACTTTCTTGCCATAGAAAGTATGCACGTTATCAGCTTACGATTGACACAAAGGACACGTGCTGAAAATCTAACTCTATACGTGGTATATGTAAACTCTTTGCTAATAACAAATGAATGTGCGTCCGTTACTAAGTACCTTTTTTAATTTATTGGCAGTCCGTCTCGGCTTCGCCCGTGGTATGTATAAAGTAAATCCTATAGCACTCGGGAATTATGTACATTTATAGGTTCGCACTTGACCACCATCTCGCCTGATGTTAAGCGATGATGAGATCTACGATGGAGCGTGCTTACCTAAAAAAAACCGATTCACTCTCGATTTGAAGACACCAAAATTGTAACCATCAGGGAAAACCCACTCAGGCAACGCATTCCACAACCTAGACGTTCTTATCACAAACGTGGAGTCAAATCTCTTCGTTCGCGTTTTTGGAACATCAACCATGAAACGATGTCGCCCTTTTGTGTAAGAATTTTTTTAACGTTCCAGTAGTTTCTGAGATAAAGTAGCGCGTTCAAACGAATATGTCAGATTTATAATATTAGTATACATGTACATATTATACTAGTGGTGTGGTTGCTAAGAGATTGAGCTAGACTATAAACTGACCGAATTTAAAAATTTACGGTGACATTAATGAATGAACAAAACGTTTTTTTTCCTCAAATGATAGTTTATGCGATAATGTTTGTTTTTTAGACAAAAACAATCATAATATCTTAGCATGTACGGTGAAACAATTTTTGCAAGTAATCGGCCCAGTACTTACTGAAATTTCAAACGATTATGTCAGTTTTATAATAATAGTATAGATGTATATTATACTAGCGGTTGCTAAGTAGTCGAATGAGACTAAAAACTGATCGTTTTTTTTCTTTGTTCTGCAGATGAAAATAGGTAGGTATAACGTTTATTTAAAAAAATATATTTCTTAAAATGTTCGTCAATTTCCATCTCCGTTCAAGAAATTCAAGTCAATTTCAGTAATCTGAAGTAAATAACAAAAACGATACAAAGCTGCTTCCATCCATTAATGTCAGTACTCACAATTGAAGCCTCCTTCTCGACCTCTTCTTAATTTAATCACGAAAATAAACAAACAATGAAGTCACGAATAAAATTCTCATTTCCCAAAGACTTGATTGAAGTTAATAATATATCACGAATACTCGTAAACGGATGAAATCTGATCTATTACACGAAAGCACTAATTAAATCTCTCGGATTCTAATGGAGTCTCTCTGAACGACAGAATCCGCTGCGAGTATGTTTATCCGACGGAGGCATAGTTTTGAGAATAAGCAAGCTGAATCGGCAGTGGGCGGGCTACACAATTATGCCACAGAGCCGATGGACGTTACGGAAGACGGGTTCTGGAGTGGAGACCAGGTTCAAGACATCCCGTAGGACGACCTCGCGCTCGTTGGATCGACGACCTGAAGAGAGTGGCGGGAAGCGGATGGATACGGAAAGCCGAGGGCCGGATTTGGTGGTGCAACATTGGGAAGGCTTATGCCCAACAGTGGACGACAACGGGCTGGTGATGATGATGGCTAATTAAATACAATCTTACGGCTGGTCTAGTCAGGACAACGGCGACTGCCGGCCGATTCGGAGCCTCGGGTTCAAATCTGACCCTCACTGGGCCAGCATGGTGACTATGGCCTGGTCTGTCTCCTTGCAAGAGAAGGCTCCAAGTCCCAGCAGTGGGACATTTAGTGGGCTGCATTTGCATGCAAAACAAGGATTGATGAATAAAGTATGGCTCAGTTTAAGTTACGATGAAAATTGACGATTCAGTTTAGTAGTGGGTTCCATTCCAGCCTAAGATACTCGTGCTCCTAAGATATTTGTGTGCCGAATATTGTGATATCCCATCAAAAACATAAATAAGAAATGACAGCAAAGTTGAAAAATGTTGTTATACTTGTGGAGAGGCGATATGTACAGCAAGGCACATATTGGTGGGATGCAAGGTGCTCCTTAATGGGGGTCATTAGTCACGGCGCCATGACAGAGTACTTGAAATCATACGTGAAGCCATGAGCCTTTCAGTAGCTAGAGCCCAAAAGGGATTGACGACAAACAAAAGACAAATAAGCTTTGTAAAAAAAGGCTCAACTTCAAACTCCAGGAACAAACCTTACTCAATCCTGGGTACAGCACCTGATTGGACTATTTTAATGGACACGTATGAAAAGCACTACAAAATTCCAGAGGATGTGGGTGTTTCATCATCAAGACCGGACATTCTCCTTTTTTCTCGAGCTACGAAACGCATAGTCCTTGTAGAACTTACCGTACCGTGGGAAACTAATATACCTAAAGACCACGTGATGAAACAAAATAAGTATTACGACCTTCTAAACGAATTAACAAAAAACGTCTATGTAGTTAGTTTATACGCTGTAGAAATGGGAGCGAGAGGTATATCGGCAAAATCTCTCTATAACCTGCTGAAAGACCTTGGCTTATCCAGAAGTGCAGTAAGTTCTATACTAGAACGAGTATCTAAAGCTGCACTAGTAGGCTCATATCAGATTTAGCTGGGCAGGGAGAGGAAAACGAGTAGTGAAGGTGAGTGTTGATGTGCGTCAGAAAGGGCCCCTTAAACCTACGCCCGAGTCACAAGTCTCGGATCTACTCGAGTTTCTCTCTCTGCCACACGATGGACCCGGCACCCACCCGCACGGTGAATCCATGGAATGCTAAGAAGATCGTATCTTATTTTTTTAATCTGATGGCTTATTTTACGAGGAAAACAGAGCATAAAATCTACGGGTAAAACCATAAATTGAATAGGTACAATTAATGATTATTTTCATTCACTAAATTCATTTCAGTAATTTAATCCTACCCAGTCCCAGTAAAATATAGTAGTAACCTCAAATCACGATTTCAAAAACATTTATTAGTTCAAATGGTTCCAATCCCGAATCTTTTTTTAATTTAGCCATTACGTCTAGGCTAAAGATTTACTACGTAATACTTTGTGTAACCGTCAATCCAAGATGCCCTTATAGGGTCATATGTAATAACCACAAATAACTTTAACCACACATGCATGTACAGTACAATGGCGCAATAAAAAATTTAGTATTGATTATTAAGATTTTGGTTCAATTTTCAATCACAGCAAAAGGCAAACAATAGTAGTATCGTAAAATTTTATGAAACTAAGATAGCACAGACCTAAAAGTAATCCAAAACAGCTTAATGTGCAAAGACTAACAACCATGGAAACCCTTGAACGCACACTTCTTTCCCCGACTGCAAGGATTATTTGAAAATTGAAATATCTTTTTTTAAATTTTATATTCAGTAAGTATGAAAAATTCTCGGACTTTACTTGACTTTCTTAAACGTTTAGTTTAAGCTAGAACGTCAAGTCCAGAATTTGTGATTACTTTTGCTCGGATGCTAGAGTTTTGTTAGTACGAGTCATATTTTAGTCGAAGCTTCGTAACAGTCCGTGTCACTGATTTGAAAAAGGTTACCGTTTAGCTTTTACGCGAGCAATAGCTATCACTTTTTTACTACAATGTCGAAAGAATTTTATTACCTTGTACACGCGGAAAACGGTGAGTTCCTGGTACAGAAACAAAGCTTTGTAAAGTTTCGGTTCAATCAGATTAGTGGCCCATTCACGGCAATACAATACTTCGACGAGATGATAATTGGTTGTCAAAGGCAATGAATCTATCTGATTGAGACGACTGTAAGATAATGGGTAATTGGTTGATGGTTTCAGAAGGATAAACTCTGGAAACCGGATAGATAGATCTCCACATATACGCTTCAAAATTTAGTTTTTGACGTGACAACGTCTTATAAATTGGTTTGCCGGGTGACACTTCAAGAAACTGCGTTACGCTCCGCTCACGTTATGCGCTCACAACGAGAGCGAGTGAGAGGCAAGCGTCCCTTCCACTCGGGCATGGTTAGCCCGCCTAAGAGCAAGAGAGACAGACATAAAAAGTGAAAGGCACGCGTCCCTTCCGTAAAATCATTTTACCACTCAAAGTCGTTGTCACGTAAAACTTTCGCCCGTATACCGACTTTACAGGCAACCAATTTTTTTTTTTGAATTTTGAAAAAAAATTAAGTCAGTAAGGAAACGCATTCAACCAGATAACACCAAATTATTCTCGAATTGACGATACTGATTTTGTGCGTAAGCAGGTACAAACTATAGTTTTTTTACCTTCTAGAGTTTAGAGATAACATAGAATAACCACTCGAAGTTGTTGACGAATACGTCTACCTGGGTCAAAAGATCCAAGTAGGTAGATCCAACTTCGACAAAGAGGTCCAGCGTAGGATCCAACTCGGATGGGCAGCGTTCGGGAAACTTCGGCACATCTTTGAGTCCAGAATACCCCAATGCCTAAAGACGAAAGTCTTTAACCAGTGCGTGTTGCCAGTGATGGCTTATGGAACTGAGACGTGGTCCTTAACTGTGGGCCTCATATCGAAGCTCAAAGTCACACAGCGAGCTATGGAGAGAGCTATGCTCGGAGTCTCTTTGCGCGACAGAATCCGTAATGAGGATATTCGCAAAAGAACGAAAGTGGCCGACATAGCTCAAAGAGTAAGCAAGCTGAAGTGGCAATGGGCAGGCCACATCGCTCGCAGAACTGACAACCGATGGGGAAGAAAGGTTCTCCAGTGGCGACCTCGAACCGGAAGACGCCGTGTTGGACGGCCTCCCACTAGATGGACAGATGACCTCACAAAGGTCGCTGGAAACCGCTGGTTGCAGGTTGCGCAGGACCGATCATTGTGGAAATCTAGGGGGGAGGCCTATGTTCAGCAGTGGACGTCTTGCGGCTGATGATGATGATGATGATAGAATAACCGTTTTTATTAGTACTTATGTTTAGTATCAGCATTGCGCCCGTGCGAAGCCGGAGCGGGTCGCTAAAAGACTAAACAATTTGTTTAAAATTTCGACTAAATCTGTTTACCCAGTTCCGACTTTATTGTTTACACTTATTCTAGTAGTACTATAATACTTTAGTAGAACTATGTAGTTTTTTCGGTATATAAAAATAGCTTGGGTGCTATTTCAAGTTATAAGCTATATGTGTTTCAAATTTCAACTTGATATATACAGCTGTTCCAATGTGTTTGAGCAACAAACATTCAAACCTTAGTATTTATAATACTTAGTAGCAGGATAGGATTTTACTACATTTTAGAAAAACAATGGCCTACTTCGGAAACCGAAGCTCGTTAAACACTAAAAGTACAGTATTTGGATTGAAATAACATCCGAAAGTACAAAAACCGACTTTAATTATACTTAATTTACTTCAGTCACTCGACAAAATTTCAATTTAAGTAAAATGTTCATTAAAGCTCACTCGACTAATTTAAGAAGGTATGACGTGGTCCAGATAAATACAAATTGGTGGACAATTCACACTCAACACCATCTGACCCCAAACTGGCGGGAAAATTGCTGATATAATATTTATATAGTTGAAAATACATACTTATTACATAGAAACACCCAGACACAGTAAAAATATTTGAATTCATCGCGCACATATTTGCACTGGATGGGAATCAAACCGGCGACTCTCGGCTTCGCAGGTAGAATTACTACTCACTAAGCTACATAGCCAGTTTAATTAAACGTAGATTTTTTTAGTTTTTTCTTAATATTTTAAAAATCCATCTCCCTGTTTTCGAAATATATTGATAAGTATATACACCTCGAAAGTATTTTCTACTGTACAAAAATAATCATCAAAATCGACGCGTGACATAAAAACTAAAAAACATGCAACCAAACTGAGAACATCCTTCTTTTTTAAAGTCGGTTAAAAGCTGATTGATGGTTGTTTTTTGAAACAAATACTCATAGTCTAAGATCCCGACGGCATAGTGCTCAATCTTATTACTTTATACCCCTCTATCATCATACATAGGTCTCCTGCTGTATCACATGACCATTTACATTTAGTGGGCTGCTTATGCGTATGCGTAAGCTAGGGTATGATATAAACCCGAATATCCGTGTATAAACCTAATATCACTAAATGTTCCCACTGCTGGGACTTGGAGCCTACTCTCGCAAGGAGAGAGTTAAGGCCATAATCCACCACGCTGGCCAAGTGCGGGTTGGTGGATGACACATGACCTCGAACATTTTAGGTACATGTCGGTTTCCTCACGATGTTTTTCTTCACCGTTTTTGAGTTAGCGGCATTACGCACATGACTTCGAAAAGACAGTGGTGCGCATGGTGGGATCGAACCCGGGGCTCCACATCGGCAGTCGCTGTTCTCCTGACTAGACCAGCTGTAACTTTATATAATAGCTTGGTGGTAAGCAATAACTTACTTCAAATACAGCCGAAGAGAGTGATAGCTGACACGTGCACCGTTCTTGTGAAAGGAAATGGGTTGCTTAGCGAAGTTGGACACCTCATAACACATCAGCTACAAATATTTGTTTTTTATTATTTAATGCGCATTAGCAGCGCCCGCGTTTTACTCGCGTAGTTCCCGCTCTCGTTATTTTCCTAAATTTTAAAAAAAGTTGCCTATGTGTTCTTTCAGACCATGATCTAACTGTGTTTCGAACTTCAGCCCGATCCGTTCATGCGTTACGGCGTGATTAACAACAAACATTCAAACATTGATTTTTATGATATAAGTAGAAAGTATGATATCTCCGCGTTTTCCTAGGTTCGCCCATTTTAACATAAACATTAGTTTTTTTCTTTTTCAAATGCAGCTGCTACACTACAATATCAAATCTGTTCTCGTAAACTTAGTATCCCTGAACTATTTATTAATATTTTGTCATAAAAGTTTCACCCTAACCCAGAGCCTCCATCACCGCCGCATTTCTCTGCATAGAAATTAGAACCGCGTAGATTTAATGTTTTCTACATGATGTTACTATTAACTTTAAAAAATATGAATTCTGACAAAGCATACGGTTGGTTGGCTAAAGTTTAAAATAAAAAAAAATACTATGTAAAAATCTTCAAAAGAATAATTTCCCGAAAAACGGATAATCTTATCACATTTTCTGTCTACACTTCTGTGGGAAAGAACTATTAGATACCGTTATCCTTATAAGCACCTATGCATTTCGATATCGTATCCAGTATTGCGGAACCTATTCCGAATCGAAATGGCAACATTCGTAAGCAACAAAATTCCACCCAGGCGCTACCTTCCAAGGAACAATATCAGATGTATTTTGAATAGAAATACTAGATAGTGTTCAAGAGATCGTGCCTGAAGGCAGGTAATACCGTCTTCGAAAACTTTGTAGTGTGTAAAGTGGAAAATGTCTTCAAGATGTGGAAAACACTTCAAACGAAACCTTTTAACCTACAAAATTGTTGAAATTTTAGAGAAACATTTCACAAGAGCACAGTTGTAAGTTGTTTTCACTATTCCAATATGAAAAGTTGGGATGATGTCTGGGTCAAAAATATACGTTTGTCTTTATATGTAATCTACCTATAATTAATAAGTCCATCACGTAGATTATGAAAAAAATTAGGACAGTTTTTGTTTTATCAAATTACTAAAAATTTACAAAGATGTAGAACGTTGCACCTCGGGTCTATATGTGGTAGCATAACATTTTTTGTACAAATTTAAGTAGGCATAACGTTTTTAGGTCTAACGATACCATAACAACGAAATGCATATCTGTTTTTGTATAATGTTAACTAACATAACCATATATAGCATGCAGATAACGTATATAATGTTTAAATACATAACTATATATAGCATAAAGATAACTTAGTATAATGTAAATAAAAAAGACACACATTGAGAAAGGAGACCGGTACACCTAAGAAATATTCTGCGCGTTTTGACTCCGGGTGGGTTCTCGCTAGAAGCTCTGCGGTCAGCCCTGAGTGTAACTTTTCCATACTCACCCTGCGCTCCACTACGGAGGTCACCGGCTCGCTTCGTTCGCCACCTCCCTCCCCCCTTCGCTGTGCTTAGCCTCGCATGGCTCGCTTCACTCAAGATTTTCCTTGAGCTTCTGGCGCCCGTATTTTTTATATACACTCTAGAGGTAGTACCGACAAGAGTAGATGGAGTCAGGGTGCTCCGAGTCGGATTTGGGTCCTATGGAACATGGGTCTATATTTAGTAGCACAACGAATAATTCAAAAATGCCTAAAGAATATTAAGCCTCTCAATATGCCCACATACTATTATGCGTCTCATCAATAGTCGAATTGAATGTAGTACAATAGATTGTTATGCTTAAAACACATTATGCCAAAAAACTATCATGCAAAGTTACATTATGACACTATATATTATGCTACGTTCATTATGACAATGTAAATTGGGGAAAAAAATGCGTTTTAAATGGCACCCTTACTGACACTTCTGCTCCGGTAACAAGAACAGGGCCCATAGGTGTGATGGTAGTTGTCTCATTGAGGATTATATCTTAAATTAGATTTGTCTAGCTAGTTTAATTGAGAACTCGCTGACGGTTAATGTTAAGTTTCAACGCTAGCTATATTTATGTCATGCGATTAGTTAAACAACGACAAATTGACTCTAGTGCACAAGACAATGGTAGTTAAAATCAAGTAAAAGAAAAAATACTTGAATTAAAATGAAAAACTATCGACAATTCATATGTAGACAGCAAATGGCAACCACAATCCTACGCATCAATTTTCCACCTGCATACTGCTTCAACTATCGGTTAACCTTCAAAAGGAGCGGGTATTTTAGTGACAAGTTTATTTAGTCATTCGCTTTATGAACCTAAGATATCAGACTAACGAGAACACAGTCAATAGCTGTGATGTGAATCGTCTCATTAAGGATTATAATTATTTAAATTTAAAATCGAATAAAAGTAAAAATACTTGAATTGAAATGAAAAACTATCGACGATTCGTATATAGACAGCATACGGCAACCACAATCCCACGCATCAATTTCTCACCCGCATACCGCTTCACCTATCGGTTAACCCTCGAAAGGCGCGGGTATTTTTGCGACACGTTCATTTGGTCGTTCGGTTTATCAACGCCAGATACCAGTGACGGGGTCACAATGGATGTGATGTTAATTGCCTGTCACGACCAACGGGCGACATTTGTTGGCGCTACGTCCACCCTTGCGGAGTTTTGAACAGCTTCATTCCCGAGACTCATTAACATTTAAGGAAGGATACTTTAAATAAATTGAAAAAAAAATCAAAAAGACCCACAACTTATTTGTTTATGCATTTTTTTTAATTGTGGAATAAACCGCAGAATTACCATTCCTGTTATTTTGTCGCAAACAATAGTTAGTCATGTGGTATTCTAGACTATAATAATCTAATTACACTAAACAGTATCTGTTCAGCCGTTTCCATATGATCGAGCAACAAACTAAGGTTACATTAGCTAGAGGAGTATTGGTTTAATATTCACTTTTAATTGGTTCCGTAAATAGTATTACATGATATCCATTATAAAGTATAAAAAACCAAACCTTTTGTACGATTCCGTATCATTATTCGGTAATTACCCTGAACAATTCCCTTGTGAAAATGCAGCATTAATTTACTTCTGAAGCGTTTGTTCAACGAGCCTTGTCTCTTGTTTACTATCTTTGTAATTACGCAGACCAAAAATAAACTTAATTTTCGATACAAAATGGACGGAATTGGAACGAAAACTCGAAAATGGTAATCATTCTCATGATTGAGATGATGACTGAGTCAAAAGTGAGTAGTAAGTTGAGTTGAGTGAGTTTTGTTTTGTCAAATTATTAAAAAGCAACTAAGATTATCAATCTTCCGGAAAGGGGGACTGTGACGTCACGTCTTCGTAAAAAAAATTCACTGCATTGTTGTCTCATTAATTTTGTTCCTAATTAAAGCACTTGAATCTTTACATTAATCACTAATACTATAAAGCCGAATAGTTCATTTGTTTGAACGCGCTCTCAGGAACTACTGACCGATTTTTACTATTCTTTTACTGCTAGATATGTACGTGATTGTTGAATACTATAGGATATATATACCACGGGCGAAGCCGGAGCGGACCGGTAGTTATAACATAAACATATCTTAGATAACATAGGTCAAATCACGGCAATGAAAGTTTCTTTTATTGACTGTGTCAAACCCATTCTGTGTAATCCTGTAAGCATATCATCAGAAGAAAAGGATCAAAATAAACAAATGATTTCACGGTACGCTTTGAGGTCAATAAGCAATTTCACATCCCAAAAAACAATTACCTGCATGAGGTAAGTTGAATGGATGATTGACCAAAGCATTTTCCCATGAAATATTTACGTTACGATAACTTTAACTTTCTACTTTAGACTAGTGTGGCTAGAACGTCTGATTTGGCAACAGTAAGGTTGCGGGCAAAGATTTTACATATACTACGTATACCTAGAGATGGCACAAACGTTTTATACCGAAAGCACGGGTAGCATCTCTCTTGCCTTGTCGCTCTTGTGGAAGTGCCATACTTTTGTCGCGGCACATCATTCTGTTGCCATAGAACGTAATATGCACGTCATCTGCTTACGATTGACAAAAAAGAATCGTGCGGAAAATCTAACTATATCCGTAGTATATGTAAACTCTTTGGTTGCGGGTTAAGCATGGTGACTAAAAAAAAGAAGTGTGGCACTCGGAGACTGCCGCGGTAAAGCTATCGCATGTTGCATGCATTTTTAACAACATAAGCAATAGGGATGTTAACAATTTTTCGGAATTGCTTTTATTTTGAAGAATGACATTTGTTTACCATAAAAAATATCACGGGAAATCCGTTAAGTTGGCAACACTGCTAAGAGCATTTAGTCTGTAAAGCTAATACAAATAAGATTCAAAGTCGAATGACCAAGTGGGGAGTACGGCGTTACGGTTTTCAATCCCTCTCTCTTGTGAACATAAGAAAAAGATGGACGATCACTAAAATTCGATCCCCAGGCCCGCGATAAAAGCTATGCAATAGCTTAAAACGAATTAGTCCGTCAGTTATATTACTCATAAAATATTGTACCTAGTATGAAAACTAACGTGGTTATAACATTTAAAATGAATATACGGGTAACTCATGTGATGTACAGTCAGTCTAGTCAAAAGTTTGGCTTAGTTAGTTTGGCTTGGCAAAAGAGCAGCGGTCGCGCGCGTGCACTCTCCTTGAAAAAGGCCGCCGGACGTGGCCGAAACTTAAGTCGGACTAGACTGACTGTATACCACGTGAGTTACCCGTATATTCATTTAAAATATTGTACCTAATTATAAAAGTATTTTTTATTTTGTTTCAAAAACAAAAAATACGAAGATAGTGTGGTTAGAAGTTTCGACAAACATCACGTCAATATACGATTTTTATGTAGACTTGACTATATCTTTGTCGATTTTTAATAGGTAATTTGATAAAACAAAAAATACGTACCCCATATTTTTTCAAAATTTAACTGGAACTATAACTAATTCGACCAATTAAATTACTTCAAAAAGTGTAAATAAATTGAACTAATTAAACTTTAACTAATTAGAATGGTATATTTTTGACCCAGTCATCATCAAAAAAAAAAAAAAAGCTGTCAACACGAAAGCCCGTCTTTTTTTTGCCGTAAATTATTTAAATGTATTTTTTTCACATTTTTATTACAAATTTATACAGAAATATACAAGCAATATTCAAAAATCAAGAATTCAACATAATTTTGGCGCAATAATACCTCAAAAGATGGAAAAATACAATATTTATCAACATGTACGACATGACAAATGTCTGTCAAAGAAAACTAATAGAAATAAAATTATTTGGATAAACAACTAACAATACAGGTAAATGATAACACGGTCGAAGAAACGAGCTACAGCGCCACAACACGCACGCCCACCATCTTCCGCCCGTTCGTCGTCGTCTCCGAGTATCTCGTCGGATGAGTTTCACACCACCCGCGAGACCAGCGACTCGTCGAGCGACGCGAGCGAGCCCGGGACGACACCGCCTACAAGACCAGGGCGACGTGGCCGTCCCCCGCTGCCCGCACGCTTGGGGCCTGAGAGGCAATCTGTCTCACGCCCGGCCCTCGCTACCGGTGGTGTAGTGCGTCGCATGCGATGGTCTCAAACCATGAATGAGAACTGCATGCGCGCCTATTACAGGGCAACAGAAGGAGGAACTAACCTGACCGCGTATTGTGCCAGGATGCTGTCTCTGTTTCAGACCTTCGAACCGACCGTCGCCGTTTCCGCTCAACGATTGTCTGACCAAGTTCGAGCCATCAGGCGCTGCAAGCTGCTGGATGACTCGACACTTGATCAGCTACGCCTGGAGGAGGAGCGTGCTCGCCCAGTTTCTATCTCGACCCGGGATCCGCCCGCCGCGTCGTCGACGCTGACACTGGCTTCAGTGCCAATGACAGCGGCGACACTTGCGGCGCCGGTTGACCCCGATATTGAGGAGGGAGATTTGGCGAGTAATAGCTTATCTGACCAGGTAAGAGAGCAAATGAGGAGCGCTTTGGAAGACGCGATCTTCCTTCCAATATCGACTCACACCAAACTCTAGGCCACGCTTACCGCGTTTGCCCACCCATAAACGAAATTTGGCTTTGATGGGAGCCCTGAATACTTTGCTAGTGCCCTACCTGGGAACTAGCAAACATTTGACTGATATCCATTCTATTCTGTACTGCGGTGCTATCGCGGCGTGTCACGTTGCACGTGTCAAGTTTCCAGACACTGACCGCGCAACGCGAACCACCGGAAGTGTACCAGCTTGGCACGTGCGAATAGAACGGCGTATCAGTACATTCAACTCTTATTGCAAAGCTAATCTGCTTCAGCCAGGGGAACAGTCGTCCCCGAGTCATGCGTTTCGTAGCACAGGCATTTGCTGGGACTGGTACCAGTCCTCAGCACTATCTTGCCAATGTTGCGGAACGTACTGACTATCTGAAGCAGAAAGTTTATGCGGCAAAACCGTATTCGCCGCTACAGAGAGCGTGTGAATCGATACAGAGAAAATCGCGACTTCCAGAGTGATCAAAGGAAGGTATACCGAAACTGGGAAGAGAATAGTCAAAGTGTGAGCGATGGGCGGCTACCGGATGCTAGCGCTATGATAAACTTCTGGCGCAGCATCTGGTCGGTGCCTGTCGAGCACACGGAGGAACTTGGATGCGTGTTGTCGAACGCGCGTGAGAGTCTATCGATGCCATGGAGTCTATTACGATAGACTCCGTAGACGTTAGTTGTGCTATCCGGACGGCTCAGAACTGGAAATGTCCTGGGCCGGACGGATTGCACAACTTCTGGATAAAGTGGTTTCGATGCTCACATGAGCGTTTGGCAACACAATTCCAAGAAGCCCTCGAGGCGGGTTCTATTCCCAGTTTCATGACCACCGGAGTCACCTTCCTGCTCCATAAGTCTGGTAGTACCACGGAACCGAAGAACTACAGACCCATTACGTGCTTACCCACCACCTATAAGCTGCTTACATCCATTCTGAGAGCAAAATTAACGCGCATATAGTCGCAAATAACGTTTTGGCCTCCTCTCAGAATGGATGTAAGATTGGGTCCCGTGGTACTAAGGAGCTGCTCCTCATTGACACGACCATTTGCCAACAAGTCAAACGAAACAAAGGAGCCCTCTCCGCTGCTTGGATTGACTATAAGAAGGCCTATGATGCGGTGCCCCATTCATGGCTAGATAGGGTTTTAGAGTTGTACAAAATAAATCCAACTCTAAAATCTTTTCTAAGCAAATGCATGGGACAGTGGGTTACAGTCCTTCGTCAACCAGGTAGCGTAGACAGCTCTTTTGTTTCGGAGGCCTTGATAAGGATTGAAAGCGGCATTTTTCAGGGTGACAGTCTAAGTCCCCTATGGTTCTGCCTAAGTCTGAATCCTCTCAGCACTCTGCTTAAGGATTCAGAGTTAGGTTATCGTCTTCGTAGAGGAAGTAAGGTTATATCTCATTTGTTGTACATGGACGACCTCAAACTTTTTGCACCGAAACGCCAAGACTTGTTGGAGCTATTAAAAACCACGGAGGTTTTTAGTAACGCCATCAAGATGGAGTTCGGTGTGAACAAGTGTGCGGTCATGCATGTACAGCGAGGGAAAGTAGTAAATTCAGAGAATTTACAACTTTCCGAGACTATAACTCTCAGATCTCTCTCCGAAGACGAGACCTACAAATATCTCGGTATGTCACAGTCATTGGGTATATCAGCAGATGACATTAAAAATCGGTGAAGGAGCGCTTCTTGTGCCGGCTGACAAAAGTACTCAAAAGTCTTCTGTCAGGCGGTAATAAGGCGCGAGCCTTCAACGGTTGGGTAATGCCTCTACTGATATACTCCTTTAACATACTGAGATGGACTCAGACTGAGCTCGACGCCCTGGACAGAAGGTCCGTCAACTGCTCACAACACACCGAATGCTACACCCGCGCTCATCTGTTATGAGGCTGTATATCCCGCGGAAGTGCGGAGGTCGAGGCTTTTAAATGCCAAGAACCTTCACAACCGCGAGGTATGCAGTCTTAGGGATTATTTCCGCAACAGTGAGTCCGGGATGCATCGTGATGTTGTGGCAGTTGACAGGAGCTTCACGCCTCTTTCAATGGCAAACGAGAACTGGCGCAAACCATCGGTGCTCAGCACTGATGATCGCAAGGAAGTATGGAAGAGCAAGGAGCTGCACGGGCGGTTCTATCGGGCCCTGACGGGCCCCGATGTGAATTTGCTCGCGTCGGTGAACTGGCTACGCTTCGGGGACCTCTTCGGAGAAACCGAGGGTTTTGCCTGTGCAATTGCTGACGAAGTTATCAAGACGAACAATTACCGGAAATACATAATGAAGGACGGTACGGTCGACATTTGTCGGGCATGCCGCCGTCCAGGCGAATCACTTCGTCATGTTATTTCCGGTTGTTCGCATCTTGCTAACGGCGAGTACTTGCACAGACATAACCTAGTAGCCAGGATCATCCACCAGCAGCTTGCTCTTCGATACGGCCTTGTCGAGTCCGAGGTGCCGTACTATAAGTACGCACCTCTGCCAGTTCTCGAGAATGGTCGTGCGTTGCTCTACTGGGACCGCTCTATCATCACGGACAGGACTATTGTCGCCAATAAGCCTGACATCGTGCTGGTAGACCGGTCCGAGCGCCGGGCTGTAATCGTCGATATCACCGTGCCACATGACGAGAACCTCGTGAAAGCTGAGAAGGACAAGCTTAGCAAGTACCTTGACTTGGCTCATGAGGTTACCGCCATGTGGGATGTTGATTCGACGATCATAGTCCCAATAGTTGTGTCGGCAAACGACCTTGTAGCGAAAAGTCTCGACCAACATCTCAAGAGACTTTCGCTAGACGGTTGGATTAAGGGTCAGATGCAGAAGGCGGTCATCCTCGACACAGCGCGCATCGTCAGGAGGTTCCTCAGTCTGCAGCCCTAACCACCGGTAGCTTGGGCCCTGCCCCCGCTGCTGGCGGCACCCTAGTTTTTTAGTTTTTTATAATGTTTGTATTTTTTATATATGTATTGTAAAAAACTTAAAAATTAAGAAAAAAGATTAAATGAGTGAATAATAATTATATTATTTATATTATATTTTGTGTATTTTTCCAAGTGCAGCTGCGTAATAATTGGACAGCCTCGTGGCTTAGTAGGTAGTAACTCTGCCTGCGAAGCTGAGGATCGTGGGTCCGATTCCCACCCAGTGCAAATATTTGGTGATTCAAATAATTCAAAAAATTCAAATACTGTGTCTGGGTGTTTCTATTAATAATAAATAAATAATAAATATGGGTGGACACTTCATACGCATCTCCATGACATCTTCTGACCCCAAACTAAGTAAAGCTTGTACTATGGAAGACATATAGCTGATATTTTCATATTTTTAAATACATACTTATATAAAGAAAACACCCAGCCACAGTACAAATATTCGAATTCATGACACAAACATTTGCACTGGGGTGTATAATAAGTATGTTACGTATTTACAACAAAATAAGTATTATATCAGCTATATGGCCGCCATGGTAGATAGAACCTTTGGTTAGTTTCTCTTTCTGGTCAGATAGTGTTGCGTGTTTGTTATCCACTAATATTTCTTAATATAACTTCGTCATCACTAATATAAAGCTAATCTAATCGAAAAAAGGGTTTTATCAGTTTGATTTGTTTCGTGTGACAGACGGACGAAAAGGGAAATCGTTAACTATGTATGCCTAAATAAAAAAAATAAAAAACACGACTGGAAAGACCAGCTTTCATAAATTGTAACCAGTTTAAAATACTTTATACCCGAATCTCATCAATATAGCGTTAGGCGCCACTGGGCAGAGAGTTTTTCTGAATTGAGACCAAAACTCACTATTACTGAAGTAACTAATCGGAAATAGTTTACACAGTCTAATGCGATTCATTACTATCCTAACTTATCTTATTAATTAATGATTAGTACTTGACATTTACTGAATTATAAAAGTAAGTACATTTTTGTTGCTTGCAAAATTCGTGTTCAGATTATACAGCCCCAAACTTAAATATACTTAGTAACTTGTTGACTAAAATAGGCATGATGGCTGATCTTCGAATTATACTTAATTACTTGATACAATGACAGTATAATATAAATAGCACAAAAATGTACTAACTCTATTTTGATATCGATTTGGTTAACTTACTTTATTATCTTTCAAAGCTAGATGGACAAGTCCATTTTAAAAGTAAGAAATTATTAGCAAATGTACACAACTAAATATACACAAATTAATCAAAACATATAGCACAGGGAAGATCGTTTTTGGATTTTCTGTTTAAATTGCGTTTTTACTTCTATAATTATTTGTTTAAATTGTTTTGTGGGTTTATTAGTTCCTATATTTTACATTTAGTGAGTTTTGAGCTTTTCGTATATCGAGGGCCATTTAAATCGTGTCGGGTTTCGAAACGACTTTTATTTGTAAAACTTTCTGAATTTTTATTTATTGCTATTTGGAATACAAATTCATATTATTCCTTTTATATTTAATTTATTAAAGATAATTTGCACATGTACGCCCCTATGTACTTACATGTTCACATTTCGATCGGAAAATAATACTATGTCTAGAAATCCATACCTCAAAGTCAGCTTGATGAAGCTTAAATTTTTGATTTTCTTAATTTCTCCTAGAAACTTAAAAAAACATTCACAGTGGATTTTCAAGTTATATCAACACAGTCTATACGCAAGAATGAAGTTACGGTGAAAAAAGATACTTCGATATTATTTACTAAAGGACTAACATATTAATTCACTAAAGGATTAAACAAGTCAAAAAGCTATCTAATGTTTGTGTAATATTTAATGAGTGTGTGTAATCAATGTAATTACACTGTAATTTTTAACGTGTGTGATGCCCAATGAACTTTAAGAGATAGAATTAAATTTGCCCTACAATCCATACAAAGCCAAACATTTTTATATTTATAGAAAATCAATTACTTTAAGCATAATTTAAATTCCACCGTTAGAGACGTCAAACAAACGTACGTTTTAAAACAGTCAGATTTAATATTACTAACATTGTCAGGTTGTTCAAATTTTTCTCGTAACAGTTTTGTCAGTAATTATTTTGTAGCAGAATATTATTTTGCTTAAAACGTCCCATACCTTTATTATTTTTATTTTGTATTAGATTTTTTTTTATCCCTTTTGCTGTTTGTCGTACGTTTGCGGAGCTTAACTCAAAATTGTGCAATCTGAGTCGGCGACGAAAAATACATATAGTGATAAAACGTTTTGACTAGCCTCATTCACTTCATCACTGCTAGCAATCACAGCACTTAGCAGTAAAGATACATAAAATCAGTGGAAAAATGAAGGGACGAAGCCATAGGTAATTTCAGACCCTCAAGAAAATTACTGCCGCTTATTTCGGCTGACTGGTCAAGGAATCCTTGAAATCCCTTCGGGAACTGTGTGTTCTGATACGAAAATTTCACAGTATCACCAATATTGGACCACATATTAACCATTTTTCATTTCCTAGAGCCAATATCCTGGAATACAGGATGTTTGGCGTAGCTTTTCCAATTTCCTACCATATTCGTGTTCAAGTTTTTTTCTTTTTACCTGACATGTCTATCATATTTGAACGTTTCAGTTTTTAAATTGATTTGAAATTTCTAGTTTTGACGGCTAAAGTATATAGATATACATTTATGAATTGTAGTATAAGTATTACATCACCTACACATTTCTCGGAACAAAAGCTTTGCTTAGTATGGCGTTGGAAAACGTCATTTAAAAATATTCACCATTTTAAAATCTGACTTTGATATAACTTTCACTATCGCATATAGAAATATACTCGTAAATAGAAACAAGACCGTATGTAGATTGTACAAAGATACATGAACTATGCAGATGTTCTAAGATCTAGTCGCATGTCCTCACAATATGAAAACATTTTTTAAGTTTTCAGTATGTTCACGAAATTTTCCTTAATTGGGATGTTAACACTAATCACAAACTAATGTTTACTGTTAATTTTATGATAGTTTGTATTAATAGAATATCAAAAACTACATTATTACAATTTAATATTACGTAGTAAATATATTATAATTTTTTTTAAAGAATATTTTATTTTAATATAAATGAATAACCCAGATAGTCACATTTGTGGGTAAATTATAAATTATTATTATTAGGTATTATAATTTATTTTAAATACTACATTTTTAATTTGTTGCCACGTGACTGGAAACAGCAATATGACTTATTACGTCACTAATCGCAAAACAAGCTGTCGAAAACTGATTAAATTGTTTACTTTTCTGCATTTTTATTATAGTTTGCAATCTTAGCGACGATGATTTTGATTGTTTGTATTCAAGTAATAATAAGAAAACACATAAACTGGATATACAGTCATGAATAGCGACCGATGTTATGCGAATAGTGACGCCATGTCAATCGTTAGTGTTTTAGTGGGAAAATTCAAAATTTGTCTAATATATATAAAATGTATATATTCTCATCGAAAATACTACTATTTTGAAATGATTTTTTTTTTTTGATAATGCGTCAATATTCAAAATAAAAGCAATTTCGAAATTTTTTTAACATCCCTATTGCATTAATTGTAGTGTTAATAACACACTAAACATGTACATCTCCATTCAAAGATATACTTATTTAATGCAAACAAATAACAAAATGCTGAACAACGATACAATTTTTGATGTCAACCATGGATATGTTCTTCACGTCGGCATTTTCGATTAGTTTTTCAGAAGCTGCAAACCAAGAATTTATTGGGTGTGGTCAACATAAAAACACTTCTCTTTACCAATTTATAGGTTACTCGTGTCCGATATAGGCGATACAGTCAAAGTTACTCGTGCACTCTTTTTAAAAAAAGATGCGGGCTAAAACTCAAGTCATCACTCATCAAAATTCCATAAAAAAGTAAGAAAAAAAAAATGTTATTATTTTTCTATAAATACTACCGTGGTAGACGTTAGTATAGTAAAATAACAATATACTTATCTACCGTTACGTGGAAGTATCTTTTCGTAACACAAAACTAGAGACCCATTTTTTTAAATTCTGTGGATTTCTGTTTAGCATTTTACCCAACTTTTTAAGAGCGCAGCTTATGTCCGAAAGTTTCTTCATTAAAAGACCATTTCACAAGTTTGCATAATTAAAAAGGGTTGAACGCTATCAAATCCATTAACATACTTGGTAATGGATAATTAAGTCGTAATTTATTATTTAAGGCGGATTAAATCTAAACCCCATTCTGTTTTTCCAATTCAGTGTCTTTCAACCTTCTTGAACACGAAATCCTTTTACAAAAGAGTAAAGTTAGTATCTTTGGGATTGTCCAACTAACTAAAATTAACTGGTTAAGGTTTTGTATTCAATCACGATACTTTTTTGTGTGTAGGGTAAATGCATTACGGATTGTCCGCCGGTCCTGAGACACCACGGATCTTTGGTGCCCCTACTGACTAAAACCCCCACAGGTTTTTCCAGTCGTGGCTAGGTAGCAGAATCGTGGTACAGCTATCCCATTCAACCTGACTCTGCCAATGTCACAGCCTTACCCGTATCCCGACCAAGAGACATGTTAAAAAGCTCAACTACTTAGTTGTTCGTAAAAGGCTATACTATAAAGACTTGAACATAACCGCAAACGGGAGAGTTTGAGGATTTATTACTCGATTAGATTGTTTTTTTTTTATCAGAAAACGTGCATCAGATCTGCTTGTTCCAGTATCACTTTGTTTTTTTCTCTGTCAGACTTTTTGTAACTACAGAAGGGAACATCATATCATGTTTGATGTTCCAAAGAATCGAACGAAGAGATTTTTGACTCGATTTTTGTCATGATCATAAAAATACATAAATAGTAGTTATACATTGGGTAGGCACTACACATAACAATGTTATATACCGGCAACCATTTTTAAAACTCCTGGGAATCATGGCCTAAATGTTGAAAAACACTGGTCTAATTAATAAAAGGAAAACCAAGGTTTTCGTTAAGAAGACCCCTGTCAGACACCGTAAAATAATGACGATCGATTTAAAAATAAAACGAATGCTTGTTCTTACGGCTGCTTGGGTAAGCTTTTGTTCAAAACCTTTCTCTTGAACATAGCAGCTTGAGAAAATGAAATAACTGTAATGTAATAAAACGTCCAACAAAAATGCTTAAAAGTTAAAGTAAGAGAATAAGGTTGATATTTCAATGAATATATTTTATGTTTTGTTTAAATTATCATTGCGATTGTTATTGTAATATTTGTAAAATGTTGAAAAAACTGACAGTCAAAACACATATTTCAGACAACACACAAATAAAGCAAGATATTGCAATAAAGTAAACATAAATTTAGAAAACAGAAGAGCTAAGCAAATGTAATAAATTTAAATAAAACAATTTTGTATTCAATTTTCTGGTAACTCAAGCCTTCTATGAGAAATTTTCAATCAAAAATGTTTCAGTGCTCCTTTATTGCCCAATTCATTGGAACACAAAGCGTTATGAAAATATAAAACGTCGGTTTATCTCATAATACGGTTATGTATGAGCAGTATCAATTTGAGAAACGTATACAATATTCGCGAAATGTTGAGGACTAGTTTTTGTATGATTTCTGTATCTAGGCATAATTTGTAACCTAAATAAGAGGTTCTTTATTCATTGTTCACCAATTACTCGAAGATGACTGCACTAATTTGAAAGATCTTCTTTTATTCCCTGGAATAGATAATTTTCACAGATAAATGCCTCTGTTGATGTACTAGTGTTTTATCGATTTTCTTTGTTTACCACACCAAAATAAAAACCAGACATGCTGTTTTTGTTTTGGTGTAAACACTATCTGTATCTATGAATCTATTTTTTGTTTTAAATTGTGAAGGACATTGTTCATTTTTAAGGGACTTTAGGCTAAACGTCAACTTTTATTTTCAGCGATATTATACATTAAACTTGATAGCTTCTATCAGTATGTTTCAGAATATAATAATTTCGTAGTAGAATTAAGACTATTTGCGCATATTTCTTGTGTATAAAACGTATGTTGACGAGATTGTTTTGAAACAAAACTAAAACATTTTGTACATCGGAGGCCCGTTAGGGCAAGTTATGGTTTAATTCACGTATAATTGTCAAAATGTGGCATATATGTATCGATTTAAAGTTTAATTTGTCAAAAATCAATATTATTTAAAGCTCATCAATATAGACACTTTCCTCCAAACCAGCTGCTAGGAACTTACCTCTACAACACGTGTCCTTTAAACCTTTGTTTAAGCGATTGTACTGAGATGATAACGTCGGCATTTTTACGTGCTGTTACAAAGTGGTTACAAATGTGTGAATATGGGGTATCTGATCTATGTATACATATTAAAAAAAACTTAATGTTCACTCATCTATCAAAAAGGCAAGAATTTTCCTTATTCGTGCAAAGGAATGATAAGAAGGATGGGAACAAATTATTCATACTTTGACCCTTCCTCATGCTTACTTGTGATTCAAAAAGTTGCAAAGATGTTTGTTCTGATGCGATGTGACTCACTTAATCGGTCTTGATTTCCATAAAATAAACACGAACGCTAAAAGCTCTTTCAGGCAATGCAAGATGTTGCTTTTCTGATCTCACAATGTAATACTTAAGTTTGGCATTTCTTAAGAAGCCCATTTTGTGTTTCCGAAACTGGGAACCTGATATGATGATGTGATGTGATCACATAGTTTGGTCACAGAATAGATAATACTTTCAAAGTATTCATAAATCGGTTAAATTAGAGAAGATAATAATAATTATCTATACTTATAATAAAACTGTAACGGGTCGAATTCTGTACATTGAAGATATTTTGAAAAATTTTTTTTGGGGCACTCCATAGTCGATACTGATGGCGAAACTGCATTTTTTTTCTTTCATGTCTGTCTGTCTGTCTGTCTTTCTGTATAGGGATCACGCATCACGCCGAAACTACTGATTCAATTCAGCTGAAACTTGGCATGATTTTAGTTTATACTAAGGACATTGCTGTAGGCTACTTTTGATCCCCAAATTCTGATCGGTTTTCTTGCGGGAGGGGGTGAAAGTCAGAATGTGTATTTGGTTGTAACTCATGTTTGCGTTGTTTAATTTCATTAATTCTTTTTTTGTTAGAAAGAACACATTTTTTATATTGTCTCGTCTGCAATGCAAGTCTGCAAGTCTGCAATGCAAGTCTGCAATGCAAGATGCAAGTTACAGATAGCTGCCGACAAGTATTCATAGACAACCAAATATTAACCCTGCCATGCCTGTACATATTTGAAGTTATGTGTTTTGTAAGGAATAACCTCATTATTTTCCTCTATTGAGTGACAAAGTAAAACGTAACCGGCGTGATAAGTGTAGACTGCTCATAGACAAACGCAAAAAAAAGATTATGAGTGACAGCATTTTTTGTATGGCTCCTCTTTTATATAATAAGCTGCCAAATGCCATAAAAGAACTTAACATAACAATGTTCAAAAGTAAACTAAAAAAGTGCTGATACACAAATGCTATTATACTGTAACTGAATTTTTAAATGATAAGGAAATTAATTGGAATACTAATATTTTAGACATTGTTTAACATGAAATTTTACAATCTTTAAACCTTATTCCATTAATATCTCAATAGATATTATTATTCCATGATGAAATTTGACAGTCAACTGACATAAGACCATATAATGATATATTGTATAATGATGAATTAGTTTGTACTGTATTACATTTTGATATTCTTTGAGTATTTACATGAATATTATAATTAACGACATTTTTGATTATATACATTTATCACACTTTATACATTCTTTGACATTCCTCACATGGATGAACTGCAAGATCTACTAATGCAAGACCTTAGACCCTGGATGGATATATTGATCAAACTCAAAAACACAAGACAATATCCTGATGAAACACAAGATGTTGGCGAAATTGTGCTCACCAAACATTTATCTCACACAAATATATATCACAACCAAATAGAAGCCAGAAATTAATCTAAGATGAAGAATCAGATGACATAAATAAAAACCAGAAATTAATAGAAGATGAGGAAGAAGAAGACTTTAATCAGCTGACTATTATTTAATTATTTTTTTATTTATAAATGACTAACAAATTGTCTTGCCAGACATATTGCATGCCTCTCGCAAAGGCCAGTTTGTATGGGGCAACTTTTAAAATGTTTTGTATCATCTTATCTTACCTACAAACAGCAATAAAGATTTTTGTATTTGTATTTGTATTTGTCGTCAAAATTTGAACAATATCAGTCTGTTGGTTCGGAAATTACACAAACATTAAATAATAACGACACGCGCGGCGCGTTCGGTACATACTAACTTCTAAGTATTCTGTGTATCACAGACGATCCACAGAATATCTAGATTCTAGATACTAGAAAGTGCCCACGTGATCGCGTCGCGTCATCTTGGATGACAAAATAATTGTCAAAAATATATTTTTGTGTGGAAAAACAAACATCATTCGGTTATAATCGACTTCAAACAAGGAGGATGTTCTCAATCGGGTTGCATGTTTTTTTATTTGGTTTTATTTTACGCGATAACTCCGCTAATTGTTAGTTGATTTTGATAATTCCTTTTTTGTTTGGTAGAAAATACTTCAGAGGTGATCTTAGATATCGAAAACAGATATCAAATATCAACAAAAAAACTAAAATCAGCTTACATTTATCTGTACGCCAGTTATACCTTCTTATAAAATTTAGTCGAATGACAGAATTAAATTACCTGTCATTGAAGTAGATTTTTGTATTTTGGAGAAAATATATCAGCATAATAAGTAGCAGCATAAACAACCCATTAAATGTTCCCACTGCTGGGCGTCGGGGCCTTCTCTCGCAAGGAGAGAGACAAGGCTATCCACCACGCTGGCCCAGTGTCGGTTGGTGGATGACATATGACTTAGAACTTAGATTATAGGTAGATTTCGGTTTCTTTACGGTGTTTTCATTCACCGTTTTAATTACCGGCATTACGAACATGACCCTGAAAAGATAGTGGTGCGCGTGGTTTTGAACCCTGGGTCTCCGGATCGACAGTCGCCGTTCTCCCGACTAGGTCAGCTGTAACTTACTAGACCAGCCGTAACTTATTAGAAAACGTATTATTTCAATCCAAATACTGTTTAAAATTTAAAGGTAGTGTTCAACAAGCTTCGGTGACCGAAGCAGACCGTTGTTAGGGTTCCGTACACAAAGGGTAAAAACGGGACCCTATTACTGAGACTTCGCTATCCGTCCGTCCGTCCGTCCATTTGTCACCAGGCTGTATCTCAAGAACGGTGATAGTTAGACAGTTGAAATTTTCGCAGATGATCAAATATGACGCAAGTGATCGGGTTGAAATTTGAAATAGAATTAGATTACAGTCTGGAAGAACACATAGGGTAAACATTGCCTATGTATAAGTACTCTATGTATTACGTAACAAACATCCAAACAGTGACATTCATAATATTTACAGGACAACGTTGGAATGGCTGAACATATTTGGATGGAATTCGAAACACACGTAGTTTGAACTCAGAAATAGCAAATCGGTTACTTATAGGTTACTGTGACGTAGGAAAGACTAAGCAAATTTGGTAGATAATTGAAACAGAAATAACTCATAGTCTGAAATACCACATTTATGTATTTATTACCTATCAACCTGAAAAGAAGCATGGGCCCTAAGGAAACAAATATTAACTATCACGTCAAAACGGCACAACGAATTGGGTTGACATACGAAACACATATAGTTTAGAGTCTAAAATTTCACATGGGCTAATAAGTCTACATTTTCATTTAACTCCATATTAATATAAGCATATATTTTCGTCAGGAAGTTGATGTGATAGTAAGGTAAAAGCTAAAAATGAAAAATATATGCACCCGTTTTGGCGTAGATAATATACGTGATTTGCGTTCACAATCAAAATAACAAGCAACATAATATTCTCATTAGATGGCGCTAATGCCAGTTTAAATCTAAAAGCACTAAAGGCCATTTAAATCGATGTTTTGCTATTGTGGTATGTATTTTTAACCCCCGACAAAAAAAAGGGGTGTTATAAGTTTGACGTCGATGTCTGTCTGTCTGTCGGTCTGTCTGTCTGTCTGTCTGTCTGTCTGTCTGTCTGTGTGTGTGTCTGTCTGTGGCACCGTAGAGCTCAAACGGATGGGCCGATTTCGATGCGGTTTTTTTTATTTGAAAGTTAATATCCGTGCGGGTGTTCTTAGCTATGTTTGGTTAATATCGATTCAAAATGGCCGCCTCCACAAAATGGCGGACAAAATATTTCTTCACAACCTACCTCAATATGGGTATCAGATGAAAGGGCTTGACTAGTAGAGTACTAAACGCTATAGCAAATTTCAAATTCAAGATGGCCGCCACCACAAAATGGCGAATTATATAATATTTTTCACTACTACCTCAATATGGGTATCAAATGAAAGGGCTTGATTAGTAGAATACTTTGCACTATGACAAATTTCAAATCCAAGATGGCCGCGACCACAAAATGGCGAATTACATTTCCTTTTTCACAATTCCCTTAATATGGGTATCAAATGAAAGGGCTTGACTAGTAGAATGTTGTACAGATAACAAATCTAAGGTAGTCGGGGGTTAATCAAAATTTTTAATTTTGTTCTTGTTTCTTTCATCACTAGGTGGCGTTACTGGTATTCTATTGTATTGTACTAATAAGTTTTTTGCTGCTAAAAGGATTATGATGCCAAATTTGGATTCTTTCGTTCTTGATTTTTTTTGTGTGTTACCTACAATTAAATTCATACATTAACATTTCACTAGGACTTGGCTTAGATTTACGGGTTCAACTTGCTTGAATATCATTAAAACTCAAAATTTTAATTATTTTGATTCCACACAGGCTTCGTTCAAAATTTTACGCCGGCGAAGTCGCGGGTAACAGCTAGAAAACAGCTTGCGGATAAAAAGAAATAGGTAAAAAAAAAATAGGTATCAGATCATGCACATTAGCTTCAGACTTTTCATAATGTATCCTATAAAAATCCTACAAACTTAACACTTGCGGCTATGTTCGATACTACGAAACCTTACTAAGTATGTTTGATTTTGTTTAAAAAAAGAAAAACAAAGATGATAAAATTCAAAAAATTTTTGTGTGGTAAAACAAATTCACTGAAACTCAAAGGTTTTTCAATGACTACTTATCCAAATATTTGACGTACGATACTTCCAATTAATGTATAAGTCAGTAACATCTACTACGCGAACGAAGTAGCGGGTTCAGCTAGTCTTACTATATAAACGCGAATGTGTGTAAGAATGTAAGTTTGTTAATCTTTCTCGCAAAAAATACTCAAGAGATTTGAATTAAATTTGGTGCATAGATAGATAATACATAAGTTTTTTTTATCCCAGAAAAATAACGGGAACTGTGAAACCGCGGGGTGCTGCTATTACCCACACAAATAATAATAATTTAACTTAAAAAACTTTGCTATTTTTATAATATTATCTTATTAATCCTAGTAACCTATTAATATTATTAATGCAAAATTAGGGATGGCTGAATAGACCCCACGCTGGTCACCCTCTTCTTAGTGCATACTCAAGAGGAGAAAGAAACCCTGACAAACCAGGGATACGGGTCTGGCAACGGATCACGCATCCTTACTATCCATGAAGCTCAGGGATTGACATACGAGTCGGTCATCGTAATTAAAACTAAGGCAAACATGAAGCTGCACGAGAGCGTGTCCCATGCGGTCGTCGCAATCTCACGGCAGACGGGGACTTTCACTTTACTATGCTGACGACACTGATGACGGTGTAAGAAGACCATACGAGAATTCAACTTGCAGATGGCTATCAAGGACAGAAATGCGGCCGTGGTGGAGGCTCTAGGCCGGGAGGAAACGAGCAAGACATCAGCCTGACGGTATACAACACGCCTGCCCATAATGGCACAGTGTCGCGCAGTCATTTGAACATGAATAGTCTAAATCACTATTTTTTACTTGCGCTTGTCACCCAGAGATACTTAAACAGATTTACTTCTTTACTCTATTTTTATTTTGGAATTATTACCATTTAAACAGCAACACTATAAAAAAGAAATATTGGTGGACATTTCACACACAACACAATCTGACCCCAAATTAAGCAAAACATAAATGCCTACTATGGAAACCAGATAGCTGATATAATACTTATATAATTTTAAATTCATACATTCACCCTGGCACAGTGCAAATATTTGTATTCGTCACAGAAATGTTTACAGAGGGTGGGGATCGAACCTTCGATCTATGGCTTCGCATGCAAACTTACTACCAACTAAGCCATCAGGCCAGCCAATAATGTTCACATATACCTGCTGGCGATAGTATATTTGCAACTGGCAAAGGTGGGGTACTGCCCCAGACAGAGCCCTACTTCTACAAAATACTTTGGGGCTATAAAGTATTTGAGCAGAAAATCTCGTTTCAAGCCGATAACGTAGTATCGTGAATAAAATGCCTTACTGGAGATAATAAATTTAAAATTTCTCACAAACCTTTGGATTTAGCTATATTTATTTATAGCGCACTTAACTAAATTGACACTAAGTCAAGGCAATATTCTTCCGTTTTTATAGGTACTTGTTCTTTATTCCGGACCTTTTTGTGACTTTGGATTATAAAAACCCGGACTGTACGAGTAGGGAGCCTCTTAAAAACTTATGGACTTCTTACTTTATAGTTGATAAACATAAATAAACGAAATAGTTTAAATCTTCGTCTACACTCAAATTATCTGTTAAATATATAGCAGCGCAATAGAAGCAAAATCTATTAGCAGATTCATAGGTAATATCCTGAGTGACCTGATTAAGATGCCACTATCATACTGATATTATAAAAGCAAAAGTTTGTGGGTTTTTTACTTTCACGCAAAACCTACAAAACGATGCCTCCCACGTAAGTTGTTGATCTCCAAAATCATGATTTTACAGGTGAGTGTTTCAAACATGAACATTGAATCTAAATCGACATTTCTTTCAAAATTCGTGTAAATGAAACATAGACAATAAAACATCAAATTTAAAAAAAACATAACATTAAATGACGATTTATATGAAATGGTTTCTTTTGGAGATCCCTGTAAATAAATCACGAGTTTGGCGATACGACAACTTACGTTGGAGGCATCGAAATAAGGAATTTGCATTAAATACTCTAAATAGATACCTAGATTCAGATCCATTCTATGTCCAGTTTAGCACATAGGATAATTTTTATCACGAAATTTATTACAAGATCGGAGACAAAGACAAAGGTGTAACCGCGGGGTGTTACTAGTTGAAACATAATAATAATCCATGGTTGAGGTTCCAAAGACTCGAACGAAGTGTTTTGAGTCCACTTTCCAATCTACCTTGCGTTCAACATGCCTGGAAAAGATCACAGTGAACATAACTTGAAAGAATTGAAGAGCTTACACATGATAACTGTAATACAATACTGCGGGCTATACAGTTGAGTGTGAAGCCTGTTTCTCACACTAGATTGATCCTGTTTCGTGGGAGTAATAAGTTTTTAAGCTGAATGATACCTGTAAGAGAAATCGAACTAGCTAAGAGAGAACTATCGAACTAATACATACATACCGAGTACTAAGCACTCTTGACGAGTGCCTCGGATCGGAAGTAAGTACATCGGGAATAACTCTATCAGACGCGCGTGTGTGTAAGAACCTTACAAATCCGACTAATTAGTCTTTCTCGAATGAATCGCGTTTAAATAAAATACTAAAATACTACCTTACTAGAACGGTAGAACTTACCGTACCGTGGGAAACTAATATACCTAAAGACTACGTGATGAAACAAAATAAGTATTACGACCTTCTAAACGAATTAACAAAAAACGTCTATGTAGTTAGTTTATACGCTGCAGAAATGGGAGCGAGAGGTATACCAGCAAAATCTCTCTATAACCTGCTGAAAGACCTTGGCTTATCCAGAAGTGCATAAGTTCTATACTAGAACGGGTGTCTAAAGTTGCACAAGTAGGCGCATATCAGATTTGGCTGGGCAGGGAGAGAAACACGAATAGTGAAGGTGAGTGTTGATGTACGTCAGAAAGGGGCCCCTTAAACCTACGCCCGAGTCACAAGTCTCGGGATCTACTCGGGATTTCCCTCTCTGCCACACGATTCACCCGCACGGTGAATCCATGGAATGCTAAGAAGATCGTATCCCTTATTTAAATTTCAACTCGATCCATTCAACCGTTCCAACTTAATTGAGCATCAAACGTCGTAGTATCCAACATTTAGCACTTTTAATATTAGTAGAAAGTATTTATGTATCTACTGGCTTACTGTGGGATTCGACACGTGTATGACATTTAAGGATATACGATACCAATGTTGGATTAGGCACGTCAGTAAAGAAATGAAGACATTGTGTACTTTCACTTAGCTCAGTGTTGATAAACACGCATACATCATTCCTTACTTCCTTGTTTTCAGCAATTAACGAACATACCGAAGTAAGGAAACTTTTGTATATAGTTATTATGTATTATCGCGTCTTCTTTCGGTAATGGGCTTCGTTCGACAAACTACCTATCCAAGTACCTACTTACTATTCGAGTATTATGCCCGATTTACACTTCAATAAGGACAGTAGCGTGTTAACTTGCGTCATTGTCATTGGCGAGTTAAGTTGTTAATGTTGTTTGGACGGCAAAGAAGTACTATGTTGTTGATTAAGTTGAGTCGAATAGACTGCGGTCCTATTTTTTTGGCGAGTCCAGTGCTCCCCTCTCTCGCGTCTCACGTTATATCATCAGTCACCATGCAAAGTCTCAAAGTCTCAAGTCTGAAAAATAATCAAAAGAACGATTTATAACTACCATAAAATTAATGTAGGTTAAAAAGTTAACATATAGCTAAATCTATGCTGTATCTACAGTTACACAGTCAGGTTAAAGAAAACAAACATCACTTTGAGATAATCCCTTTGTTTTTTTGTACCTATTTATATCACACCCAGTAGTCCGAAGTCCGGCTATACACTCAGGGATTACGTACAAATCAAACGGTAGCCAAAAGAAATTTTGAAATCGGTCCAGTAGTTCCAGAGATTAGCGAGTTCAAACAAAAAACCTCTTCAGCTTTATAATATTAGTACGTATAAATTAACGTTAGCATTGGCCACGGTAATATTATTTGGCTATTCAATCAAACGCATCGACACCATCTGTTAAATTTTAATGAATATCCTGAATAGGAAACTTAGTAATGAGAGAAAAAATTCGTAAAATTATAAAAATAGTTGCGGGAGTAAGTACAGCAATAAAGTAGCTAAAGTACTTACTATGTAATTCAAAATATTTACCTATTGATCTTATTTGTGACCTTTTTATCTACGCCCTCTATTTGAATCTTAATTTATTTTGATCAACTAATGTCATACAGTACTCTGAGGGTCGTAATCAATGCCATCTATAAGAACAAGCGTACACTGTTAAGAAATGTTTAAAATGGGGGTAATTTTTTTTCTACTACTAACAAGTTTGTACAAGTTTCAAATAAATTACACTAGGTACCGCTACCGCTTGTTAATCGGTTGGAAATAGCGACACCTAATGAAAATATTTGAAACTATTATAACAGAAGAAAAAATAATTGTGCGTCCATTCCATGCGCAAGTTCTTAGCAGTTCACGCTTTTCCCAATAGGTGGCACTTATTCCAACTATCAACAATGGATAAAGTTTGAAATGTAATACATACATACGTAATTAAATTACTTAAATCTTTACTAATATTATAAATGCGAAAGTAACTCTGTCTGTCTGTCTGTCTGTTACGATTTACCGTCTAAACCAGCGAACCCATTTTGATGGAATTTGGCACATAGATAGTCCCCGAGACAGGACATAGGCTACTTTTTATTGCGGAGAAAGGGTTGGGTTTGGTTGAAGAATGTAACAAAATTGGGGGAAAATATTTCTCTCTGAGAGCTTTAGCTGCGTGTGCCGTTCTCTTTGGCATGCGCTGACGTCTGTGACAGCACGTGTCATAGACTTTTGAAGACACGTGTCTTAGATTTTATATCAATACACTTTTTACAGGTAAATAAGATATTGTTATTGCAAATTACTGAACCAAATTTTGACAAATTTCTGCTAGTAGGTATGTCATATTTTCTTAAATTAATTACGGTAATTTCATATTCGAATGTAGTGTTTGAATTTAAATATGTTTTTATTTTCTTTTAAAGCTGATCGAGGTAGATCTACTATTTGTATAAGGGTTACCTAACGTTTATCATAATCATATCGTCGCACTTTCACCTGATGTAATTATCTTAGCATTAGATTGTTTTTCGAACCCAACAAACTACTTAATCGATTTGAAATAATTAGATATAGAGACCTACACACACAACTACACTAATTTACTACAAACACCTTACTCATCTCTACACTTCGTAACTAGGAACTCTCATCTCCTTTGTGGGAGAAATGACAGAAATGCATTAAATAGATCGACGGGCCAGCATAGGACGCGGCGGAATATCTCTGGATCGACACCGCTTGTATACCCATACATGTACCTAAAGCCTCTACAGATTTTTCCCATCGCCTTTTGGCGGCAGAGTCACGGGACCGCTCTCGCATTTAATGCCCGAGCATTTAACGACGACGACATTTAACTAGTTTTTGAAGCTAGGATAGCGAGTGTTATTATTTTATATTAATAGCTAGTACTTATATCTTCGTATAGACAACGCTACGCAGTACGCAACGCTAGTTTAGTCTTGTTATCCAAGCTTGAAAACTAGCCTCGTATAGCTCGGACAGAACCGCAACTCCGCCACTGCTCGTATTTGGCTACAATGCTAGCTGCCCCAGAGACAACCAGTACCTCACATGATAATGACAAAGTTGTATGAAGAAGTTGTAAGATCTATAACAATAATCCTACAAATATTATAAAATTCAAAATTTCAATGTTTTTTTCTGATGTCAATTAGCAAAACATGGCTAAATGGATGGAGAATAGAGAATAGTTACTACGTGCTAAAAGCTTAGTAATGTGTAAAACTAATATGTCAAAAGATCATTCGAACAGTAGGTATTACATTTTATTACGAGGTTCAAGCAGTGTGCTGTCATCGCTTCGGTAGAGTCTGTGGTGCGAGGCTGCTTGAAAACATTTCTGAAGGGAGAGAAGAATTTTCGGACGTCTTCTCTCTTTCTACGAAAAACGTAATTTAAAAAAAACCTCGCAACTTTCCCATTCCGGTTCTACTTCGCTTCGTGATCGATCATTGTTTGTTAACGTTTAAATCTTCTAAGCCTATTCTAATTAGAGTAGACTTAGAATCGACGGATCGAAATAGAACCAGAGTAGGAAATCTGCGAGTTTATTTGGAAATAACGTTTTTCGTAGAAAGAGAGAAGACGTCCGAAAATTCTTCACTCTCTTCAGAAATGTTTTCAAGCAGCCTCGCACGACAGACTCTACCGAAGCCACAGATTTTAGAAATCTGTGACCGAAGCGATGACAGCACACTGCTTGAGCCTCTTAATAAAATATAATACCTACTGTACTGTTCGAATGATCTTTTGACATATTAATTTTACACATTACTAAGCTTCTAGCACGCAGTAACTATTCTCTATTCTGTGCACTAACCAAGTAAAGCTTGCGTATAAAATGGGAATCAGGTACCTAAGTTACTATAAAAATAATTTGTGACTTGTGACTACACTAGTTTCTAGTACTTAGTCTAGTTTCCAATTTCCTGGGATAAAAAAACCTATGTGTTGTTCCAGACTACTCATTATCCACCTAAGTACCTATCTGTTAACTAAATTTAATTTTAAGGAATCTGGATTAAAATTAGCATTAGTTTTTTTTAAGTAACAACCATACAAACTTTATCATTCATAATATGTACTAGTGATATAGAAACATACCTACCTATTTTACCTACGAAATTGTGCTCACCAAACATTTATCTCACACAAATATATATATCACAACCAAATAGAAGCCAGAAATTAATCTAAGATAAAGAATCAGATGACATAAATAAAAACCAGAAATTAATAGAAGATGAGGAAGAAGAAGACTTTAATCAGCTGACTATTATTTAATTATTTTTTTATTTATAAATTACTAACAAATTGTCTTGCCAGACATATTGCATGCCTCTCGCAGAGGCCAGTTTGTATGGGGCAACTTTTAAAATGTTTTGTATCATCTTATCTTACCTACAAACAGCAATAAAGATTTTTGTATTTGTATTTGTATTTGTATTTTGTCTTTTCTCGGATGGTTCAAGTAGGTATATATTTTCCCATAGGAGGTGCCTAATTTCACATTGAATTATACACCAGAACACACTAATTTCTATTAGCCTATTTATTATCTAGTCATGTTGATTAAAATTATGAATTGTTCGGAATTCAATCCTAAATTAATAAATTACGACTATTTCCATAAATCACATGAAGGTCGTAATATTTCAGAGGGAATATTTTGTCCTTTGAATTTAACGTTAATTAGACAACTTTGTCTCTTTTGTACTGAAATGTAATGAAACGGCTAATATGGGTTCGGAGACAAACTTAGTCAGTAATAAGGTATAGTTACCGACAAACATTTCAAATTTTACCATTATTAATTAACATTGTTGTCCAGCCAGCACTTTCTTTCAATTTTCCTACTCTCGTTCGTATCTTCATCATTTCGCCTCACAAGAGAAAAATTAAATGACTTTTAATATGGCTTTACTCTAGACTTGACTACGGTGTTGTAACGCTAATTATTTTACTGTGAACTGGTATACATATGGTTTCAAATAATTCAATGCGACGGTTAATATGGGTTCGGGAACGTACTCATAAAAAAGGCATAGTTACCGACAAACATGTGGAGCTGTACCATTATTAACATTATTGTACAAGATTCCGTTTTTTAGGGTTCCGTAAAACGTAAAAACGGAACCCTTATAGTATCATCATGTCTGTCTGTCTGCCTGTCAGTTTCGTAGACATTTTACAAATACAACGGCAATCGTAATGATAATTTAAACACTCTTAAAACGTATTTTTAGAGTTCCGTATATCGTAAAAACGGAACCGAAACTTTTTTCCGAAACTACAAGAGCGATAGTGTTGATAAGTAGTAAATTGATGTATCCTGTGAACAACATTAATATTTTTTTACCAAATTACAGAAAAGAAAAAAAATTGGGGGTGCCCCATAAGTATGGATAAAAAAATATTAATGTTGTTGTTTAGTTTTAGGTCTACTTAGACCTACATCTATTCTACCTACCTATATCTACTTAGATCTAAAATACGTGTGTGTCTATGGATAGGTCTTCAAAAATTATGTTGAGGTTTCTGGCGTATTTTTTTTCTGCACTGATTGTCCCTCCAACGAACTAAGAATGATAAAACTAAAAAAAATATATTATGATGTACATTACCATGCAAACTTCCACCGAAAATTGGTTTGAACTCGATCTAGTAAGCAGTTTTATTTAGTACGTCATAAATACACTATTAAAACATCGATCAAAGTTACAACGAACTACGAGTACGAGAGTTTAAAACGTATTGTGTTACTTGCTACTACGGAATCCTTCATGGGCGAGTCCGACCCGTACTTGACTGCTTTTATTTCCTACTCCCAATCGTCATTCTTTCTCTTTCCACAGGAAAAAAATAAAATTACTTTTAATATGGCTTCACCCTGTGATTGGAGGTAAAGTGTTACTATGCTACTTGTTTTGTGAACTAGTGTGCAGTGTCATCATTATATTTGAATTATTGCTATAAAGCCGGTAAAATCTTTATGTTTATTTTTCTCGTTTTGTCTTTTAGTCTAGTATTTGAATTAATAATGCATTTTCAATCTTTATTATTGTTTAACTTAGCTAATATTTATGTAACTGAACTGTCATAATATTGTCTTACAAATTGCGTGGTACATTATCCCGGTCGCCGGTCCTACGCTTAGATTTTTTTTTATCCTAGCTATCTCTGTCACAATCGAGAGTTTCTTTGAGGACATTGTTGGGCGTCTCATTAAAATGAAGCTATTCACGCAAAATTAGCTTGATAGTAATCAATTGCAAAAATTGTACCAGAGAACCTGGTCTTTTACTTTTTTCTACATTAAAAAGACAACACGGCTACATGAGCGTTTCCAATGAGACAATATTATAAATAATACAATTAAATCACAAACACTTAAATATAATAAGATTGGGCCAAATCAGCTAATATTTACCATGCATTAGTTTGGTCGCACGGATAAAAATCTTACGCGCGGTGACTCGGTGCGGGAAAGGCAATTGCCTATGCGTCCCGAGTGGTGAAGTCACGATATTATTGAATATAACTGAGTTATAAACAATGGCCACTTTGCCTCCTATGGCTACTTTGAGCTGACTATCGATGTTAGTCTCAATAGTGTCCAATAACTTGATAATCTTTAATGCTTTCTAACTTTTGCTATTTTAACTTATATTTGAATATAACACATGATTGATTAATTTCTAAATTACGTTGTAATTTTTGTTGAACGAAAAATGAGGGTAGAGGATATTTCCTCATTTTCCAACGCAATTACCATCATTTTCTGCAATATTTCCGTAAACACGGTCATTCTAATGCAGAAATGTAATAAAACAATCATTTAGATCTCGATTAAGGCCTTCTTAAAGTATTGAAAATGAATAAATGGCAGCTATCAGTCCATCATTACTAGCTGGCCTGGAGTCTCCGCGCCAATGAAGCGCCTCGTTTGAGCATGGTTCGTTAATCGGTAATCGCCTCCGAAAACATGGCCGATGCAAAACCACAACTGTAGCTCTTATCAATGTAATCATGTAATGGTAAAGCTCGTAGTGTGCGCCTGCAACCTTTTTTTATTCTATCATCAAGCAGTAATGTTGAACATAGCTGTCTTCCGGATTGAAGACCAATGTTTCCGAAGAAATTACAGTGCATAGAGATAAAAGATCTTATATCTCTGGGTAACGAGCGCAGTTCGATGCTAATGATTTGGACTCTTCGTGTTCCAATAGCGTCTCACTGTGCTATTTTGTACACATAGACAGGCATGTTGTTCATCATCTGGCGTATCTGTTCGTCTGCTCATCTTGTCTGTCTTGTGGACAGTAGAGAGCGCGCTAGCTAAGCTATCAAGGTATAGTAATAGTATATAGGGTATAGATTATCTGATGTTCATCATAGGCCACTTACAAAAATAAATACTTACGATAAGGATATAGTTCAGATATTTAAAGTGTGTTGAAAGCAGTGCCGTTTGGTTTAACTGAAAGAATAGTATGCAGATACCTCACAGCGTTTCCCCAGGAAGCTCGTACCGTCGTATTTGCTTTATGAGTTTATTTAGTACCTATCTGCAATACCTACTTTAATTACCTTTTCGTACTTTTACTACTTTTTACATAAATAGATTCCTCTGTACAGGAAATATGATAATAATGGCCTCGTAAATAATACAGAACTAGACAGGAAAGTTCTGTGCCATTTGTGCAATATCAGGTGATATATAAATATTTTCAACGCTTTTCTTATTTCGTTCAGAGATATATCCTTATAGGTAATTCCAGGAAAAAATAAGTATTTTTTTATCAAAGACAGGTTGTGCTTTGCCGCTCTCTCTTCCTATGCCTCTCTTCCTTGTCTTCCTTGCCGCTATCTTCCCTGATGTTAAGCTACAATACGGTTTAGGTTGGAACATAGCTAACCTAGCAGAAACCGATTCACTATGTATTTGAAAACACCATTTTAGACAGATTATGTTCGTTACCGAATACCGACTCAGGCCAAGCATTCCATAGGTTGAATGTTCTTAATATGAAAGTAGAGCCAGACTTCTTTGTTGAACTCTTTGAAACGTCGGGTTTAAGAAAATTTTATTTCTCATAAGAACATGCATTTTCACTGAAATAAGTGAATTAAGGAACGTCAATAATGTATACGTTTTTTAGCTACGAGCAAGCCAAAGGAAAAAAAATGACAGTCATAGGAAATGCTGATAGAAGTAAAAACTTGTATCTCAGAATTTGATAGCTCACTATGGAAACTACGCTAGTGAAACCGGAGGTCGTGGCCATGAGTATGCTGATACGTTTCTAGATGCCCAATAGCCATGGTCCCGAGTTTACCCGAAGGCTTCTTATCCTTCCCAATCGTGACGCTAGAATTCAATTCACAGCCCACGAAAAACTTGTCTGAGGCGCGCCAAAAAAAGATTTCACTTCAAAAAAGACAAAAATGTACACAGATTAGCTACAAACTCCAAAACATATCCCATAAAGTACTGCTAAAGAGAATTGGGTAAAATTGGCATTGTTTTTTAATTTATGCGGCCAGTAATGAAACTTGGATATTTTGAGAGAACAGCATAAAGTGTGCAAAAGTTGTAATAGACACATTGTTCTAAACCATTTACAACAAAACGAAGGTTTTGCATTTCTCATATAAATTAAAACTTTGAGAGGCTATAAAACTCAGCTCCGATATCACTTACAGTAAATCTGGTAACCCTTAAGGTATGGTAATGTTACGAACAAGTGACAAGAAACCTTGGCCGCTAAAAAAAGTACGCCACTAGCCCATATAAATGTATCCAAACTCCTTTGCGGCGACGTTCGACTCTTTGAAGTTTTTGGAAAAAAAAAAAGTCGTTGACTATGGTCTTCTAAGCATGTCTCTCAATTTCATTCATAGCTTTTAGCGTTTATTTTGTGTAGCCTGCGGCAACGCTTTTTATTTTAAAATGCGAAAAACACAATTGTATATAATTAAATTGTATTTGACTGTATGTATTGATGACGTAATTAAAGTAATCTGGACTAATGTATTGAAGTACGCTTAAGCTAGCAAGGTTACTAGAACCATCAGTCCATCACATTAGGACAAAGGGGTAACCATGATAACTTATTCTTAAGGATTCCCGATTTTAGTTAGAAAAACTTTTAAAAAGGAATTTTAATAGGTATGTAAGTAAATCTTTACTAATATTATAAAGCTGAAAAAGGTGAATTTTTATTTTGAACACGCTAATCTAAGGAACTACTGGATCGATTTCCGTAAATTTTTCACCATTGGGTATAAACGTGATCCCTAAGTGCTATACGCTATATACGTGGGACACTCAGAAAGTTTAAGAAACTAAAAAACTACATAACTTCTATGAAAAAAATATTTTTACTAAATCATTTCAAAAACTCTCCACCAGCCTTTATACAAAGTTACATGCGTCTCAATCAATTTTCTAAACATTTTTTCCAACAACGCAAACACCTCTTTCACGGCCTTCTCAAACGCTACCAGCGCATTTTCTGGCGAAGAAACTTGTATCCCTTTGAGCTGATTTTTGACTTTAGGGAATAAAAAGAAGTCACACGGAGCGAAATCAGGACTGTAAAGAGGGTGTACCAAGACTCTAACCGGTGTGGAGTCCAGGAAGTCCCTCGTTTTGATTGCAGAGTGCGCGGGCGCGTTGTCGTGGTGAAGGAGGACTCCGCGGAGCCCAGTGCTCGGTCGCTTGTTGCTCATTGCAGAAAAAAACTTCTAGCAGACACTTTATGCAGTACCATTCGGCGTTGATGCTGCATTAGTCTCGAAGTGGATTCAAAATTAGGTACCCCGTCAAAGTGAAGAAACACTCCCTGTCTTGTATCCTCTGCATCTCGTAGGTGCAAGGCGATGCGACGGGCCGAATATATGATCCTCGGTGAGGGGAGGTGGTCTGTTTAGACGTGAGGGATGTCAATCACTTTCTGACTGGTTGTTCCCAAGGGGATCACTGTATACACAGGTGATTTGGTGCGAGGCGTTGTTTCTGTTTCGAAACTGACAGCTCACGGCACATTCACGGAATAATTTGAGAACGTCTCTGCGTTGAGCTTTACGTAATAACGGTGGCACCATAATATAGATGTTAGTTGGTACTTACTCTGGGTTTCGAGTCTGACATACCTCGATCATCTTCTTATACGGAAAAGTAAGCGTAAATGCATTACTTCTTTAAAAACTTGTGTAATAGTTGTGTACAAAAATATCTAAACATATGCTTACCTTAGCTTTGACCGAAATTAACGTTTTCAATCTTAGCCGGCGACCTTAAGCCTTTCATTATCCGGTGTATTGGCACAAATCCCAGTGATGAGGGTGTTGGAAAAGCAACTTCCTCGAAATATACTCACCTGCTTAATGTATCGAGTAGTTTTTGGGGTAGATCTCTTTTGCAAAACTCGTCTGCTAAAATTAGTTGTACCTATAAGATAATAATCAGTAGTCCCTATATCTACTTTTACTACCAAAATTTGCTGCCAGGTCTCAAAATATAAGTAACAATCATTAATGACAACTAAACGATTTTTATTTACATATTCTGTTCAAAAAAACATTTATAATATTCCGTAGTATTGTAAAAAAAAAACAAATACATACTTACATAAATGGATACATACGGATACAAAACTTACTTGAATTATTGTAAATTCTCTCAAACTGTATCGAAGCACGTTCTTGTTTACAGCTATTTACATTGTTCTCTTTGTTCGAAATTCTTGAAATAGACTCGTTTACCTATCTTACACGATTTGATGGGTTGTAATTATGACGCGAAAACAATATGCCTTCTACAAGTTATTTGTATTGAATTTCGTTACAACATCGTGCCAGAGACAGTACTTAGAAGAAAAATGTTGTGGGTGGGTGAGATTTTATATCAAATATAGTCATTATCGAATTCTTTACAATCAGGGGGACGTATCGCACATTTATCTGTTATTCTATCATATATCATAAGTGGTTCAAACAATAATAACATTTATTCTAGTTTGAAGAGTAATATTTCAAAAGAATTTTGGGAGGAAAAGCAAATCGAATATTTATGTTCCTTACCATCAGGCACATATCTTGCTCGTCTCGTCACTCTATACTATAAAAAAAATACAGGTGAAGAGCGTAGAGTTGCATTCTTAACGTTCAACATACCTGTTGTTATATACGGGCGCATTGCTTACCACTAGTCAATCTGTCCCACTGTTTTATTCGCTGATAACAGTACGATCATGTTCTCTAGCAAAGATAAATTTTGTATAGTAAATGACATTACAGAGACGTTTAAATCTACAAATTTTTGGCTCATCATCAACATCATCGTCAGCTGCAAGACGTCCCCTGCTGAACATAGGCCTCCCCCCTAGATTTCCACAATGAACGGTCCTGCGCAACCTGCAACCAGCGGTTTCCAGCGACCTTTGTGAGGTCATCTGTCCATCTAGTGGGAGGCCCCTTTCTTCCCCATCGGTTGTCAGTTCTGCGAGCGATGTGGCCTGCCCATTGCCACTTCAGCTTGCTTACTCTTTGAGCTATGTCGGTCACTTTCGTTCTTTTGCGAATATCCTCTTTACGGATTCTGTCGTGCAAAGAGACTCCGAGCATAGCCCTCTCTATAGCTCGCTGTGTGACTTTGAGCTTCGTTATGAGGCCCACAGTTAAGGACCACGTCTTAGTTCCATACGCCCTCACTGGCAACATGCACTGGTTAAAGACTTTCGTCTTTAGTCACTGGGGTATTCTGGACTCAAAGATGTGCCGAAGTTTCCCGAACGCTGCCCATCCGAGTTGGATCCTTTGCTGGACCTCTTTGTCGAAGTTGGATCTACCTAATTGCATCTTTTGACCTAGGTTTTGAATTTTTCGCTGGCATGTTTTGAAAATGAATTATAATAAAACAAATTTAATGACATTTCGTAATAAAATAAATAAATTAAGCGATCTTAGTATTCATATCATGGGACATCGGATTGAAATTGTTAACACAACGAAATTCTTGAGCTTAGTTATTGATTGGAATTTGAATTGGAAGGCACACATTAAAAACCTCTGTATGATAATAAATCAGCATTCGTATGCGCTTTCTGTGTTGCCCAAGTTAGTAAATGAAACTATAGTACTTGCATCTTATAATGGCAATGTCTCATCTTTGCTTCGGTATGGGATACTATTTCGGGGGAATAGTACAAAAAAGAAAGGGTATTTAAAGCGCAGATAAGATGTGTAAGAGACATTTGCAAATTGAGGCAAATAAATAGCTGCAAATTACACTTTAAAGATCTAGAGATTAGATTAGAGAGAGACCTTACCGTGTCTCTATATCTATGAATGTGTGGTATTTATGAGAAATAATTTGAATGTTTGAAAAATTTTAATCTCAGAGACTTAAAAATAAAATACAAGAACATGAGCGTAAAACATGATTGCTAACAGCGTCATTTGTATGGCACCAATGATATATAGCCACTTGCCAAATGAGCTATCAGAGATTAGGGAACTGTATATATTTGAACGTAAATTAAAATCTTTCCTTACAGAAAAAACGTATTATTCTGAAAAGAATTACTATCTGACATCATTGAATTTAATTGAGTTTTAATTTTACATAATTCTTACTTGACATTTCTATCTTATTTTTTTTTTGTTGTTTGACATTATCTACAAATTGTACTTGACATATTATAATTCTAACTAAACATATATGTTGAGTGTGCAGGAAACATTTGGTGAATTTTATTAATATTTAAAAATGAAAATGACGAGAATAATGCTTATTGTCTATCAACCTATGTGTTTGTTGCATGCCGAAAGACTTGATATGATGTACTTATGCTACCTAACCATTGTCATCTATTGAACTACCTACATATCACAATAAAGAGATTATGATTATGAATCGTTATGCTCGTCGAATCCCTGTGTAAAAAAAGTTTTACTCTAAATGTCTAAATGCTCAAAATTTGTTGCTCCTTATTCTCCGGTCGTTATTTTCTTTTTCTGCAGTTTTTAATACGCTTTTGTTAGACTAGTATGTATGTATCTGCGTAATGGAATCTTTGAATGTGATTTTCACCACTTTCTATATTTTGAACAAATCTACACTGCGGTCCATCGGTATGATATCAATTATTATTATTTTAAACTTTAAATCTTTAAACTTGGACTTTAAAGCGCCAAAGATTTCTGTTAAATATTTTTCTTTGTAGAGCAAATATTTTGCAAAAGTGTATTATTTTGAACTTTTTAAATTTAAATATGTTATTGTAAAATTGTAATAAAACATCGTAAAAGTATTTATTTATTTCCTATACCACCTTTAAAAACTTACTATATGCACTACGAGTGCCAAAAATTATATACAAATTATGAAAATCGATAATATTCGCACATTTTTTTAGTGGTAGGGCTCTTTGCAGATTCCGCCGGGGAAATACCATATCTTTGCCAGTTATTCTGCCGCCAAGCAGTAGTTTGAAATACCACTGTGTTCCGGTTTGAAGGGCAATTTATCCAGAGAAATTACTGGGCTAAGAGGTAAATCAATTTATATATCCAGTGACGAGCGCAGTGCAGAGCTCTAGGTAATGGTTTGGACTCTTTATGTTTTTATAGCTGCGTGTCACTGTGCTATTATGGACTGGCGTGTTGCTTATCAGGTACATGTCCTGCTCGTCTTGTCACTATATAATTTTATTTTAAATAAAAATTGACGAGACGAGTAGGACATGTGCCTGATGGTAAGCAACATGCTCTGCCACATAACAGCACAGTGACACGCAGCTATTGGAACATGAAGAGTCCAAATTATTACCTAGCACTGCACTGCGCTGCGTCACCAGAGACCTCCTATTAAAAAA